>CAMZMU010000063.1:120306048-120495626 GCA_947311845.1 Poa pratensis | reverse complement strand
ACTATAATTCAAGATCAGAAGTGAATCTTTTACTACAATTTCAAAAAGGGACAGAAACATTTGATGCTTAATAGGCTAATATATAGCTAAGCGATTTCGGCTTAGAATTCCTAGTACCTAAAGTATTTCAGAGCACAAAAATAATCAAGCAGCATGCTGCAATCAGCACGGCAAGCCTGGCCCCATCACCAATCTTTGTCCTCAGTCCAAAAAGCATACAATTGTCCTATAATTAACGATAAAAGCATCCCTGAACACTATACTACTACATAGTGTAACCTTGAAGAATAACAATACTATCCGTGTCTATTAGGTTCAGTAAGCTGGCAACAAATTCGTATATCATGTAGATACAATTAACCAACCAAGATTAGTGCCAATAGCACATACCATGCCTGCAGGTCGTGGTCGTCAAGACCTCCTGTCATCGGCGTAGGTTGAGCTGAGCCTCCAGTTCCGACAGGCGGTATCCACCAAGGGCCTTGAGCTTGCAAATCGGCCATACCTGGTTGATGTACCCCGGGGGCCAGCACGGTGGGGGTGAGGCCGCCATGGACTGAGGTGGGCGTGGTGGTAACCAGGCGCCGGGTGCAAACATGGAAGGGACTGCCGCCGGCGGGACTGGCTGAGATGTTGGAGGCGGGACGGCTGAGCCGGCAGCCATGAGAACTCCGGAGGCGCTGGTGCAGTTTGTCCTCTTGGACTGGCCAGCCATCTCACAACGGACGGCGCCGGGGACGGGCTTGGAGTCTAGGGTTCTTGACTGGTGATTTGGGGACGATTTTGGTGGCCAGCAAGGGGATTTACCATGAGAGGCTCGATTCGTAGGGGAGGCAAAGGGATTTGGCGCGCGATGGCTCGATTTGGCGCGGGAATAGGTCGATTTGGCGCGGGAAGGCTGGGACGCACGAGATCGAGAGGGAAATCGCACGATATATTATTTTTTGCACTCTAAATCGCACGAATTACGGGCCCAGGTAATACTAGTAAGGTCGAGACCACCATTAACACATACTAGTAGTAACTAGCCAGCAATTACGTACTAATGCGCTTACTTCAATCATGTACTAGTAAGAAACAATGCGGTACTACACCGCCGTCGCGGAATGCATACAACATTACAACAACATCCCATTCCATCTACCGTAACGTGAATCAACAGATTAAAAGTGGACTCATCTAACAGCTAGATCGCCTCGGATGAACAAAAGGTAAAACAAATTAAAGGCCAGAAAAGCTGATGCTCTTCTCGTACGAACGTCACTTACCATCGGCGCCTGCAGCTGCGGCGTAGGCTCGTCGTCCATCTCCCTCCGGCCGCGCGGGGAAGTCCCTTGCCTGCCGCAAACACAAAATAAACAAACAAATCACCAGTCGATCCACCGGGTAATTAATTAAGCCTAGCCGATCGATGTTCCTGGCATTAAACGACACGCATGACACTACATCATCATCGAAACACGGATGACCAAAGGGGAACAATGTGCTCAAGCAAGGAAGGCATTGCGTCGAGCAGCAGCAGTGCGTGTGATGTATGCGTACATGCTGCTGCTGCGGCGACGCCGTGTAAGCGCAAAAGTAGAATACCCTCGAAACGCCAGCGACAATGGACGTGAAGGGCAAAAAACACCTCAGATCAAAACTAAGAAAGCACGAGAGGAATCCTCGCGTTTCGATGGATCGGAGAATCAGATGCGAGCAGCAGCAGCAGCGCGTGTGCTAGATCATGGTATACTCCGCCGCCGCCGCCGCTACGCTTGCTCGCCGTGTAAAACAAAACCCAGCAAAAATTGAAGCGACCGCGAGAAGACGTATGCTCCACTTTTCAACCAGAAGAAGCATCTGCCATGGAATGGGGCAGAGAAAACTCGCGCAGCTGCATTGGCAGGCCTTCTCTCATCAGGACGCACCAAAACAAATGGAAACTCGCACGCAGAAGGGGGAATGGATCTACCTCAGAAAACACCCGATGGAATCCTCCCACGAACTGCCCTGCTGCGTAAGATGGAATCATCCAAAACATCGATCCACGGGCCAAAAAACGACGCAGAACGCTGCTACTCGGAGCCGCCGTGTGAGCGCGCGGAAAGGAAAGGTCCTCGAAACACCAAATAGTTGGATCAAGGCAGCTTTACGCCCTGCCATGGCCATGGAATCGCGCTGCTGCACGCGCCAGGCCTTCTCCCCCACGCAAAGAGCAGAAAACGGAGGAGAAAAATCAAGAGCTCAAAAATCGAATCGAAGAGGGAGCAGAAAGAGATCGGAATCCTCGCACGCATACGACCAGACCAAGCAAAGCAAACCAGCCGCGAGATGAGGAGCGGATTAAACATACCAACTCGGCGTGCTTCTCGAAAACCCAAAGCACTCACCGTGAGATACGATCGAGTCGATGTGTTCCTTTGGTCCTCCCTGGCCGGCCTCCCCGGTTCTTCTCCGGTGTGCGGCGGGGGATTATATAGGGGATGGATGGATGGATGCGTGTGGGTGGTGTGACTTGCCACAGGGTCTGATCGTCTGCTCTAAAGTGGAGAGAGATCGGTTACGGCGTTTGCCGGGCACTGTAGTACTGTGCAAAACGGAACGCAGTAGGCTGCCATGTGCGCCCCGGGCGGAAAACAACAGTGGGCCACTCCAGTCAGCGACTCACCACGGCACGCGCGCGCGGCGCAGCTACTAGTACGTGCAATCCCGCGCGAAAACGGTTTTGGCACCAAAAGTTAAGCCTCGTTCTTTCCTGCCTCACGTGAACTCCGTCCACAAGCATATAGTATCTATACTACTATTAAAATAGCAAACTTGTCTTGTTCGGATACTTTAAATCTGAGCCTTTCAATATCCGATCAAACGGCTCAGATCGTCTCAATGTTTGACAACTCAACATTGTCCGTTTTGAACCATTTTGACCTCCCACCAAATCACATAATACGACCAAATTGCCACCACCTTTTCGTTTTGCCGTTAATTACAAAAGATTGCCACCGATAAAAAGAAACGGTTGCTTAATAAGAAGAGAGAGGCGACGACCTCCTCGCCGGCGCGGTCAGACTCGAAGGAGGCCAGCTCGCGGCGGAGATTCTCAGCCACAGCGACCCACGACCAGCGCCACCTTCTCCCTGCGACCCTGCTCGCGGATGCCATCCTGTCTGCCGACTCCCCGCCGGCCGCCCAACCCCTGCATCCGGCCGCGCTGCACGCGCCGGACGCGGCCACCCTGCTGGCCTCCAATCCGCAGATCGCTATAGCCGTGCTGCACACGCCGGCCGTCCAACCACTGCACCCGCTACCCATTCCCAGCTCGACGGCTTCCGTGCGCACTGTGGACGCTGTTGACGCCGTGGTCGAGCGCTGTGGGTGTGGCAGAGCGCCGCTCATGGTCGTCGTGATTGAGCTCCGCCCGTGCACGCATGCTCAAGTGCATCAACGATGTGGTCGACTGATCTGCCGACTAGCGTTGCTTTTATTCATCCCTGTTGGGGATTGTTTCGGGAATTTTGACCAGTCAAACCCATGTCGCTGCCTTCATGTGAAGCTGATGCTGTTGCTTCATGAAATTACGAGATATGAAGGTAAAACTGAAATCGGCGGCTGGGAATCAACTTAAAGCCCATGTTAGTTGAGGCGTACATGGCAGTTTTGATCCTGTTGATGGTGAGAATGAACGTCAGGTCGTTATTTCTGCCCTTTTTTTTCGAAACGAAGGCAAAAGCTTTGCCTTATCCATTAATTAAGCAGAAGGTGCCCGGTTTATTACTGGAAAAAATCGGGCGAAAACCATACAACAACACCGACACCACGGGGACAAGCCCGCCACAACTCAAAGAACAACCCTCCGGGGAGCTGCGACAGCTCCCCAACAGCGCAAAGGCAGGCGCAGCTTCGACTCTGAAGAAGAGTTAAGAAGGAGAACTAGGCAGGCTGGCGCCGTGGAAACTCGCCGAAAGGAACATCTGCCGCCAGTCATCGTACACCACTGGGAACCCACCACAGCAGCTTCGACTTCACAGCAACAAGACACGCGAGGCAACCCCAAGGACACGCGGAAAAGAGCCGACTACCGCAGCCACAGCCACGTTTCCGACATCGCTCATCATCTTCGTCGCCACAGAGCCTCAACGCGAACACCTCGGCCTTCCACTGGTCCCTCTTGTCGATGTCCAACTCCAAAGACGAAGCCCCCAAGAGGGAAACGACACCAAGGCGCCGCCATCGTCCGATCACAAGATCAAGGGTCTCCCCGGAGCTGCACCGACGATTGAATGCATGCGACGGGGTGTGGTAGCAAAATGTGATGCCTCCAACAAGGTATACGACGGCCGCAGCCGCCGTCATCACTGGGTTTTCACCCAAGCTCCCCACACCAACATCCGCATATCAATCCAAATCGTCGCCGGCAAGCCAAACAGCTACCACCACCACACCAAACAAACCCGGCGATGAAGAGGCGCATCACAGACCGCCGAAGTCACCCGCACCTCGCGGAGACTACCTGCGGCAAATCCACCACGAAGGCAGCACATCCATCATCGGCACCAAGGGCAGCACCACCGGACGCAGCACGCCACCACGCCGTACCGAGCACCATGTCGGCATGGCAAGACGGTGCGCCGCCCGAGGCCACGAACCACCACGGATCCTGGCCGTAGACCTGCCCAGACGCGTCGACGCGCACCACGCGCGCACGGCCGCCGGCGACCGGAGAACGCGGATTAGCCACCATCGTCATCTCCCCGCGCATCCCCGAGTCTCCAAGCCGTGCCGTCGGAGGCGCACCGACCGGAGACTCCCGCGTCCACGCCGCACCCTGTGCGCCCGCCACGCCTCCGCGCCACGCCTGGCCGCCATCCCGCGTGGCCACCCAAAGCGTGCACCCCGCCGCGCCTCTGCGCCACATCACCACCGCTGCCCGGGGCCGCCGCTCCGACGTGCACGCGCCGACGAGCCGGCCGACGGCGTCCCAGCCGCGTCGGCCTTCCGCCGCACCACAGAGCAAAGAGAAGCACACCCCGCCGCCAGTTGTGTGGCGGCGGGGAGGCCGCCACCGCCGCGGCACGGAGGCCGTGAAGTCTTTTGATTGACAATTACGGTAGTGGACCGAAATGTCTAGTAGTGCTGCCATGTTCCCTCCTGCAGTTTCAATTCTATTAACGGTGTCCAATTAATCAAACTCTGCTTAGTACTACCATCCTATTGTATGTTGTTTCTGAATTTTCTTCTTGCTTGCAGAGGTTGTGTTATTTGATTAGATTTGAGATAGCTTAGATTATTGTGGGCAACATTTTTTATCTCTAAAATCTTTATTAGTCTATCATATGCCTTTTTCTATACGCGAACTTTATCTTTTTAGAAAGAATAGATGATCCTCATGATGCACTTGACGAAAGCCATCAATAAGACCAGCCTTGTGTCTTATTTGCTTCAAGGATGACCTTAATAAAGGATGTTTCCTTGCTGAATTTGGTACTGCCGCATAACATATATATGTATCTTTTCTTCAATTAGGTTCTTGGAATGGAAGTTTCCTGCCGAGTTTAGTATTGTCACACGGAGCCTATGTCAAATGAGTGTAAATATTACTTGCCTAAATAATCTGATGTTGGAGAAAATTCCTAAGGTTTCTTACATGACCCTTTTTTTCCTACTCTATTTATTCACTAATGTATATGCTTATGGATGTGATATTTACTTGCCTAAATAATCTGATGTTGGAGAAAATTCCTAAGGTTTCTTACTTGACCCTTTTTTCCTACTCTATTTATTCACTAATGTCTATGCTGGATGTGATATTGACGCCATTTCTCACTTGACTTGGGATGCGAAACTAAATTTTGCAGATTGAGTATCTCCATTACTTTTGTGTATCTTTCGGATCGCGCAACAACAATACCAAATTAATACAGTCGCCAAATAGGTATATAGTGCATGCACGTGCAATTATACTAGTAGCTTATAAATATGTGAATCATCAAAATCATATACAGAAAAGTGTGTCTCGTTCAATTATATAATGTAAAAAAGAATAATATAGAGCACATCTTTGCCTAAGAGAAGGCCAATTTATTCGTTTTTATTCAACTCAGTAATCATTCTAGGTGACATTACCTAAAGCATGTTTGATTGATATGTTAACTAAGATTGTTAATATTTTCCATATTTTTTCGGCCCTACATGCATAGGGTTAAACGATCAAGATAAGCGTCACATTTTAAAAACACTTAAGATCTTTGCATATGATTATGAATTAATCACGTGCGGGGCCCAGGTTGTCACACTCTACTAGTGTGGTGTTGAATGTGAAAGTAGCACTTAAACATGGGGGCATATACTCCCTCTTCGGAAAAAATATTTTTTTAAGTTTAAAAATTTCTAAAAAAAAGTTGTGTCTGTGTGCATGTTCCATGTGTGCGTAAAAAATTTCTCGGATATATGACGGTTTAGTTGGCCTATATAAAAAATACAAAAATATGTCACATGATTACTGCGCTATATAGCACCGAAACTTTCAGAAAGTCATTTTTGCTCCTAAGCTCCAGTGATATCGCAATTTTCAAAAATTCAAAACCTGTATTTAGAAGTTTCGACAAAATCTGAAAAAAATCATGCATGTTCTAAATGATATACCTTACAGAAGTAAAAAATCTCAATGCAAAATACAATACTCTAAGCTAGACAAAAAGACAAAGGTTGAAAAATTGAAACTACATATTGTTCACTATATTCGAATCTATACATTTGTCATTTTTGTGGAGTTTAAACCGTTAAGTATTTTGCGTTTAGATTTTTCACGCTTGCAACGTATATCATTGAGGACATGCATGAATTTTTTTAGATTTATATGAAACTTTTAAATATATTTTTTTTTTTTGAAATAGACGATATCACTGGAGCTCGGGAGCACCAAATCGCATCTCTATAATCTCTTTTTTATGCAGGGCACATGTTTTGTGAGACATATGAATGAATTTTTTTGGACATGTTTTGACATATTTTTAACATTTCAAATAGGAGGGAGCATATGCCCTCTATGTTCACTATATTCACTATCGGTTGTGAAAGGGTGACTAAGGGCATCCCAAGGGCACCCTCGTTATTATGTCCTGATGGCCCCATATTCTATCTGTTTGCGGCATCCAGACAAGGTGTCTGGGCCGATGGGGCACACTCAAATGACCATTTTTATTAACAAAATCAGGCACCCTCAAATCGTACGCTGCCTTCTTATGCTCACCCGGTGTGCCATTGGAGAGCCTGGGGATAAGGCAGGCCACGGCGAGACGCACACTGCCGACCGGGCTGAACGCCGCCACGGTCTTGTCGACAACGGACCGGTGCTTCCTGCTCGGCTTGTCGTGGAGCGAGGTCCGGGGACTCAGAGAAGGTCCGGGATATGTCGCCAGCGATCTGCAGCTCGGGTGGGTGAAGGAAAATGGTCAGGCTGGTATTGCCGCCGGCAAAAAATTCCCCATCGCGAGAGAGCCATGCGAGGGTTAGATGTGGGTCTCGCAACTCGCGGGACGCGTAGTGGATTAGTGGGTTGACCGCTTCGGCCCGCTAGGAACGACACAAGGGACCAGTTCACTCTCTGCTGCGCTGTGGCAGTCTTCTGTAAATTCAATGTCCAAGAGGGGCAACGCCAAATAACGATTTGATTTCACTCGCGGGAAGCCGTCGGCGGGTGCGGGAAGTAGGGGGTACCCGGCTTTTCTCCACTGTGAAGAAATCAGATAAGCTGGCTGCCACAGGAAACGGCTTAAAATCCAGTTCTCTTGGGTTTAAGCTTATTTTCACCTAGAAGCTATCTAGAATCCCCAAAAGAAACTGAACTGCACACTGAAACCTGAAACTACACATTGATGGGCCGGCATCTTGCCTATCACGTGAATTTTATCCCGAGAGAACTAGCTAGGCCCCCAAGGAAAAGCCCATGGCCCAGGTGGGAAGCATTCATACCCGAGAAACAAATTAAACCAATAATTGTAAAAAAAAAACAAATCAAACCAATACAACCAGCGTACAAACGAGGCTGATGTCCTAAATCGAGTATTAAAGGGGGCCCTTATACTTTTGGTTGCTGTTAGTAGTAATTAATTTCAAGTCAACTGTGGAACGAAACGCCAAAATTTCGGTGACCCTCGAAATATGAACTATCGCAATATTTCGACGACATTTTAAATCCCTGCCCAGGGTCCTTGCCGTTGCTGAGCATATGCCGGTGCCGAGAGTCCATGCACGTCCAAAGCAAACTTGTGATTCCTTGATGTTCAATATAGAGAGGAAAACGAGATGACCGAACACCTTTCTGTATTGAACAAGATAGAAGATATACAAGTGTTGCATTTACATGGGCTGGGCCTCTGGGCCTAAACACTCTAGACTACACTTAACACCCCCCTCAAAATTAAGGTGGATCAGGAGCATCGGATACACTAAGTTTGAGAATATGAAATCTATGTTGATCTCTAGTTTGAGCCTTCGTGAAGAAATCTGCAACTTGAAACTCTGATGGAACATACTGGAGCTTAATAGTAGATTGCTGACAATGAGATCGAGTGAAAGATGCATCCACACCAATATGTTTAGTCAGCTCATGTTTGACAGGGTCATTAGCAATTTGAATAGCAGCAGTGCTGTCACAGAGAAGAGGTGTAGGTGTATGACATGAAATCTCAAGATCAGCCAATAACCAGCGAAGCCACACAATCTCTGATGTAGTAGTAGAAAGAGCCCTAAGCTCATCCTCAGCGCTAGAGCGTGACACAGCAGTTTGCTTCTTTGATTTCCATGCAATGAGAGATGTTCCAAGAAATATGCAATAACCAGTGACTGAACGTCGATCGAGGGATCACTCACCCAAGTGGAATCAGAGTAAGCATGAAGTTGGAGCTGACTTGAGTTAGCATAGAACAAGCGACGAGATGTAGTGCCCCTTAAATATCGAAGCACGCGAAGTAGATGGCCATAATGTACCGAGGTGGGAGCACCCACAAATTGGCTGAGAATATGAACTGCATGTGCAATATCAGGTCTTGTTACTGTGAGGTACACTAGACTGCCAACAATATGACGATATCGAGAGGAATCCTCAAGGGGAGTTCCATCGGTAGGACGCAATTGCAAATGAAGTTCCATGGGTGTAGTAGCAATGCATGTGTCAGTGAGGCCAGAGCGCGAAATCAAATCCCGAGTGTACCTTTATTGAGAGATATAGTAACCATCATCTGTGTGTTGGACCTCAATTCCGAGAAAGTAACTGAGAGACCCCAAATCTGACATCTTGAATTGCTCACTCAACTTTTTCTTGACAAAGGAAATATATCCAACATCATCTCCCGTGATCAGCATATCATCTACATACAGTAGAAGCAAAGTACGCCCATGCTCTGATGTATGAATGAAGAGGGCTGGGTCATGCTCACTAGGAGAAAAGCCAGCAGCTCGAACCACAGAAGTGAATCTCTCAAACCAGGCACGAGGAGCTTGTTTGAGCCCATATAGAGCCTTTCGAAGGCGACAAACATGACCAGATGGAGCCTCAATACCTGGAGGTGGCTGCATATATACTTCCTCATGCAGATCACCATGAAGGAAAGCATTCTTCACATCCATTTGGGAAATTTTCCATGAACGAGTGGCAGCCACAGCAATCAAAGTGCGAACTGAAGTCATGTGAGCAACTGGAGCAAAAGTCTCATCATAATCTCTCCCATGAGCCTGCTGAAAACCTCTTGCAACAAGTCGAGCCTTGTAGCGTTCCACAGATCCATCTGACTTGGTTTTGACCTTGTACACTCATTTGCAAGTGATAGGGACGGACCGAGAAGGTAGAGAAACCAAATCCCATGTACCAGTACCCTCTACAGCTGCAAGCTCCTCGGACATAGCCAATTGCCACTCAGGTAACACAACTGCCTCCTGATAAGTAGTAGGCTCATAAGCTGCCCCTGCACATAAATCATTTCGGTATCTGCTAGGAATCTCAAGAGAGGAGCGATCACGAAGGGCATACCTTGTTGTCTGAGAGGAGTCATCAGTGCAAGGATCAGTAGTACAGGCCGGAGGAGAAGACAAAGGAATGGATGATTGAATATCTGATGGAACTCTAGGACGACGACTATAATGAAAAGGAAAACTAGCTAGAGGAGGAGCTGGTGCGGAAGAAGATGAATCATATGCTGGAGGTGGATCCGAAGACTGATCAGGTGCAGAATCATCTGAGAAAATAGGTGGAAGTGAAAGAAAGGAGGTAGATTCTAAAGAGGTTGATGATGAAGATTGAGTCGAAGGGGAATAGAAAAATGTTGATCCTCAAAAAAGTGACATCACGAGAAAAGCGAATGCGACGAGCAGAAGAATCATAGCAACGGTAGCCCTTATGCTCGAGACTATAGCCAAGGAAAACACACTGAACAGACTGTGCAGTCAACTTGGTACGCTCGCGAGGTGCTAAAAGAACATAGCAAATACAACCGAAAACACGAAGATGGTCATACGTGGGAGGAGAACCAAACAAAATCTCACCAGGAGACTTTCCTTGAAGACGAGAAGAAGGCTGGAGATTGATAAGGTAGACAGCAGTCGAGATAGCTTCACCCCAAAAATGAGTAGGCACAAAAGATGAAATTAGAAGAGTGCGAGCTGTCTCAACAATGTGTCGGTGCTTACGTTTGATAACCCCCAAGAGCAGGGGATCACTGTAGCACCTCTCAATGTGGAATTAAGGTATCAATCCGCAGGAGCAAGAAGGAAAAGTTATCTATTCCCTACAACTAAAGTGTCACAAGTTTTAGTTGACTATGCACTAAACAAGTTTAAAGAACAAGGTGGTTGATTTAATGGATGGAAGTTTAATGTAACAAAACAAGAATGCAAAAGTGTCCCAATCCTCTTCAATGCAAGAGGACAAGACAAAGGTTATTTTCTAATAGGAACAATGGACATGGGTTCATGGGTTCACTCAATCCTCTCTCCCATCTATGGTGATTATCATGTTATAGATAAAAAGTACACACAATTGCCATGCTTTAATGGTAAACTTCTATGACGGCTACTGATAGCCCTTAAATGGCGTAGGTTGAGACCCCAATAGCAGAGTGTGTAGTACGGGCAAGACTTGTTTTCCCCACGAAGGTGACTCGAGGGTTTATATCGAACTCTCGGGGAATCAGTAGTGGAAGCTTTACCTCCTTATCCTTCCCTTGGAAACCTGCAAACAAAGATAAATTGTTTTGTGCCCTCAACCTCACCAAGTGGTTGTCAAGCACAAGGTGTGAGAATGATAAAACAAAACAATATGCAAATAAAATATGCAAGGATGATGGAACAATGATAAATGATATTTTTGGGTTTTATATGACGTATGCAAGATGCAAAATTATTTTTGTATTTTCGGATTTAATTATGGCTGAAAATGAAAAGTGGATGAAAGTTGTTGGAAAGGTGTTTCTTATGATTAAAAATGGACCGGGGTTCATGGTTTCACAAATGCACTCTCTCTTTAATGATGTGGTGGACAATGGAACACAAAAGTTAACATATGAGATTGCAACAAAGTTTCATGACAAGTTATAATCATATGGGCATCACGTCCTAACATAGAGATCTTTTGGTTATTAATCTCTTTTATGCTCCACTAAGATGCGAACTAAATCATAACACCTTAGTATTAAGATAAATCAGAGCATAGCAATAAGTTTCATGACATGAAGTTGAAATAAGAACATGCTAGATCTAGTCATGGAGAAGTGGCAATGGTCACACCCACATCTCCGGTAGCAAGGTATTTATTTTTATCCCTAGTGAGGCAACAAAGTAAGGTAAAATACCCAAGTGGATCGCGGAACTTTCTCTCACGTTCACCGCACTAGCCACCCCCCGTTACTCCATCTAATGCACACGTTCCCCCTCACACGCTCTCATAAACATGCTTGATCAAAACAAGTAAACAAGAACGGGGTACATAATATGCATCTACTTTCATAACTGAAGTAAAACAATTGCAATCTCACACATATATTAACTCATAAAGATCCACCACAAAGGTATTACATAGATGACCGTAATCATGTTCGGCAGCTCATACGGTGCTAATTAGTGAAGCACAAGAGAGAGAGATACATAAGTTACTTCCACAAACCCATAGTCCAGGGGTGGACTACTCCCTCTTCATCATGGAGTCGATGGAGATGTCGTTGGAGGAGGTGGAGACCTCTCCGGCAGCGCCCCGCCGGAGTTTTCCCCCTCCAATCTGCAGCTCCTGATCTCTGTTTCGTGGTTTCTGTGTTTCTGCGGCGCTCTCCTCCGAAGAGCCTCGGGGACTATTTTTATAGTCGGTTTTAGGTCAAGACGAAGCTTCTGGAAGAAAGATCGACGGCAACGGAGCCACGAGGGCCAAGTTGGTGGGTCCCACGCGGCCTGGTACTGTGGCCGCGTGGGCCACCCTCTTTTGGTCCACGGACCTCCGTTTGTTTGCTTCCTTCGCTTCCAGGTCTTCTTCATTCCAAATATTGATGCTCCTAAAATTGCAAGTCATTTGGACGTCGTTTGGGTCCCTGAAACATCAAAATATAGAAAATAGGGTTTTCTGCCTGCGCAGGGTTAATTCCAGAAAAATAGGGGAACTTGTGAATTATTCCCAAAATCATTATAAATCAATGATATAACCCCTTATATGATGCAAATATGATGGGAATATGAATAAAATAATGCAAAGTTCATGTATGCATTTTACATGCATCAGCTACATGTTCTAAAACACATAGTTGGAAGAAAATAATCATTTGTGTTGATAGGTCACCCCTCGTAAGGCTAGCGTGGTTAGCTGTCACTCCCACATCATACTTGTTCCTTTTTACCCCAGATAAAGGATGTTGGGCTGTATTGTGTCACTCAATACATATGTCGTTGTCACATCGGCCATCCCATACCTACATACATCATACTTCATAATGGACAATATTCTAAACACTAGTTCAAAGATTCATATTTCGTGTGCATGACCACATCTCTCTCATCTATCCACACGTGGTGGTGTCAATCACCTCATGACAAGGATAAACAAGGCATTACGCATAAATCAAACCATCACATGTATCATAGAATATCTCCAAAGTATGACAAGTCATAAAAGATCCAACACAACGGTAAATGCATAACAAATATCATCTCATACCACAATATCCACCATAGGAATTACATAGATAGATCCATACTTATGCAAGGCACATCATATGGACTTCAACAATGATCATACATAGAGAGATTGGATCAAGTTACCACCACAAACCCCAAGTCCAGGGGGTGGACTACTCCCTCTTCATCATGGAGACGGTGGAGAAGTCGTTGGAGAAGGTGGAGACCTCTCCGGCAGCGCCCCGCCGGAGTTTTCCCCCTCCAATCTGCAACTCCAGATCTCTGTTTCGTGGTTTCTGTGTTTCTGCGGCGCTCCTTTCCGAAGAGCCTCGGGGACAATTTTTATAGTCGGTTTTAGGTCAAGAGGAAGCTTCTGGAAAAAAGATCGACGACAACGGAGCTCCGAGGCTCCAGATGGTGGGCCCCACGCGGCCAGGTACTGTAGCCGCGTGGGCCACCCCCTTTTGGGCCTCGGGCCTCCGCTTGTTCGCTTCCTTCGCTCCTAAGTCTTCTTCCTTCCAAATATTGATGCTCGTAAATTTGCAAGTCATTTGGACGTCGTTTGGATCCCTGAAACATCAAAACATAGAAAATAGGGTTTTTTGCCTGCGCAGGGTTAATTCCAGAAAAATAGGGGAACTTGTGAAATATTCCCAAAATCATTATAAAACAGTGATATAACCCTTATATGATGCAAATATGATTGAAATATGAGTAAAATAATGCAAAGTTCATGTATGCATTTTACATGCATCAACGTTCAGCAACACCATTCTGAGCATGAGCACCAGGACATGAAAGTTGAGGGAGAGTACCTTTAGAAGAGAGAAACTCACGAAAAGACGTAGACAAATATTCCCCCCCAGAGTCAGAAGGAAAAAACACGAATAGCACTGGAGAATTGAGTATGCAACATGCACACAAAAGCCTTATATAGAAATCAACTCAGAACGATGCTTCATGAAATACACCCAAGTATATCGAGAGTGATCATCAATAAATATGACATAATATTTGTGACCACCTTTTGAAACAAAAGGAGAGGGGCCCCATACATCAGAGTGCACCAAATCAAAAAGATGGCTAGAATGAGTAGTGCTAGAGGGGTATGGGAGTTGAATCTGCTTGCCTAGCTTACATCCCTTACAATGAAAACCAGAATCTACAGGGACCTGACCCAAAACGCCTTGCTGAACAAGGGTAGATAAACGAGAACCACACAAGTGACCTAAACGATGGTGCCACTGGGCAAACGAAAGAGACGAAGTAGATCTTGATGTTGATGCTGCAGAGCGAAACAACGATGCAGTGGAAGCCGAAGGAAGGTGCAAGTTGTTAAGGATGTAGAGGGATGTGGATCCTCTACGGCGATGGCCAGTTCCAATGATCCTCTTGCTCTGACGATCCTGCACATAACAAGAGGAGGCATCAAAGCCAACAAAATAGTTCATATCAGTAATCTGACCAACAGACATAAGGTTCATGGACAACTGAGGAACAAAAGAGATGCCAGGAACAGTAAACTTTGATGTGCAAAGAGAACCCTGGTGGGTAACAGAACAAGATGTACCATCAGCAGTCTGAACAGATGCACCATCCTTCACTGGCTGGCAAGACACAAGCTGAGAGCGGTCGGATGTCACATGAAAAGAGGCGCCAGAGTCCAAAACCCAAGGCTGAGCTGGAACCACAGCTGACTGAGAGAGAGGAGACACAGAAGCACTCCTCGCTGGTGGTTCAGTGACAACAGCAGTAGAAAGCCTCACAAACTGAGACTGAACAAGGTCAGGTGCATGACGCTGCTGATCCTGAAGGGCTGCTCGTCTAGCACGAAACTCAGCTAACAACTCTGGGTGAAGCTTGAAACAACCAGCCATGTTGTGTCCTGTCCTCTTGCAATGTGTGCAGAAATCACGCGACGGAGGTCGCGACGGATGTGGAGACTTGGGAGGACCTGTCCGGTGAGGAAAACCCAGAAAACTGTTGTGTAGAGACGGCTCATAAGTCGCAGCCATAGAACGAAGACGAGTCTCCTCAGCAATCAGACTAGCAAGTGCCTCAGTCAAGGTGGGAGAAGTAGTACGACCAAGGAGTTGAGTGCGGATATTCTCATACTCCTGCCTTAGCTTCATCACAAACTGATACATGAGGGTTCGTTGTTCAAAATCTTCCTTAGCCGCACAAGATGTGCAACCAGGGCTGCTCTTTGGAACCATGGAGCTAAGTTGGCCGCTAATGCGAGTGAAGGCAGCATAGTACTCATCCATAGACATGTCATTTTGCTGAGTACTGTGTAAATTCTGTAGCAAGGAGAAATGAAGTGCACCACTAGGCTGAAGATACCGCTGCTCAAAATATGTCCGCATTTCCTTGGCTGATGTGTGATGCTCAAGACTCATCCGGAGAGAAGGGTCAACACCCAGAACCAAGGCTCCCATCACACGATCATCAGCTTTTTGCCAAGATTTCTTTGCTGCTTCATCATCTCGAGCAGGTGGATCATCGGTCAAGTGAGAGGCAAGACCAGCAGCTCTCACAACAGTCCTAGCTGAGAAGGCCCATTCCCTGTAGTTTGAGCCATCCAGCTTGATGTCAATAGACATGGAACCTGACCCAAGTTCATTTCTCGCCATGGCAGCAAACAGACCACTAAAATTGGACAGCAGCAGCAACTAGACAATAGCAGTAAAGAATTGGACAGCAGTAGCAGCACAAACTACTAAAATCCGGTTTCAGGCCCGGAAAATTCCGGATCGGTACCAGAAAAATCCGGAATGAATTCCGGGTCAACACCGGGCGAGTCCAGAAGCTGTTTCTTGGTCCGGAAGGATTTCCGGAAAAATCCGGGACTGACACCGGGATCGACACCGGGATCGAAAGAATACCAGGGCAGGCCGCACGACTAGGAGACCTTGTTGCTGGAGAGGTGACTAGGAGAGTACCAGGGCAGACCTTGTTGCTGGAGAGGCGACTAGGAGAGCTCGCCGGAGAGCTGCCGGAGTGACGACGAAGACCGAAGACGAAGAGGGACGGCTGCTGGAGAGCAGGCCGCACCGGACTAGGAGAGCTCGCCGGCGGCTGCTAGAGAGCAGGCCGCACGACTAGGAGAGCTCGCCGGAATCAACTCGCCGGCGGGGACGGCGGCGGAAGCCAAGCGCCGGCGGGGAGCTCTGATACCATGTTCAATATAGAGAGGAAAACGAGATGACCGAACACCTTTCTGTATTGAACAAGATAGAAGATATACAAGTGTTGCATTTACATGGGCTGGGCCTCTGGGCCTAAACACTCTAGACTACACTTAACACTTGAATCCTTGGGGGACAGCCGCCTTTGCCCCACTTGGCATGTCATTGACCCAAATAACAGCGTGAGCTCACAAAAACGATTCTGGAATAAAACAAATCATCCAAATTTTTTTTTTTTGAGGATAAAAATCATCCAAACTTACGTGTAGCGTGTACGAATCTTTAGTTTCTTTCCGTTCGGTTCGACGGATTGGCGTCTAGCCGGTGGCGCTTCTCGCCGGCACTGCATGTATATATATTCTCCGCTACAATTTTTTGCGTAAAAAAAACGAACCTTGCTTCTTCTTGTAGTTTTCTGCCGATTATTTCGTACTGCATTAGCATGTTTTAGATTTTAGCGCCGCGCATTCTCTCGTGTTTTATGTCTGACGAATGGCCACCAGACCGTCTGATTCTAGACGACAAGATCGGCAAGGACGAGCTGGCCTTTGCCGGAAAACCACGTCTCTCCCTCCCAACGTACGGTGCTATCATCGCCACAGGACGAACAAAGACAAACGGTGGCTGTATTGATGCGTCCAAGAGAAGTATAGCACTGAAAATTCGAGTTTTCAGAGTTTTCAAAAAAGTTGCGAATATTCGTAGTAACTACTTGTGCCCGACCAACATTTTCAGGTGTCGCACTTAAGAGTTTTCAAAAATGCGAAATAAAACATGATTTATGTATTAGAGCTTTTCTTTTCAGAGGTATCTACAAAATTGTTGAGTCCATGACTGGATATATGTTCTTGATACATGGGCCTTTTTCTCTTTCTTAATAAAAATTAAGCAAAAACAAATTACCTTTGTCAATTAATACTATCTCGCTACAGTTGTTTCTTTAGGAAACAAATAAACATTCTCCGCGACTTATCCCCGTCACATGATCCCTTCAACTTTCCCTTTCCTCCATTTTCTTCACTCTCCTCCCAATCCAATCCATGTTGACACCTTTGTCTTGTCCCACCGACTTCATCGTACCACTCCTTCTTTCACACTTAGCTCGCCACTCGGGAACCTTTCATCATTGGACCCTCCTTATCTCCAAGATGTCATCTCGAGACAGCTACAACCCTTCCACCGCCACTCGGTGTCCCTAGGTCTAACAAACCCAATAAGTTCCATAGTGCTGATACTATCCGTCAAGCCAGAAGTGAGTTTATTTTTATTGGAACTATAGGTGAGTTTCTTCTTCTCTCTTTTTCTCCTCCTAGTTATTCTCTTCCTCCTCCTCATCTCAACTCGATCATTCGCGAAGGCTATTGTACCAACGCTTCAGTGTTTAGATTTTCCAAAAGAGGAAAAAAACACATGTTTGTCTTTTTTATCTCATCTGATAGCCCACACACCGGGCCTTCGGCAATGACGATTCATAGCCCTCCCCCCCCTCCCCCTCCCACACACACGCACACACATGAACATGCCGAACCAGGTGATTTCATAACCATTGCTTATCCTTCTCACCGAAAACAATAGCAAACCGGAGTATCTAGATCATCAATTTGACCAAGTTAAATGAGTTGCGGAACACAAAAAATATCACATTAGAAAATATAACATCTAAAAATTCCAACGATTATTGGTTTGTAATATATAACTCATATTACATTGATCAAATTGACAACTTAGTGACACGTGCATGATCTATACGCCGGATCTGAGGGAGTATATACATATTCTTCTCATGGTTAACTACGAACTTTCTCCTGGTTAACTACGAAAGCAGACATGGCAAATCCCCAGGTGACCCAAACCTTCAACATCAGGAGCACTTTCTTCCATGGCCAAGTTCGCGGTAGGGTAGCAGCACAGGGCTCCATGCAGGATGCAGCAAAAACCCAAAATATCTCGCACTTTTTCTATGTGCCTTCCCACAAACACACACAGTCCCGTGGTGGACTCAAGGTCGCGTTTGAATCATTCAATTCGATTCAGCCTCCTCTTCCTTCCTCCCCTTGCAATTTCTCAACTCCCTTCCTCTCCACTCCACTCCCAGAGCATCGCGCACCCAAACCCTAGCTGCACGCCATGGGGTGCGCGCAGGGCAAGTGCTGCCTGCCGAGGGACGGCAGCGGCAGAGGAGAACCGGAGGTGGCGTGCCTGGCGGGCGCGGCGGCGCCACCCTCGGCCGCGCCGCGGTGCCGGGGCGGACCTGCTGCTGGAGTACGCCACGCTGACGGTGGACGGGCTCTACCCGGACTCGCCGGGGCGGGAGTCGCAGGACGCCTACCTGGTGGCCACGCGCTTCGCGGGGGACCCCGATCTCCACCTCTTCGCGTCTTCGACGGCCACGGCGCCTCCGGGACGCCTGCGCCGGGTTCGCGCGGGACGCGCTCCCGCGCCTCCTCCTTGACGCCGCCGGCGGCCTCGCGGCGGACCCCGCGGGGCGTTCCGGGAGGCCATGGCGGGGGTCAACGCGGAGATGCACGCGGCGGCGGGCGTGGACGACTCCATGAGCGGGACCACCGCCGTGGTGGCGCTCGTGGCCGGCGGCGCGCTGCACGTCGCCAACGTCGGCGACTCGCGCGCCGTCGCGGGGTGTGGCGCGAGGGCCGCGTCGCCGCCGAGGAGCTCTCCTGGGACCAGACGCCCTTCCGCGCCGACGAGCGCGCGCGCGTCAAGGCCTGCGGCGCGCGGGTCATGTCCGTCGAGCAGGTGGAGGCGTGCGCGACCCGGACGCCGAGGGCTGGCTCGCCGACGAGGGGGACCCGCCCCGCGTCTGGGCTCGCGACGGGCTCTACCCTGGCACCGCCTTCACGCGCAGCCTCGGCGACCTCGCCGCCGAGGGTGTTGGGGTCATCGCCGAGCCTGAGGTGAAGAGCGTGGAGATCTCTCCGTCCCACCTCTTCTTCGTCGTTGCGAGCGATGGCGTCTTCGAGTTCCTCTCCAGCCAGGAAGTCGTTGACATGGTAATGATTTCCCCTCTGCGCGCTCTCTAATTCCCTTGCCTGTTGTGTTTGCTCAGCTGACCCATTTGGAAATTAGTATCTCGCCTACTGCTTGTAAACTTCTAGTGTGGTGAACCTAGTTAGTGCCTTGATTTGGAAAGTAGCCAACAATAGTGAATCAACTGGCTTACCATGAATACCAATTTCATCAGTAGCACACATGCTTATTTATCACTTCATTTTGTTCGTTTTGCTCATATGATAGAACTAGCTGTAAGGTTCTTGACATGTCTGATAGTCCCTACTACCTTTACTGAGTTAACACATTTAATTGCATTTTAGGTCAGGTTTTAAAATTGTGCCTTGTTGTAAATCATCAAGGACGTTTTATGGCAATGCAGTAAATCTGTGTGATGCGTCATACACTTTAGTGTTCATAGGCTTTATTGATTTGTCAGGCCTGTGATGATATTGAGTTGCTCTGCCCAGTGAAAAGATGAAATGGTTCCCCTTATAAGTATGACGTCTCTTTTGAGATTATTATTAACTCCTTAGGGCGTAGAGTGCATGGATGTTAAGCATTGAGCTCGTAGTTAGGGAAGATATGCGTAATCTTAAAATTATAGTGGAATATGTTGAGCAGTGGATGTTCCTATAGTGTTCTGGTGAGCCCATGATGCATGCTTGGATACCTAAAACTTCCACGTACGAGAATGTTTGACATTCTGCAGAGCGCTGAATAATTCAGCCTTTCACAGATTATCATGGAGTCATATAACTATTTAAGGTGATGAGATTAGTGTTCAGATGTTGGGAGTCGAATAATAGGATGAACTTCGGTGGGTACTAACAATTAAAATTTACTTTTGGGGTCTACTTTTACATGTTCGAATAGTTCTGGGTATCATTTGTACTCCATTCATGTGTACCAGAAAGTTGCTTGTTCAAAAAGCTGAAGGTGTAGGATGGTGTAATGATTATGAAATGGTCAGGAATTTGAGGTTGATTGCTGTTGCCATTATGAAAGCTATCACTCTGATTAAAGTTCTGTGTACCTTTATTGAGTAATACTAGATGAATGGTCGACTAGCATCTAAGCTGCAATGGCAAATTGACTAATCCGAAGTGTGGCCAGCAAAAGGGAGGATAAGATAGGTAAATGACAGTGCGAACGTGATAAAATGGACTGGGGGGATCGTGGTGTATTATACTAAGTACTGCCAATGGAAAAAAAATATTGGCAATTTTATTGGTCTTGAACTGATAGCCCATTTCAGATCAGAATTGACTGCTGATTGCTGAATCACTGGTGATGTGCTTGTGTGTTGTCAATTCTGTTCTGATTAGCATGGTCTAGAGTTCTTAATGGGATGGTCCCCCTGTAAACACTCTCTTTTCCTTTCCACCACTAACCATGACAGTGCACCTTAAGAAACCAGGCTGGTAACAGCCTTATTATGTTCTCCCAAGTTCTTCCATGCACATGATTCCCTCCTTGCCCCTGTTAGCATCTCCATGAAGTGTATCCATGTGCGAGTTTACCACTTCTATACTGGTCAAAATATCGTAGTTATACTTTCGAGAGATATTTTCGATGGTGGTCTTTGTGCCGTTGTATGCACCATAAAAGTATTTTGGTAACATAAACATTTTCTTGATTGTACAGGTGGCTGTGCATCAAGATCCTCGAGATGCTTGCTCAGCAATCGCTGCAGAGTCATACAAACTATGGCTAGAGCATGAAAACAGGACAGACGATATAACAATAATCATTGTGCATATCAGGGATGCTCAAAATGTAGGTACACAAGCCTTGAATTATTTAGGCATAACACCACAATTTTAGTGGCTTGCAGAGATTCACTTTTCTTTCCAAAATTTACTCAGTCAGGTCCTGCAGGGAGCGACAAAGCGAACTGTAGCAGCACCGGGCGCCAATAGCACTGCACACGGTACAGTCGGGGTTACCGTCAGAAGCAAGCCACCTGAACGGGGTTGCTGCTACTGAACTGCAGCCATCCTCTTCTGGCTCTCCAACGGAACGGCGCCTCTCCTGCGTCGCTCCTTCGCCGACATACCCTCTATTCGAAGGGGGCAAAGCATCAGAAGCTTTCAGGCAAACACACATTGACAGTGGCGTATCCCGACCAGTGGAAGCTTGGCATTCAAGGAAGGTGGTAACGAGCTAGAGCGACCATTGCAACCTCAGCGGCCACTCTCCTGCTGACTTTGCATGAGGTAATATGGCTGCCACTCTTCTGACTGAATAGGGTAAATGCAAACAAGCTCATATAAGTTCACTCGTTTCTTTGCAGTCCTTTAGCTTAAATCTCACGACAGAGGCCGCAGCGCACCCGGCTGCCATAGTCCGTAAGGTCTTGCCCTAACCTACTTTCTGTTTATCGAATTTCTGGAGCAATTCATTTACAATGATGTTAACTTCTGCAGGGGGGCTGACTTACCGAATGGTGGGTTCACAAGTCTCGGCGAAGTTGCTCATGTTTTTTTAGAGCACCTGCTGACCGACAAACAGGGTCGTTTAACTAGGGATTGATGGGCTTGAGATGCGGCGTTGGAATCTCAAAAAAAAAAAAAAAGATGCGGCGTTGGGACGCTGCCAATCGTTTGTCTGGAATGGAGTCAGTCTCGATAATTTGTATCTGTTAATTATTACAACATGTGAGATTGATGCTTGTTTCAACGCAAAGGGGCCTCTAAATATCTGTTGTTACTTACTTACACGGTGCTCAACTTGCTTTATTCCATGCCTAACATGGTTAACTTAAGGGTGAAAAGTTATTACCTCGTTTTCTCAAAAGGGTAACTTTTTACTGACTGGTACTCGCTAATATTTTGTTCGGAACTTGCTTGTGATACAAAATCGGAATAATAGGCAAAAAAAAATTAAACATAAATCTAATGTCATCATGTTAGTGTCTTAAAACACATGTTAACAGAGTAACTGATTGTCAAAAATCTTGTAATTAAGAACTGCGAGCACATTGTGATAAATTTGTAAAAAACAAAAAACATATTTTGGAGGTAAATTAAGAGGCATTTTGTACAAAAAAAAGCTTCCATGCTCAAAAGGTTGCTTGGAACTGAAAGTAGAGACTTGATTAAATTCACTGCAGCTCCAACACCAGGTCATTCTCGTACAGTGAATGCGATTGTGGCAGTTCAACTCTGTAGTCGATGGATGAACTGAACTACCGCGAAAGCTAACGGTAAGAAATTACAACAAAGCGTCTCTGTTTGATATCTGCACATATGTATGCCTAGTTGCCTACACATGATCTCGCAAAAAAAATATTTTCAGTCCACAATATCCAATGTTTCACGGCCCCAGGCCGTATATATAGAGCCCGTCAGCTATCTTGGATTGCACCTTGGCGCACTGCTGCTCTAGCTTGACAAGTTCGTCATCCCACCCAGGCGGAACCAAATCTCTGAGCCACACTCTTCTCCGTACGTCGTGCATGTCGTCATCGGTAGCTCTGTGTACTGGGTTTATTACCTCGCCATTGATGTGAGCCGGTGCTTGAGGTTCCTCGCGTATTGGGGTGGGCAGCCGTGGTGGCGGAGGTCTCACCGGCGGCGCACTGAAAGAATCAGGATCACAGCTGACCTCAATCATCTCGTCCAGTGAGAGGCCAGATGGCACCACAGGTAACATGTCATGATCTTCCAAAATGGACTCCTCGTCTGTAGTATCGCCATTGGCGGTGAACCCATCTTGTGTTGCACCATTAGACTCGGCTGCAGGAGCCTGGTACAGTCGCTGACTCAGGACATAGGCTTCTGAGAACTCTCCTGTAGAGAGGCTCGCTAACCTCCAGTTGAAGATTCGCCGGAAGATGGTAACCCAGTTTGGCACAAGATAGCGATACAAGCCACGGCGCTCAAGCTCAACACCTTTCTGCACCATACCCTTTGCCTCAGCAACCGCCTGGGCTCCATTAAACAACCGAGCCGATTGTGTTAGATATTTCGTCAAGCACTCCTCAAGAAATAACTTCTGATCTTGAATCTGGTTGTCCGAGCCACAGCCTTGTTTTAGCCAAGACAAGTCATCACTGAACTCTGGAAGCTTGCATCTCTTTATGATTTCAACCAGTGGCTGGATTCTTGATGGCTGTGACCATCCAATTCTAGGTAAGAACATTTCTGTGAATTCCCGCTCTCTGCTCGATCTCTCCAGAAGATCAATCTCAAGGGCTGGCCACGGAATAGGAGTTGTGTAAACTGCAGCCAAAATCTCTTCTCCCAGCTGGTTGACAGCATTGTTGAATACTGAGATGCATTGCTCAGGACCAACACGTTTGTTAAGCATCCCAAGTGATGGGTTCAAGTAATTCAGAACTAGCTCGCGTGTCTTCACAAGAATGACATCAGGCTGTAGAGGAAGACTGTTTGCCATCCACTTCAAGCCCTCACGCAGCTTGTCATCGTCAAAGAAACTATTGGCATAACCTTCAGTACAGCTTCCAGCTAGAAAAACAACCAAGGATGAAGCAATCTTTCCTTCACTCAGATTGCTGACGCCAAGCTTGTCAATGATATATTGTGATGCATAATCATATCCTTTATTATATGTGTCGCCACTCAAAATCAGAAGAGGGAGACTAGATTGAGGAGGCATGGAGGCCAACAGGCTGCTAAATCGTGCCTTCTGCATTTCCCACGGAATGCTTTCAGATACCACAAATACTACACAGTTTGTGCTGTCAGCAATGCCGTTACCAATAACTTGTTGGTCACTGGCCCTAACAACAGACAGGCAGCATGCACTTGGAGAACCGATCCACGTTCCCCAAATTGAGAGGTCTGCTGAGGTAAAAAGTAATCCATTATCTTCATTTCCAGAACCCATGAGCTTTTTCAGTAACCATTTTGAGGCAACATTGTAGCTCTGTGATTCCATGGCACCTGGTGGGACAAGTACTAGCATCTTCCAGAAGATGCAGCTAGCATCAGGTTTCCTTTCAATTAAAATGGGACCAGCCAACTCTGAGACATTTAGTCGTGACAAGGATCTTTGTTGTTTTGTGTCTCTTTCTTCAAAGGCATGAGCAATGTCTAGCTCATGGACTGCATGCTTTGGCACCTTCATTGTACAGAAGTCAACATTTATCATGATCTCATAAAGCATCAAAATAAATACAGAAAACATCAAGCCTTCAAAAAAAAAACGACATGTCTCTGGTAGACTCACCCCTGCAGTTTGGTGAACTGGTGGTCCAAGTGACAGAGAATTCAATGCTGCAATAGCAAGGGCATTTTTCTGCTCTCTCAAAGACCTCCTATCCGCAGCACGCTGCCCCCATTTCCTGTAAGATCACGGTAGGAGACAAAGATTAGGTACATTGAAGAATTACTGAAATAGATCAAGGATACAAAAACCAACCTCAGTATCATCTTCAGCCTTGCATCCGAAATTTTGTTCTTCGGGGATGCAACAATTGGTAACGAATCATCTGTTGTCTTGTCATTAATCTGTTGATCTGCATACTCATAACTAAGCAATGGGGAACCAGTAGGCGACCCAGTTTCTATTAGATTGACTTCACGATATGATGGACCTTCCTCATCCAATTCTGTGTCGCTACCAGAACCATGTGCCCTGAGTTCATCTCCAACTCCATGCATATCGGTGTAATCTGAGGATATACCATCTGCGAGAGGATGTGAGACTCTGGCTTCAGCCAAAGCATCAAAATGTTGAGTGTACGCTTCTGACAGCGGTACGCCCATTTGTTCTCTCGAGAACTCCACAAAACCACCATCGTGGTCTTCAGATATTATTAAATCATCAGGCACCTTGGTCTTGCCTTTTGGTTTTGGTGAAGCTACTCTTTGGTCATCCATCCATCCTGTGTGCGAGAAAGCATGCTCGGTAGTACGTGGAGAAGCAGTACTCGAAAAAACCGGCACACTTTCCTTTTTACCAGCAATTGGGGAAATAGGACCTGAATAAGGTGAACTGAATTGTTTGTTGCCAGCATTTGGAGATAACAGATCAGAATGCTGCGAGGTAATCTGTCCACCAGAAGTAGGAGAAGCAGATCCAGAGAACGACAAACCAAACTCTTGTTTGGCATTAACAGGAATCACAAGAGCAGCCTGCGGCGGAACCAGCTCCCTTTTGCTAGCTGGGGAAGCAAACACGCCAGAATATGATGCAAGAGTCGCTTTTTGGCTAGTGGGCGCACGAACTGGACCAGAAGAAACATCATCGACGATTCTCTGTGATTTCTTCGAATGCACAAGTTCAGAACAACGACATGGAAAATCGCTCTCACTGTTTAGAAATGGCCCTTCTTTCACTAGGTATAGTTCGTCATACTCCCTCGATCCAAACCATGATAATCTAATAGCCTTCCAATGTCCTCGTCCTGAATAAAGAAAGGCACTGGTTAATATCCTTTTTTTCATAATGAATAAATTATTGTTCAAGTAAGAGAACACTTACCTCCATTGCAAGCCACTCCACAACATGTGAAATAGGGATGCCTTGGCCAATCTGCAGACCACTATGCAAGGAAGCCAGCGCTTGCCTCCTTACCTGAGTAGAAAAAATATGTGTTAAGCTTCACAAAAGGGTGAACTGAAGAACAATTAGCCAACCAAACAACACAATTATCCTATGCACAGAACAACAATGTACATCTGAAAATGGATACTCTCATGCAGTATAGGAGCAGAATTATGGTCTATGGTCAAACAAGCATATCCGTAATTCCTAAAGGGACAAAATAAGTCTACCTGAAGAGGATCAGGGTATGGAAGAAGTTAGACTAAAACTCACACTAGAGGACATTAGCCGAGAGATGCTTAATTATGTCTTTGGTTGATCTGAACACAATGCAACTACACCCTCTGAGGTTCACATAATTACAGTCTTCCCAAGCAGGTACTCCTTGAGCTGCAGGATGGCAGCCAGGTGGCTACAGATGAAATCCTTGGTGACCCCAGCGACCAAAGGGCGCAATGCCAACGTCGCATTTGGGAGATATCAGCAACCTCCAGAGGTAATTGATGGCGATGAGAGCAGGCCTTAACACAACCAGATGTCGTGGAAGCTGCCGGTGGCATAGCAAACATGCAACAGACAGCAGCAATGTAAGGACATCCTGATCTGACTCGTGGTGTCCATTCTGATCTCACAACACATACAGTCTTCGATCGACAATGCCGAGAAAATGGCTGTGACAAAACATTGGCCTTATTGATGTGCGAAGGTACAGATGGGGCAAGTAGACATCCAGCGAAATGGTAGTTATTAGGAAAGCTCGATTTTGACGATAAGAAGTCCAGTATGTATATTTATACATTAGCAGGAAAGGAAGGTGCATCAGTAATTCAGGAGGATAAGAAGGAAAGAGGAAGAAATAAGAGTTTAATTCTTTTCCAAGATAGAACCAAGTATTGAGGGTGAAGTTAAGGGGCAACATTATAATCTTTCAGATCAAGCAAGCAATGGATCTCGCACACTGCCATTTGGTCTCTCTAAACCCATCTAGTTCAGTCATCCCAGTTTATGTCATTCTATCCCCTTCTAATACCCTTATGTTCACATAAGCCATTCTTTCCAAAAGAAAAAACTGATCAGTGACTTGTCATAACATAAAATACTTTAACTATCTTAATTTTTTTTTATCTGCAAAGAAGTGCAATACTGGTCAGGTAGAGCCGGTCACTGTCAAACAGTGGTGCATCCATAAATTTTACCGCGTGGAGTAAAAGTTATTACTGCGCCATTTTCATACACTTATGTGGACTCATATGTTAGCTGTAAGAAGCGTAGCATTCATTTTAAAAAAAATAGGGTTTAGGGTACTAACTACGATGAAAGCAAGCTAGCATTGAATCAGCTTGCAATACAATAGAACCATGCCAAGAAGTTAAGAATTTTATACTGCCAATCCTTTTACTGTACTAACTACGATGAAATTGTCAGTTCTGAATTCTAGTGAAACATATTATTATTACATCTTACAAGGCTACTTGTATTCAAGGAAAAAAATAGCGTGCTATCGAAAATAGCGTGGCCTTCCTCCAGAAGCTATAGAAGATATAGCGGGATATAGCGAAGTTACGTGAAAAATAGCGTGATGAAAAAAATGGCGATAAATAATCTAAATATTAAGGACTTCAGGCTTTTCAACACTAAAAATTTGTACAAAAGCAGCAATAGTGCAATACATGCATAAGCAGCAATAGTGAAGGCCAAATCCATGTCACAAATACAAATACGAGGCTTAAATCCATGAACAACAAAGTAAGAAACTCTAAAAGACATTAAGATTTTAATCGGAATCATTGGCATCATCTTCAGATTCACTAGAAGAACCATCTGATTGCCCATCCTCATCACCACCTAAAACAGGAAGCATCCTCTTCCTACGATGAGTAACTCTATGCCCTTGTGTTGTTGCTTCAGGTTCATCATCTTCAACTTCAATTGGCACAACTAGAACAGGCACAACACCTGTGATCCACTCATTGTCTTCATCTTCTACAACATCTGCATATCTTGTGTCCTCAAGTGGGTCACGGTTTCTCATTTTCTTCCTCAAGTGTGCAGCAGAAATAGCAGTGCATCTTCTTCCTCAAGCTCCACTCGCAGCAAGAAACAAGCTAGTCTTACTCTTACCTGCTGGTGGCTGAGGTGCCGAGGGCGTGGCGGACATGGTGTGCAGCAGAACTGGTGTGCAGAGGAAGCTTGAGGAAGCACCAAGCTGCAGTCGAGCTTGAGGAAGACGACGCCGCCGCTGCGAGTCGAGCTTGAGGAAGAAGAAGCGCGCACTGAAGCTGAAGTCGAGCTCGAGGAAGACGCCGCCGCCGCTGCGAGTCGAGCTTGAGGAACGGGAAGCGCGCACCGAAGCAGAGCTTGAGGAAGCACGCCACTGCCGGTCAGCTGGACGGAAGAGCTTGATTCGTAGTCCGGCGGAAGATGAGCTTGCCGCCGCCGCCGCCAGCCAGCCGCCGCCTCGATCTGGTGGATTTCCTTTTTGTTAGGTTTCGAGTGAGCTGGTCACGAGTGACTGCGTTTTATATTTAGGGTTAGGTGAAGGTCACGAGTGCGCTATTTTCAGGTTTTTTGTAGCGGCGTTATAACGTTACAATGTTTAGCGTGTTTTAGCGCGCTAAAAACGTCATTAGCGCGTTAGCGTCAACTTTTGTCCAAATATAGCGTAGCACCTAAAAATACGCTATAGCGCGCTAATAACCGCGAAATAGCGCGCTATTTTTTTCCATGCTTGTATTACACTCTTGCCAGCACAAATTCACAAGAACTCGAGGTATGAGCATATATAGAGCAAATGATTACAGTAAAAAGACGGTACAAAAATAAACAGCCTTTCACCAACAAACTCCTATACCTTTCCAAAGTGAGCATGCATCAAACAAGCCTGTAAATATGTTGCTTTCCTTGCAAGCCGGAAGAAGGCGATATAGTTTCCCATTCTGCACACTCTGAATTGCATGACAAAGTTGGTTTAAGTCAAATTAAGTTAGTACAAACCAGATAAACTCAAATGCCAGATGGTGTAACTACCTTGCTACTTCTCTTGCAAACAAGATGTCTGGACTGCCTCTAATTTCATGAGACATCTTAGCAAGGTCCAGAGATAACTCGGAAGGTTCAACCTAATTCAGATGTACGTAGAAGTCAGCAAAACATTAAAAAACAACAAGACCCACTCAATTCACCTCACCTTGTAACCAGGATGTTTGTCTAACTTGAGCAGTGCATAATAACCCCGAAATTCTTTTTCTGTTGAGAAGAGTACACCCTTTCTCCTGTGGTCATCATACATTTGAAATAGCTCAACTGATGTTTTGTTCATCTGCTCAATGTTGAGGTGTGCATCAAAACCCTCTGAAAAACCTTCTCCCTTGCTATACTCGCATAACTCGTGCATTGCTACAATGTGGAGCCTTATCTGGTCAAGAAGAGAAAAGATGGCTTCACGATGAAACTCTGGGAAGTAAGGGTGTGCAATGAAACAAAGTAAATGCAATTTACCATTTGCTCAAGCATAGAAATAGACTCTCGATTGAAGAAATGTTGCATTCGAAGATCCATTCTTATAGCTCGCATCCTATCCCACAAGAAGTTGTATAAACCCAAGAAACTGTCATCATATGTGTGATCTAGCAAACTAAGAAGGTATGACATGGTCTCCTGGAGAACAGGCAGAGGCCTGATCAAGTCTGCATCTCTCTCAGCAGTCCTAGTATACTGTATCAATCAGATAATAACTTCCATCATGCTTCCTGTTACTGGTGATGAAAGATAAATTCAGATAGAATCCTGTCGTGCTGGCAGGTGATAAGGTAAACAGTATCTACCTTTTTAACAGCAAGAAGCTCGGTAGTTTGGTTTCTGTCTCCCCCTAACCTCTCATACCTATCGAGATCTCCCTTTCTCTCGCGCTCCGCCCTTTCAGGCTCTAGAAACAAACCGGAAACACATTTGTAAGTAGCGTGTACACAAAAAAGGAGTAGAGAATGACCAAAATAACATTGCACAAGAAGTGATATGATCTAGAGCAGGAATGACCTGGGCACATATCAGAACAACGCCCAATAATTGCGGCCAACTCTGGGGAGTCCATGTCAACCAAAGTACTATCACTTGATCTGTCTGGAGCTTTCCCCACTGAAGGGGTTTGTTTCTGTTTGTCTGCTTTTGCAACATCATTGATATTTTCTACTGGCCTGCTTAATTCAACATTGAAACGAGCCAAACGTTTGGCTTTTGCCTGATTTTCTCTACAGAAAATGTCACATGAGTCAATAACAACAAGCAGTGTATTAAATGAAACTAAAGGGATTTTCCATATGATGGAGCTAAACCATAAGCACCTCTCAAGTTCAATTGAAGGGATTGCGTCGTCACTAACATCCAAAGGAGGGGTTGCACTCCTTCTGCTAGAACTGAGAATTGAAGGCTTTGGTGGAGAAAATGCTGGTGTGCTATGTTCATTTGAATAAGTATCTGAAGGACGGAACATCTGGTACGGTGGTGAATGCACATCACCAATGCGAGATTGTATTTGACCTCCGACCTTGGGAATGGATGCATTAGGCCTGTAATAACAGCAACAATGCCAGGAGTTAAGAATCAGTAGGCATAGTAGCGAATTGTGCTAATTACCACTCCTAGGCATAAGCATGATAGATGTACTAGATTGTACTCTTGCTGGTTATAATTCATTTTCACATGTGCTGTTGCATCTTCTATCGAAACTAACATAACAACCAAAACTGACATTCAACAAAAGAAACTAAAAGAATTTACCTCTGGATATCAGCCTGTGAACGAAGATTCTGGGCTACACCATTACTGCCAAAACCTGCAGGTGCTGGCCTGATGTTGTCTCTAATATCTGAAATTGGCGATTGCAGGATGTTCCTGAATTCAGATGAAGGAGCTTTCATCCTTTTTGAAGTTTCAATACTTGCATCATCAACCAAAGTATCCGTATAGTCTATCAGTCTGTAAACCAAACAGGAGGAAACGTTTTCTGCATTAGTCACAAGACTATAATACATCAGGTTTGCCAGATTTCAGACTACTAGAATTAGTGTTTACAGGAAACCATGTGACAACCAAAAAAAAATCATTATCTTAGTCCAACCAACAAATTTAATGGACAAAGAGGAAAGAAAAAATTAACAACTCAAATTTCGCAAAAAGAAAGACATTTTTCAAACGATAAAAAAAAGAATTTAAAACGGAAGGTTAGTACATACTGTTTAGATGTTTCCGCATTAAGAAGCTTCAATAAAACACCAGTTGCTTAATATTCCATTAGTAAGACTATTAGCTACAAGGAAAATAAATTTTCCAAAAGTGTGTAAACAAGAAAACTGTCTCCATGTTCATGTGATAATCTTGATTCGGTTCAGTAACATGCCGACCAAGTAAAGAAAACACATTGAGTAACAACAGTCAATAGGTGTGCAATGTGTTTCTTGGTAACCCGTGCCCAAACTGATGATTGGCCAGCATTTCCCATTCCCCTAGGAAATGAAAATTATTTTCCTATTAATGCCCATGATTATCTTAATTTCTTCCAATAGAACACAAAGCAGCAGAATTGCCCATATATATACCAAGATTTATAAGATGAACATATGTCATAAGATGTTCAATCGCTCCGGAGAGCACATTTGTATAAATATGAGCAAAGTAGAAAAAAGGAACCCGACAAGGAAATCAAAATCCGTAGTATATATAGTGGTACCTTCTAGCATTTACACCAGTACCATGACGAGCTTCAGCACCATCAACATCCTGATAGGATAAAGTAGGTGACCTAGACCTTTTTGAAATGTTATGATCCACTGTTCGACTTTGAAATGGAGCAGAAAATCTATAAGAGAAGGATAAAAGGAAACACATTACAAAACTATAAACACAGAAGCAACAACATGATGAAGAGCGCACAATAGATGGCATAAAGCAGCGGTTACAGTGATGGGTAATAAATTATGACCACCGCAGCTATTTTTGCTTAAAAATCATCGACTATTTATAATACAGCGCGAAAGTTAGTTTATCGATTGTTGATTTTTTTTTATGATTACTCAGTGCGAACCTACTAGCATCGCAAGGCTCTCCCGTGTAATATATACCTGCATATATCTAGTAAAAACTTCAATACAGCTCACAAGACAATCACAGTAACGATTTCTTTATCTAGAAAAGATTTTCTTTTTCTCGCCTCAAAATAGTATACCAGAGATAAATACTGAAATAAAGACTATGTGGGCTGAATACTACTGATGGACACAACAAAAATAGAATCACAAATAGAAAGATGTCGAGATCATTAGATCAACAACGTGGCAGTTTTTAACAGTTCTAGCCCAGAGCACCTTTGGTGTCGCATATGATCGCTCATCTCTTGTTGAGCCATAACTGGTTGCGTTGAATGAGAAGATGCACTAGTCCCTAGGGCAGGACGGGGCATCCCACTACCAGGAACTAAATTGCTATTCAGAAGAGGAGAGGAAGCTCCACGTGCATCATGAAAAGAAGACTGGTTCTGGATTCCAAACTTGGCAGGTGACAGATTAGGCCTGAAATATCAGCAATAGCATGGAGATGAGCATCACAGCATGACCAGTGACATTTAGTACTGAAAATACTAATGACTAGCTAAGTAACCAGCACTACACTCTTTTATGAGATAATTTGCAGCAAGACATAGAACTTAGAACTCACTTTTGCACAAGATCACGAGGCTCAGCACGCTGAGCAGGAGGATAATTTTGAAAGCTTGATGAAGGTCTAAACTGCCTGGTCATATCTAATGGTGGTGATCTTGCTGTTTTTCCAAACTCAGGAGTTTGCATCCTCATTTGCACTGAGGGTTGCGCACTTCCATTTTCAAACAGCGGATCTGCATAGTTTACCAACCTATCAATGGAAGACATGTTAGGTTTTAAAACCTGAAAGATGTACCCACAAGGCTATAGTTGCAAGCTCCGTGAAGACGCCAACTGAAATCGCACCCAACAGAAAAATCTTATCCAGACCTACGTAACCATATGTCTACCCACGTAGGGTGCTCCAGAGAAAGAATGACATGTCAAGTATGCCAGGGCTAAGATGAACTACACGCCATGTGTGTATCCTAACAGATATAATGATGTGCGCTTTTTTCATATAAGAACTGACTTTGATTAAAATGTACTGTTCTTTTGACTGCTGCCTTCTGGCAAAATGACCTCTAAGCAACAGTGAAGACTATTTGGTTCATGGCACAACTTCCACAAATAGATTGCATGGTACAGATTATCCCATGTCTCAATTTCTTTGGCTACAATATTTGGATGTCATAAAAGGAAGATTGTGCCTAATGACGAGCTATAACACAATAACAAGCTCTTATGTACAAATTATTCACATCATGTATACAAATACATAAAAGATACCAGAATAATATATTGGATATCTGTTGCGGATTCAGTAGTCTAACGAGAGATTAATCATGATTAACGAAGCAGATTTACCTTCTTTGTCCCATAACATTATCATTTTCTGCAGTAAAATCCAAACGCTGATTTGATAGATGTGGCGGGGACCTGCTTCTTGAGAGATTAACAGTGTGTATGGGCCTACCTACGGATGGTGCAGCTAGTCTGAATACAAACACGAAAAAATTATGTCAATAACGTGGCATGGCTATTGCAAATTTGCAAATGCAACCAGATGGGATGGGATAAAGGTGATTAACCACCAAACAAGCGAAATCTTAGTCTAGCATCCTAGGAATACGGAACCTTCTCATCGCATATTTTGAGTTCACCTGAACAACATGCAACTATAAATGTGGTGTTCTATAATGAAAGCATACACCTATACCCTGGTTTATAACAGTCACTTGGTAGTTGGTATTCAAGCACCAGCGGGCATAAGTCTAGTCATGTCAATTGGCTACATGGTTGCTCTGTGACATGCTACCATCTGCAACGATCAACTCAGAACAAGCCGTGTTGTATAAACTAGATCACTAGAGTGGTATGACCCGGTAATAGTCAAATGTTGGCAAGCATATGGATATCATTACATTACTCTAGCAATCACCAAATATGTGAAACTACTGCGGGTGGAATTCTCTTTCAAACTCTGAAGCTGCTACGAGCGTATACTTACAGTAACAGCCACTTAGATGCAAGTACGATGCAACAGCAAAGCAAGCACGGGTGCGTAATCAGTAGCCAGCCACCTCGATTGCAAATCCAGAAATACAGGAGTCGGAGGTGGGGAGCACGAAGAGTCACCTCGGCTGGGGCTGAAGGTGGCGTGCGGCTAGGCGAGCAGTAGCGGCGGCACGAGCAGGGCTCGGAAACCGCACGGGACCGGAGGCGCCGGGAGCGGTTGCCGCCGGGCGCGCGGAGGACAACGGTACGGGGACGGGCGCGGTAGCAGCTCTAGGGCGAGCGCTGGCGGCGAGCTGGGGGCGCGCGCTCGGGAAGCTCGAGGAGGGGCGGACGAACGGGGCGGCCGGGCGAGCCGAGGGGAACTGGACGGGGGCGGGCGGCGCCGCAGGGGAAGGTGCGGTGGCGGCTGCGCCGGCGCCGAATGCGAGGGGGGCGGCGCCCGGGGCGCGGTTGAGGGGCCCCGCGTCGCGGCCGAAGCCGGATGCCGCCATCGGAACCCTAGCTCGTCGCCGGCGCGCGTGCGTGGAGGGAGGAAGGAAGGGTTTGAATTGGGGAGAGAGATCGGTAAGCTGAGCGGAACGCAGCGCGGCTCCTTGTTTTTTTTTAGTCCCACATCGGAAGTATGATGTCGTGGCACCCAACGTATAAGCCTTGGGCGTCGATGTGTTCCAGATAGCCGAGCCCGGTAGCGCGGACTCTTGACCCTCCGAGATTGGACCGGGTTAACCCAGATGATGGAAGGGGGCGGCAGTTTGGGATGACGCGAATGAGGTCTTGCTGGGCCCGCTCCCGGGGGCCTGTCACCCTAGGTCATTTGTGTGGGGGGCATGACCCATCTCTACCGGCTGCTAAAAAACTTTTTTTTATTTTTTTGAGTACAAGCATAACTTTTTCCATGATTTGGTTGTTATGAATACAAATTTTGATCAGAACTTGGAGTCATACACGTATAGAGGCGACGTCGCCCACGCCGCTAGGGAGCACAACATCCAAATCATACGAAAGGTGTCACGGGAAGTATAGCTCTGCTACCTGGCCATAGAGACCTGAAAGAGTGCCATAGCACCCTGGTTTTTAACACTCACTTGGCAGTTGGTATGCAAGCACCAGTGTGCAAAAGTCGGCTACATGGCTGTTTTTCGACATACCACCATCTCTAACGATCAAATAGCTAAAGTTACTTCAGAATTTATGCTCACATGTTTTTATTTTGAATGCTAAAAAACAATTCTAAAATAGTTAATATGGTCTATCCATGCGTGCAATGGCGGAAATATGCATATTTATTTGCATTTTATGTAAAACGCGATGTTCCACGGTTTCTTGCACAGTGCTGAGCCCCTTGCGTGGGCTCTTGACCTCGAGTCCCAGGTGGACGGTTAACCCAGATGGACGGGGGCGGCAGTTCATGATGACGTGAAAGGAGTTGAGCATGAGGGTGACCAGTTTGTCGGGCCCGCTCCCGAACAGGGCCGGTCAAAAGAAATTTTGGACCCGGTGCGAGTTAATCCAATATATTTTATACCAAACTCTTATACTTCCATATAACTTAGTTTTATTATATTGCGATCTTATAATATCTCCCCATATTATTATTTGTACCATTCTTGTACGGTATGTACGTTTAAAATATAATAATTTGAGTTCATAGTAAATAATTTTCTAACCAAAACTATATGGGTTTTTGTTGTATACACACCAGGCTTAAAATTGTAAAAAGACAAATTTATACGCCTCCTATTGCAGTTGGATTAAGACTTAATTACCTATAATATTTTGGGAGGCATATCTTAATATAAGTTTCGAGTGTATCTTTAGTAAGAAAATTTATAGAAACTTGTAGAGCATAATGGGACTACTATGTATCTTCTCCACCTTGTTTTGTTTAAGTGTGTCTTACTAGAAAATTGTGTTAAATAATAATCGCACGAGCCGTTATTCTATGTACTTGATATTGAAATATAAGCACTTAAATCAATCACTAACGATCATAAAGTGTATTGTGAATCCTAAAACTTTCACATTTGTACGGTTTGATTTGTTATGCACATCGAAATGTGTTTTATGTTATCTAGTGTTCACAACTTCTCATAAGTTCCTCAAATAGAAATATATGTCAAATATTAAAAATGAATACTTAGTTATCATATATTTAACAAGTAGGGAACTCAGTGGAGAGAGTATCAGCCTAATTAAACTTGCCAATGACGACCGGAATTTTTTAGGGGAAGACTAGGGTGGTTTCATCCTACGAGATACACAATTTGTGACAAGACTTTCTCCTAATTAACAAACAAACTTTTCTTCAGAGATTAGTACTTTCTTGGATATAATAGACAAATGTACATGATTATGCGAATACTTTACTATTTGTCCTCATACTCTTGTGCCCCGTGGAGGATGCCATGTTTTCCCGTCCTATAGGCCCTTGAGGATGCTAAAATAGCGCGCCGCAAACACGTATTTGTGTTACTGTAAACGAAAACAAGATCTAAAAAACAAAACAAATAGACTAAAAATAGAAATTTCATTGATGCGACGATCACACGAATACACGATAAACTAAAACGATACCTATCTAGTCTACTCGGAGCCGTTGTCGGAGTCGTCAGAGGTGTCATCGATATTGGTGAACAAATCGGCCCACCTGGGATCTTCCTTGGGCCAGGTGGTGTGGCCGCCGTAGAGCTGCTCCTTTGCCGCGGTCTTGCACGCCCGCTTCTCGGCCCTCTCCTCCGCGCGCTCAGCCCTCCTCTCCGCCCGCTGGGCCGCCCTGGTCGCTCAGAACTCCTCCTCAGCGGCGGCTTCTTTCGGATGGCGCGCACGCCACTACGCCACGGCGAGCCCGTCCCTCTCCGCGACGAGGAGGCGGGCCTAGATCCGGCGCTGGTGCCCGCGGTCTTTGTCGGTGACCAAGCGCCGCCAGGTCCTGCGCGTTGCATGTGTTGGTGAAGTTCATCTCGCGGCGGGGCCGGCCGAGGCGCCACGCCGCCGTGTTGTAGGCGCGGGCGGCCTCATGCGCCGTCTCGAAGTTGCCGAGGGAAATCCGCTCCTCACAGGAGCGAATCTCCGCGTAGTAGGTGCCGCTCGGCCGCGCCCGAATGCCGCGGTAGCCGGAGAGGCTCCTACATCGTGGAGGCATGGGGACGACAGCGGAGGAAACTCGGTGGGCGGCGGCGAAAGCGGTGGGGATTTTTCAGTGCGCGCGGGGAGAGGAAAAAGAGGTTGGAAGGCGCGTGGCTGCTCAGCGCGCTGGGCGCGGGGCACGATATATAGCGCCGTGCACACCGCTTTGGCCAGCGCGTGGGAAGGCTTTTGCCGCACGCGGTATTTTCCCGCGTTTGCTGAAGCGCGTGAATTCCCCCGCGCGCGGCAAAATGCTGATAATCGGCGCGCGGCGTTTTTCCCGCCTCCGTTGAAAATGCTCTTAGCCAAAAGCAGACTGAACTCTGAATCGTGCTAGGACGTACGACGTCCGTCCATGATCAGTCGAGATCATCAGTGCAATCATGGCAGAAATGATTTTTGCTGCTGCAAGGTACGAGCACCTCGGTGCCATCTTCAGAACCGTCCTCCGATCTCTGACACGACAGGGCAAATCCACATCGACAATCGAAACAGAGTCAGCGACTTCCACGCCAGCCCAATTCAACATCTGAAAGATTACATGCTCCGACGCCCCCCAGTTCGTCGTCCCCACGACGGTGGTTGCCGGTGCGATCGCCTGTGCCGACGGCGCCGGTGGTGGGACGCCGGGGCCGCGCATGGTTCCCGGCCGCCTGCTACCATGTCGATCAAAAGCCCGTGGAACTAGCTCCGGTAGCTTTTAGGTGCTTCTTCACGTGGCTGGATCGTCTTATCGATCCCTATCCTCAGCACGATCCGTGTCTTCTTTCTCCTGTCCGCTCATGGACGATGCATCATGTCGATCGCGATGATGATCGACATCGTTCTCGTTCTCTTTTGAACGCGAAGCCCGTGAACTTTCCGGGGTCGACGTCGCTCGGGTTTCAGACCTACTGCCTCTTGTTATAAATATAAGACGTTTTGTGTCTTGCACATATAGACTAGATACATACAAATATGAGTAGATATATACACTAAACCATATATAGATACATGTGAATCTAGGAAAAGGCTAAAACATCTTATATTTAAAAACGGAGGGAGTACCTGCTAGCTTTCGCGGTGGCATGGAAGCTACTGCGGAAGGAGGCTCGTGGCGCCATGATTGGCAGGAGCACCCATGGAGTCTGATTCCGAATGTGGCCGGGAAGGGGACAGGCTCGTCGATCTACACTGATCTACACTATCTTTTTTCTCTCCCGAAAGCAAAGCCCGTGTTTCACTACAGTATTTTTGTCTCTTCCTTTTGCGAGGTTCATTAGGTAACTGTTGAAGTGTTGATCTCTGCAAGAGAGTAGCTTTTTTTTTTTTTTGCGGGAAAGACAAAGTGATATTAATCCAGAACCCTTACAGGACAGACCTCAGGAAAAACGAAAATTACAACCAGGTCCTTTAGGATAACGAAGACGTCGTTGCCGAAGAAGCCGTGCCGCTGGCGCGCCGCCGCCGCTCCGCCATTGAAACCTTGGATCGGCTGGAGTCCCCTGGCGCACGGGAAGTCAACGAACCTCGGCCCCGGAGGGCCTGCACCTTGCTTCGTCTTCAACACCTTCCGACTGGACAAGACCACTTCGAACTTCATGAAGCTCAGCCGCCGGATCCGCCGCACACGGACACCGGCACGGGGAGACGGCGCACGGCAACTCCACCGAGCTGCGAGCACCGAAGAGGAGGCGGAGAAGAAGCCGGCTTCCACAGAAACCAGCCACCAGAGGAGATCACCGCCGCCACAAACCACCGCACCAACGACACCTCCTCCGAAGCGACGCCGGCGAGGAACCCACTCACACCTAGCTATGTACAGGCGGGAACCGGGGTTCCCCCACCCTCCCGCCGCCGGAGCGGCCGGCGGAGGGGAGGGGAACCGGCGAAACGCCGCCGGTGAGCTGGAGAGAACGGGAGGATTCAGAAATCGCCCTACCCTACTGTAGCGGGGGGAGGGAGACGACCAAGGTTTCGTCTAATGAGCTTAATTTTCAAGAGAGAGTAGCTTGACGCATGCATGTATTCTTTTGGCAACTTGGGAATATTTGTTTGAAGCAGGCATGGCAGTTTAATTTGTTTATGACTCTTTTAATTTAAACGAACTTGAATATGACTTGATAGTTTAGGTTTCAGGAGTGCGTGACACCGAGGCTAGCTGCGCGCATTCGCAACGATAAAAAATTCGATGGGGCGTCCTACGCGGTTACACCTACCGCCCATGCATGCAAAGGTGCAGCAGCCCCGGAGACAAGAAGCATGCGTCGTCGGCTGCGGGCGGTTTTCCTTCCAACAGAAACCGGGGGGCAGGTGAGGTGAGGTCAAGTGGTCAACCCCAGAGAACGGAATCCACTTGATAATTAAACCTTTTTTCAGAAAGATCCACTTAAGTAAACCTGAGTCAGGAATGTTCCATCCACGCTTAATTAAACACAGAACTTGGCAGAACCACACAAATGTAGAATCGTCTTTTTAAGTATTACTAGGAAACGTGCCCGTGCGTTGCAACGGGAGAGAAAAAACGACGTCAATGTTAGGCGTACCGCCATCACCTTCCTCGCCGCCGCTTTGCCTAAGCCAACCTGTACATGTGAGCTAGCATGACCAGAGTCTAGCGCTGCCATCACCCCCACCACGAGTCCTTCGCCTCCCGCGGATCAGAGTAGAGAAAGCATAGAAAGACGGATAAATCGTAGGTAAGGATTTAAAATGTGAATGCCCATTGGCCCGTTCGATCACTTGAGATGACCTTTCGTAAAATGTATAATGTAATTAGTTCACATTCCAAGTTTTTCCAATATAATAGGAATCTACTACAACAATTTCAAAAAATTGGATGCAAAAATTAGTTAAGTTTGAACTAATATAAACTTGATTTTAGCTTCTTCAGTTTGGTGTATTCGAAATCGATTGGGTTGTTGTGTCAACCAAATGCAGTAAAAGACATGCACGCTTTGACTGAAATCACCACACTCCAAGCATCCAGCTTTGGTCGTCATGGATGCACGGCTCCTTGATGCACTGGCTGCTGGGCTGGCCTCGAGTACTTGCACAAACAATTGCATCTCTGCCTCCTCGAACCGCTCCTAGGTGCTAGAAAAATCCTCATCCATGCATCTCGTTTCTTCTCGTTCTCCACCGAGTTTCGCCACCAAAATTCTCTGCCTTGTCTTTCAATTATCAGACATCGGCAGGGCTGCAGCCTCACTTATGTCTCAGCAGCGGAGACTGAGCACGCCGCCAAGGGTACGCCTCCATGCTGTCCCACCGGCGGCGGGCGAGTGCTCAGGCAGCAGGCATGGCCTCTGCGGTCCCGGTGTGACCAAGTACGCCAGCAGCCTCCATGGTCCCGGTGAGCTAGTGCGCCGGCGCGTGCCGCCTCTACACGGTTCCAGTGACGATGAGCGAACACGACGGCTGAGCGGCATCTACACGGTTCCAGTGACGACGACCTAAGACGACGGCTGATATGTCGAGGAGTCGTTTGGCTCCGGCGCTTGGATCGATCATGAGCGCGTACTCGTTTCCGTGGGTATTTATATGTAGATGGATACGACAGATAAAGATAGGAATCGTGTAGACTTCAAATTCTATGTTTCCCTGTTTTGCTCGAAAACACCAAACCGTGCCGCGGTGTACTCCCCGGCCTTATCGCGGGCGTTGAAATCCTTAAGATCCGCTCTGGTCAACAGGGGCGTATCCAGTAGGGGTGCCATGGCACCCCCTAAAAAATGTAGAAATTTATTAGATACTAATATTTGGACTATTTTTTACTAAATGTTGCTAGTATTTGGACTATTTTTTGCTAAATGTTAACTATAATAGGAAAGTTTTTAAGCTTGGCACCCCACCAATTTTGTTCTAGATCCGCCACTGCTGTTCAACGCTATCACGCGCGCCGCTCAACCTGGACGCAGCACGCGCAGCTCCGTGCTGGATCAAGCTGGAGAGCAGAGCAAAGCAGAGCAAGGCGTAGGGCGGAGCTACATCTCATATCCTTCGATCGAGCGAGCAAACCAAGCTAGCATCAAATCCATGGCGGAGCTGCACGTGCTGGAGGAGACCCGTCCATCACCTTCTTCGACGCCGCCAGGCTTTTCACCGGCCCCGTCGAGCGCCTCTACCGCCACCCGGACCCGCCCTCCGCCCTCTCGCTCCTCCGCTCCTACCTGCCCCACGCGCTCCGCCGCTTCTACCCGCTCGCCGGCACCCTCACCACCGCCGCCCCCTGCTTCACCTACGCCAGCGGCGACGCCCTTGCCCTTGTCCTCGTCGACTCCACGGACGACTTCGACAGCCTCGTCGCCGCCGGGCCCCGGGACCTGCGCAGGCTGCGCCCGCTCGTGCCGTTGTTGGCCGTGCCGCGGGAGGACGGACGTTCGGGGTCACTGTCGTGCATGCCACCGTGTTTGCGGGGCGGGGCTGTGCATCGGCGTGTCGGTGCACCACGCCGCCTGCGACGACGCCTCCGCCACGCTCTTCGTCCGGACCTGGGCAGCCGTGTGCCGCCTCGAAGGCCTCGATGGCGCGCCGCCGGCGCCGGTGCTGGACCGCTCCCTCGTTGCCGACCTGCTCGGCAGGACGCTCGCGGGGATGAGCCGCCTCCGGCAGTGCAGGAGATGGCAGCGCCGTTCACCGCGTCCTTCCAGCTGACGCGCGATCAGATCGACGGGATCAAGGACGCGGCTGGGGACGCAGCGCCCGTCGTCGTTCGTGGCGGCGTCGGCGCTGGCGTGGGTGTGCCTACTGCGGTGGGGGTCGGCGGGCTGCCCACTACAGAAACGAGCAAACTGAGCGAGGACGGTAAACACACGAGTGGGAAAGAAAGAAAACGAAACGGCATGTGACTTATGGGTGGCAGTGGTGGGTAATTATGTGATTTTGTGGGAGGGTAAAACCGGAAAGAAAAATGACGTACCACAAGAAACCTTAATGTTTTTATTATTAGGTATAGATAAAATCGGTGGTTCAGAATAAAACCGTGCTAATTAATTGAGCCGTGGACTGAGATCATGGATGAAATCAGCTGCTTAACTAATCCTCCCATGACATCAACCGCCACTACGGAGTACCTTCTATGGGCGTCACACTTAACCGCTTCACCACACAGATCACTTACATTACTGAAGTTTCTAGAGAAAACTTGCATTACTAAAATGGTCGTACACCCCGATCGACGTGTCCGAATCTCAACGACAAAATGTACACGTACACGTACAGTCGTACAGTTCTTTTTATTCGTATACAGCATGTACGCTGCAACGCCTCGGTCGTGAGCAGGAAAAGGCGACGCGCGCACACCACACCTGATATTCCCGATCGAGTGAGCGGATTGGGTTTTCAGTTGACATTCATTTCCCGGCCCGTGGAAGTGGTTGGAGTCGCCGGAAAGAGCCGGCAGCCGGGGCCGCCAGGCTTCCTGAAACTGTAGACGTAGGCCTCCATTCTCTTCTCCCCTGTTTCTGCTTCCGGGAAGTCGTGTCCCATGTGCTGCATTATATTATACTCAGTGCTGAATTACGGAAAAAACTGAGGCAGGGCGAAGAGCAAACTCAAAAAATGATGCAAAGAATGAAGTAGTGCTAAGACATTAACATGTACTCCCTCCTTTTTTAATATAGGATGTTTTACTATTTGTCCACATGCACATGTATATAAATGCATGTAGGCACATTTTAATGTGAATGTTCACTTATTTTAATGTGCATGTAGACACCTAAAACATCTTATATTAAAAATTGGAGAAATATATGATTCATAATCACTTAGTACAATAGAAGTACAAATATATTTGAATATAAGCAAAACCTAAAAATATATCAATGGCAAATCTTTACTTTCTTTTTGAATTTTTTTCATAGTTTTCTCGATAAAGACTTTTGAATCTCACTCGTCTGCGTAAGGACACCTCTTCGGTGATCATGCTCATGGTCGTCCCTCAGTTAGCACTTTGGTGGAAATCATCAAGACTGAGACTTGTTCCTTGGGTAAGCGCGGGGCCCATGGTCTCGCACATCTTCTCCCCTAGTATAGGTCGCTGGTTGAGTTGTATGGTGTGAGGTGGCCTCTCTAAAGGCTTGTAAATAACTCTTCAGTTCTATCTATTAATGCATTGAAACGCAAAACTTTTGTGTTTTCGCGAAAAAAAATCTCACTCGCTCGACTTAGCACAAGTCATCAACAAGCCAACACACTCTTTTTGCGCAACTCGTTCTTCATAATCTTTATCGCCAAGCAATCAATTTCAACTATTTCCTTCACCATAAGTAAAAGCAATGCTAGCTCAAGGAGACGATAAACGGCAAAAAGCATGATATGCCTTTTAAATATCAAGACAATTTCTAAGATTTGATGAATAGCTCAATATTATCTTTTATATACTTACGCTCGAGAAATCTCCATGATAATTCTCTGTAAGACGAGTAAAGCTATTCACATTGAATTTAATAAATGAGTCTGAATCAAGACAAATGGATTCCAGAAACTCTTAAGATAGCTCATTTAAGCAATCGTCAAAATTGGTGATAATAAAATTAAAAGCATTATAGAAAGTTTCCACAAATTAACAGTGACCTGGTGTTTTCTCCTTTTTTTGATTTGCCAGGTTTTGTTAATAATTTGGTCCATACTTAGAATTGTGATGTCATTTCTGCGCAAATTGACGCCTTTCAAGAGGAGGGCCGTGACTGATAATTTCTCCAATTCAACAAACATGTCCTCACATCATTAAACAAAGATATTGACTGAGCAAATACAATAATTTTTTTAGCCAATTAAATATGCCAAAATAGAACCATAAACACAATCTATAACATAACTAAAGTTTGTTTCGGCCATTCCCAACCCCCATAAGAAGGCCAAATTATGCTCAAACCCGCCTTAAATGCCACACCTAGAGCATATTTATAGTCGGGTTTTGTTTGATTGAGAACCAGCTATTGCAAACAGAAAGAGTACATTTCCGACTAGAGTAGATCTAGTGCTTGTTTTCTGTCCGGATTTGATTTTACGCAATATACTAAAACACACACAACTTTCTCATGCAGATTCTTTTTTACGTAGGACTGCTCAAATTGTTTAGAAAAAACACGTGTATAAAAATATTTTCGCCAAAAATGAAGATAGGGCCGCTGTCCTACCTTACCCTAAGGTCCACCCCTGATTATACTAGTACAGATAAGAAAAGGAGAAAAGTAGATATTCAATCAATATGTAGAGTGATGTTAACCTGAAATATATTCTGATATGATATAAGATGTTTTACAGATTACAGTACAGACTAAGTACGAAACAAAATGAGTGAATCTACACTCTAAAATACATTTATATGCATATGAATTAAGAAAAGACTTAAAATGTTATATTTAGTAACCGAGGGAGTACTTTTAACCCGATCGGTACTTTTTTTTTTTTTTTTTTTTTTGAGAACACAGTACAACACAGACGCTCACAAATACGCACATACACTCACCCCTATGAACGCACGCACGCACACCCTACCCCTATGAGCACCTCTGAAGGACTGAGCCGGCAGATCTTGAGGTTGACGAAGTCACCACAGGCGCCTCGCTGTTGACGGGCACGTCACCTACCACTGAAAGAATAGCGCCGGATAATCCTGGAATAAATCCAGGTAAATGCAAACGCCCATGCCAAGTCTAGGACTTGAACCTGGGTGGGCTGGTTCCACCACAGGGAACCCAACCATCAGAGCCAAGCTCCGTTATGTGCTAGGTTGGAGAGAGGAAGAAGATACCGTCTAGAAGAGGGTAGGTGTACCGTGTACATTACACAGGTAAAGGAAAACGACGATACTGCAGCAACCAACAGATCTCGCTTGTGACCACGTACGATTACTCGATCCATTTCGACGTCTGTCCAAGCAACTAGCCAGTAGTAGTAGCCTACTGCCAGCACAAAATCCGGGGACGAAGCGAAGCAAAGCGGAGCAGAGCAGAGCGAAGCCGTCGCCGTCGCCTTCCCGTGTCGTTGGCCTGGGCGGCCGTGGAGCAGTAGTATATTACGCTAAGCCATAGCTTTTGCCGGCTCTTACGAGCAAGAAGACACTGGGCGTGCAGCACACAAACGAAGGCGAAGGAGCTTTCTTGCTTGCACCGGCATCGATCGTGCGCGCGACGGCGAGGCGGGGCGCCGGCGTGGAATGCTCGTGGCCGCGCTGAGGCACATGCTGCGCCGCGTCCTCGCTGGCCTCCGCGCGCTGCACCCGCGCCCGCGCAGGCGACGGCACGGCGGCGGGAGCGCTGGTGCCGAGGCGGCGCCGGCGCCGTCCAAGCAGCGCGTCACCGTGCGCGTGCGCCGGCTGGGAAGCAGCGGCAGCATCAAGGCCAGCACCCCGCGCAGCGGTGCCGACGGCTCGGCGCCCGGGGACGGGCGTCAGGCGGCGGTGACCATCCGGGTGGCGACGTTCAACGCGGCCCTGTTCTCCATGGCGCCCGCCGTGCAGGTGCAGGACCCAGGCAGCCCCGTGGCGGCGGGTGCCGGTGACGCGGCGCGCCGGAGCGGCACGGGCACGCGGCCGCGGCCGAAGGGGATCCTGAAGGCGCAGGCGAGCCTGCTGTCCCGGACGCCGAGCAAGGCGCGGGTGTCCATCAACCTGCAGGACAACGAGATCTCCCTGGACCGGAGCGGCAGGCTCGCCGGCGGCGGCGGCACGAGCAGCCCGATGAGGCCGCAGAAGCAGAAGCAGCCGCATGGTATCATCGGTGGCCTGGACTCGGCGCGGCGGCGGAGCGTGGAGGAGGTGCTCCGGGAGACGGGCGCCGACATCATCGGGCTCCAGAACGTGCGCGCGGAGGAGGAGCGCGGGATGCGGCCGCTGTCGGACCTCGCGGCCGCGCTGGGCATGCGGTACGTGTTCGCGGAGAGCTGGGCGCCCGAGTACGGCAACGCCGTGCTCTCCCGCTGGCCCATCAAGCGCTGGAAGGCGCTCCGCGTCGCCGACCAGTCCGACGTCCGGTACGTCCACTCCTCCCTTCGTTTTCCTCCCTTCTTTTCCGTTTCTACACTGGGACCAGCTCCTGCAGCTGCAGGCCATGTCGGCGTCATGATCTGAATGAATGTTCCATTCCCTTCCGCCCTGTAACAACTAACAGTGCGCCATTACTGCGCCGTACGTCCTTGCCGACCGGGGCTCGTGGGCTCGTGGCGGTGGCCATTCCCGGGACTGTTACCGGACAGTGGCTCGTCGACGACACAGCTGTGGCTGCGTAGCGCGTGTCCTTTTTCTCTTAGCATCATATGGGTAGCTAGCTGCTCGTTTTGGCAGGGACGACGGCGGTTGGTGAATGCCCACCGGGCCACCGGCTTACCCCCGGTGTGGCCGGTGCGCCGTCGAGCTGTTCTGTTCCGCCTTTGCATTGCATTATTGGGGCGTACCGCCCCTCGGATGCACGCTCGCACTAGGAAAAATGTGGCGCTAGAGGTTACATTCTCATCGGTCCTACAATTCTCATCGGTTGCACTATAATCTCTGCCAAATTCGTTTGTTCTTCGTCCCATAGAATCAATCCCCAGGAAGTTCGATTCTTGTGTTATGATAATCCAAGCCTTTAGCTTGATTCTTGTCTTATGATAATCCAAGCCTTCAGCTTGTGCTTTGTTTAAACGGGAATTAACTACTCCGGCTGACCCGTGTTTTGAGCCCAAAGTGGAGTAGTAGGCAACCGCCGGGGTTCTTTACCTGCCATGGTGGAGTCAACCTGAGCCCACGCATCCATGTCCGACAAGCAGCAAGATGCTAGAGGAGTAGGTGTGCCACATCCCTGACGCGGAACTTAGGACTAACTAACCCATTGTTTAGCACCACTATCCGTTTCGAAACAAAAGCAGTGTGCATAAACCATGGATTAGGTGGAGCTGCTGCATTGGCGGCGTCCAAAATTATCCAAGGCAAACGGCCGGCCGTATATGAAGCAGATGAAAAGCAGAGTCGATCGACATTGCCAGAGGTCGAGGAACTGTGTGCTGTGCTGTACCAGCACTGTATCTGTAGAAGAGTAGCTGGACAGAGCCTTTCTGGCCGGGACAAATGGCGGGGGCGGGCCGGCGACGGTTGGTTCGGATCAGATGGACAGCAACTCCCGGCCATGCCATGCAAGCAGAAGTTATTGCGCGGCCGGCGTTCCGTTTTGTTCTGTTTTCCCGCGAGATATCGTCGTCACAAAATCTCCAGCATGACATGCATGGGCATGGGCGTTCTGTATAATTCCCCTGCCCGGATCGATCGCTGTCCCAGCATAACTAGCTAGGGCCCTGTCACTCTGCATGATTGATTGATTTTTGAAAACGGAATTGTCTCAATGAGATTTGCTGATATGCAGGAACGTGCTGAGGGCGACGATCGAGGTGCCCAAGGCGGGGGAGGTGCACTTCCACTGCACGCACCTGGACCACCTGGACGAGAGCTGGAGGATGAAGCAGGTGAGCACCATGCTCCGCTCCCTCGACGGCCCCCACATCCTCGCCGGCGGCCTCAACGCCCTCGACGGCACCGACTACTCCGCCGAAAGATGGGCAGACATAGTCAAGGTACGTAGGGCTTGTTTGGTTGTTGCCCACAGTGGCCTTGCCAACCATTGGCACGCCAATATTTTGGCGAAGCATTTGCACGTCTTGCCCATGATTTGGCAACCAAATCAACTGGAAAAGCTTCCTGGGCTTGTGCGAGCCAAATAGTTGGAGCCCATCCAAACAGCAGCCAACGTTTCAGTCAACGCCAATTTTTTGGTTGGGCAGGTCGGGGCTCTAATCCAAACAGCCTCGTAGTAACTTCTCGGTAAGACTGACAACATAAGATGTTCGTGTGCAATTCTCACGCTGATTTGGTTGCAGTACTACGAGGAGATCGGCAAGCCGACGCCCAAGGTGGAGGTGATGAAGTACCTCAAGGGAAGCAGTTCGTCGACGCCAAGGACTTCGCCGGGGAATGCGAGGCCGTCGTGGTCGTGGCCAAAGGCCAAGGTGACACATTTCTCACATGATGTTCTCTGCTTGCTGTTTACTCAGTACTACTCTGGAACTGAACCTATGAGAACCTGACTTACACTGAAACTACTCCAGACGTTCAGGGGACGTGCAAGTACGGCACGAGGGTGGACTACATCCTGGCGTCGCCGGACTCCCCCTACAAGTTCGTGCCGGGGTCCTACATGGTCGTCTCCTCCAAGGGCACCTCGGACCACCACATCGTCAGGGTCGACGTCGCAATACTGCCGGACGCCGCCGCCGACGAGCAGCAGGCCGCGGCGAGCCGGAAGCAGAGGGTGGTCAAGATGGTGGGCAAGAAGGGCTCCAGAAAAGGGATATGGGCGGCAGCTAAATCATACTAGTATCTATTTTGTGTTCCTATTGGAATCCTTTATCCACGTTTTCATTCTTTTGCCGTTGTTGGTAGTAGAGGTGATTGGGGTTGCTTTCAATTGTGTATAACGGCTGGGCTGGCTAGTGGTTGAAGTGGGACTGAAGAATGTGATGTATAAGTAACCAGGAAGAGGAAGCAACGTATTTTTGGGATGGCTTCCATGCATTCTGCTGGTTATTGCCTTGACGAGTCTTCTTTTCACCTTCATAGGGTGGGTGGGTGGTCTCTGTTGCCTAAATTGTTAACCAAAAAAGACTGCCGTAAAAGAGAAGTGATATGGACAGGACATGCCGAAAGGAAGGGGCTTAAATAAGTTATCTTAGAGCATTTTCCCACACTGCCAAATTTCATTGTGTAAAGACAAAATTAAGGTCTTAAGGACAACCTGCGAAACTTAACAAACTACCAGCCTGAAGAATTTAGAGCAAAGAAAACCGCTTCATCTTCAGCACTACAGAGTCCTTGCATATCACCTTTTTATTTGTGAGGGGAACACGAACAACCTGCTTTGTTTCCTATAAGAGCGCGGTCTCCATCATCATCAATTAGATATCTCTTAGGCATTTTTCTGGATAGAGCCAATGGACTCATTCTGTTCTTTCATTAAGGAAAAAAACAAGAGAAAAACCAAACCGATATGCTCTACTGCTGTTGTTGCAAACGATAGCAAAGAAACGACGAAGAGCGGAACGATCAAACCAAAGGGGACACGAGATTTAACGTGGAAAACCTCTCCAAACAAAGGAGAGGAAAAAACCACGGGCGCCAGCCAGCAATACTTCACTATATCGGGTGAGGTTACAAACGCCGTGGGTTTACAATGTGTGGCTTACCCCAAAACGGCGGCTTACAAGAGGAATAAATAGAAGCATCAAACCCTAGGTCGGCTGCAGTCCAACCCGGAATCAATCCCACCTCGGCGGTAGTACCGCTTAACCCAGCGGTACTACCGCTGGGGTGGGCTGGTTCGTCTCTTCCCACCTCAGCGGTACCGGCGGCGGTACCGCCAGCGGTACCAGTCGGTACCGGACAAGCGCGTCAGACGGCCATTTCAGCGGTAGCGGAGGCGGTAGCGGTGGCGGTAGCTCTCAGCGGTAGTACCGCTTAACCCAGCGGTACTACCGCTGGAATTTGGAACACCAAAAAAACACTCCACCTTGAGACAAATTCCATCTTGTAGCATGAAAGAGAACTTCACCCTGAAACAACAAAGAAAACACCTTCGGCGCCAAATAGCCTCTTGGGCTAGACAGTGATACCAACTAAGCCCGAGCAAAGCTCGAACTTAGTAACAGGAACTGGCTTTGTCATCATATCAGCAGGATTATCATGAGTACTTATCTTGCATACCTTCAGTTTACCTTTTGCAACAACATCACGCACATAATGGTATTTGACGTCAATGTGCTTTGTTCTCTCATGGAACATCTGATCCTTGGTAAGGTAAATAGCACTCTGACTATCACAAAACAGGTTAATGCAAGTATCATCTCCACAAAGCTCAGCAAACAAACCTTTCAGCCAAACCGATTCTTTACATGCTTCAGCAATAGCCATGTACTCTGCTTCAGTGGTAGACTGGGCAACAACAGATTGTAACGTTGCCCTCCAACTCACGGCACAACCACCAAGCGTGAACACATAACCTGTGAGGGATCTCCTCTTATCCAAATCGGCAGCAAAATCTGAATCCACATAGCCTACGAGTCCCTCATCAGTCTTGCCGAACTTGAGGCAAGCATTGGATGTGCCACGAAGGTACCTGAAAATCCACTGAACAGCCTTCCAATGTTCTTTACCAGGATTAGCCATATATCTACTAACCAAACTCATAGCATATGATAAATCTGGACGTGAGCAAACCATGGCATACATTAAAGAACCAACAGCACTAGAATATGGAACTCTAGACATGTACTCAAAATCCTCATCCGTACTAGGACATTGTTCAGCTGACAATTTAAAGTGAGGAGCAATAGGAGTACTAACAGACTTTGCATCATGCATGTTAAAACGATGAAGAACTTTCTTAATGTAATTTTGCTGACTAAGAAACAACAAACCAGAATTTCTGTCACGGGTAATCTCCATACCTAGAATTTTCTTAGCAGCACCAAGATCCTTCATCTCAAACTCGCTACTCAACTGTGACTTGAGAGCAGCGATATCTTTCTTGCTCTTGGCAGCAATCAACATATCATCAACATATAATAACAGGTATATAGGTGATCCATTAACAAACTTAATGTACACACAGCTATCAAATTCAGACCTCTTAAAGCCATGTGACAACATAAAAGAATCAAACCTTTTATACCACTGACGAGGAGATTGTTTCAAACCGTATAAGGACCTTTTCAACTTACACACAAGATCCTCCTTACCAGGCACTATGAACCCTTCTGGCTGGTCCATGTATATCTCCTCCTCCAACTCTCCATGCAGAAACGCAGTCTTTACATCTAACTGCTCAAGCTCAAGATCACGCATAGCAACAATACCAAAGAATGTACGAATTGAACTATGCTTAACAACTGGAGAGAAAACATCATTATAATCACACCTGGAATTTGACTGAAGCCTTTTGCAACTAACCTTGCCTTAAACCTCGGAGGCTCGCTAGGAGATAAACCCTCCTTTCTCTTGAAGATCCACTTACAGCGGACTGCCTTCTTTTTCTTAGGCAAGCGCACAACTTCCCATGTGCCATTCTTATCGAGTGACTGCATTTCTTCTTGCATAGCAGCAAGCCACTTCTCGCGGTCACCGGAACCAATAGCTTCAGTATAGGTGGACGGCTCATGTCCGTGCTCCACCTGTTCTGCACAACTCAGAGCATAATCAACAATGTTACACTCTTCAATTAAACGTGGTCGAGGACCACAATTCCTCCTGTTCCTACGAGCAGCAATAGACTGTTGTGGCTGCAAAACAGGGGGTGAGTTCTGAACATTATCATTATCAGAATCAGAAGAAACAGAATCATCAGAACCAGCAGAATCAGGATCAGAATCATCTGAAGTAGCAGCACCATCATTGTCAACAGTGACATTTTCCTTTTCAACAGAGTGCTCCACCTCGACACGAACCTGCTCCTCAGAAAAATCTGGCAAAACATCTGAGGACAACTTATCAAAGTACATAACAGATTCATTGAAAACAACACTCCTGCTCATAAATGCCTTGCTAGTTTCGGGATTCCATAACTTGTATCCTTTTACACCCGAACCATAACCAATGAACACACACTTAATAGCTCTCGGCTCTAACTTTCCATTATCAACATGAGCATAAGCAGTGCAGCCGAAAACTTTAAGTTGTGAATAATCAGCAGGAGAATCTGACCATACCTCAATGGGAGTTTTCTTGTCGAGGGGAATAGATGGTGACCTGTTTATCAAGTAGCAGGCGGTGGCAGCCGCCTCAGCCCAAAAACGCTTACTCATGCGAGCGTTGGAGATCATGCAGCGAGCCTTGGAGATGATGGTCCTGTTCATCCGCTCCGCTACACCATTCTGCTGAGGCGTGTACGGGATGGTGAGGTGCCTGACAATGCCTTCTTTCCTGCAATAATCATTAAAGGCATTCGAACAAAATTCGCCACCATTGTCAGTACGAAGTAATTTCACCTTCCTTTCTGTTTGCCTTTCAATCATAGCTTTCCACTCTTTAAAAGCAGCAAACGTATCATCCTTATTTTTCATGAAATAAGGCCAAACTCTTCTAGAGTAATCATCAATAATGGTAAGCATATAACGAGCACCACCATAAGAGGGCTTACGAGATGGCCCCCAAACATCAGCATGTACATAATCAAGTGTACCTTTGGTGGTGTGAACAGAAGCATTAAACTTAACTCTTGTGTGCTTACCGAAAATGCAGTGTTCACAGAACTGCATCTTACCCAAACTGCATCCTTGCAGCAAGTCTCTCTTGATCAATTCTGCCATACCAAGTTCACTCATATGTCCAAGACGCTTATGCCAAAGGTTAGTTTTACTAGCGTCATCATGAGAAACAGCAGCAACAGTACCAGATAACGTGCTACCTCTAAGAACATATAACTTAGCAGAATTCATATCACCAACCATAACTATGAGAGAACCTTTTGATACCTTTAGGAGTTTATTTCCTCCTTTGTACTTGTACCCGTCACAGTCAAGGGTACTGAGCGAGATCAAATTTCTTGCCATGGTTGGTATGTGTTTCACTCCCGTCACGTGCGTGTCATACCGTCATGTGTCTTGACCTGAACGGAACCAACGCCAACAATGTTGCATTGCTGGTCGTTCCCCACACGCACGAAATCTCCAGTCTGCACTAACTCATAAGAACTGAACCAATCTTTGTTACAGCAAATATGAAAAGAACATGCAGTATCTAGAATCCATTCATCCTGACGAGAAACACATGCAGCTAAAACAGCTAGGCATTCGCCATCAGAACTACCATCAACAACAAGCCTCACCGGTATTTTACCTTCATTATTTTTCGGTTGGTAAGTACCTTTTCTTTTCTCCTTGTTCTGCAACTTCCAACAATCATCAATGACATGATTAGATTTCTTACAATACCTGCAGAACTTGTCTCGGCCTTTGACTTTGAGCGACTTCTGTCACCCTTGCTCTTGTCTCTGTTGTTGTTGTGGTAGTGGTTATCTCGCTGCTCAGGCCTCCCTCGGACCTGCAAAGCATCGCCCTTGGAGGACGACGACTCCTCTTTCTGTACCATACCTTTCATCTTTTCCCTGGCAAGCAGGGCCTCATATACTTCCGCGGTGGTTAGTTCATCACGGCTTAACAGTATGGTATCACGAAAATTTGCAAAGGAATTTGGCAGCGAGCATAGAAGTAAAAGTGCTAGATCTTCATCATCGTACTTTACCTCCATCGACACTAGGTCAGAAACGATCTCCTTAAAGATCGATAAGTGATTCATTACCGAACCACCTTCTTGCAACTTGTGCGTGAACAACTTCATCTTCACATGCATCTTGCTGGTGAGATCTTTGGACATGCAGATCGACTCCAGCTTAGCCCACAGTGCCGCTGCGGTTTTCTCCTGGAGTACTTCTTGCAGAATATCATTAGATAGATGAAGTTGAATAAGCGATAAAGCCTTACGGTCTTTCCGCTTCTCATCGGCGGTCCATGCCGCCGCATCCTTGTCGCCGAATTTCTCCAGCGCCTCGTCAAGATCATTGGACTGTGCGAGGATCGCACGCATCTTGACCTGCCACAGCGAAAATCTCGTCTTGTAGTCCAGCGCCGGTAGATCGAACTTCATCGATGCCATCCAAAACCCTAATCTGAAAACAGATCTGAAACAGGGCTCTGATACCACTTGTTGTAAACGATAGCAAAGAAACGACGAAGAGCGGAACGATCAAACCAAAGGGGACACGAGATTTAACGTGGAAAACCTCTCCAAACAAAGGAGAGGAAAAAACCACGGGCGCCAGCCAGCAATACTTCACTATATCGGGTGAGGTTACAAACGCCGTGGGTTTACAATGTGTGGCTTACCCCAAAACGGCGGCTTACAAGAGGAATAAATAGAAGCATCAAACCCTAGGTCGGCTGCAGTCCAACCCGGAATCAATCCCACCTCGGCGGTAGTACCGCTTAACCCAGCGGTACTACCGCTGGGGTGGGCTGGTTCGTCTCTTCCCACCTCAGCGGTACCGGCGGCGGTACCGCCAGCGGTACCAGTCGGTACCGGACAAGCGCGTCAGACGGCCATTTCAGCGGTAGCGGAGGCGGTAGCGGTGGCGGTAGCTCTCAGCGGTAGTACCGCTTAACCCAGCGGTACTACCGCTGGAATTTGGAACACCAGAAAATAACAACTGTGAGGTATTATGTCTGATGCTGATTGCTCACAACTACTGGATCGATACAGTCCACCGTACCGGCCGATGTATACGGGGCTATACCCTGCAGTACTATACATAGACACAAGGCCCGGACGGTGTGATTGTATGATGATATCCCAACCATCATGAAAATAGCTCAACTGATTGTAGATCACGAGCGTGCATGGCCGGGCATGTGGCCCTTGCATCTGAATGCTGCAGATCACCTGTATGAAACACATACGAGATGAGATGGTTCTGGACAATTAGATGCAACCATTGGTCCCGGATGTCGACATGATCTCAGCAACTTAACTCAGATTTCCTGGAAGATCATGACAAGGTCATACAGAGAAACAAGCAGGCTCATGGAGCATGCATGTGTTCCTTCCTCCATCAAAACACTCCCGGGGTAGCAAGCAGATAAATCTGACAACCATAATAGCTTAACTAAGTGCTACTGAACATGGACGAACAGATTCAGTTTCAAGGCACAGAACACGAAATTTATCGCCTCTCAAGCTCCTCTGTTTTCAACGATGTCTATTTGAAAACATACTTTTTCCCGCAACCAGGAAGAAGAACATTTCAATTCCCAAGTGATCCCACAATACTCAAGTAGCGTCATCGAGGAATATTGGCACTAAGTAAAGAAGCTAAACATGTCTTGACAGTTAACCCTGAGACGGTGCCTGTGGTAAATAGGCTATATCAAAAATGGGATAAATCGCATGAACAAAAATCGGATAAAATACAAAGTGAACATCCCCGATTGACACATTTCAGCAACGAAACATCACGTACGTGTACCCTGGCGTGCGTCTCAACTCAAGTCCCGGCGGGAAAAGCCAAGTCGGAGACCATGGCCCGTCATGTTCCCCCACGATTCCGTGATGGAACATCGCCAAAGATTTGTGTCTCATGTTTACACGCCGGAGAAGAGATTCCTTGTGTCATGGTGGCAGGAAGTATATGCAATCTTCTTCAGGTCCAATGCATTGGCCATCGTTGGCAGCAGGAAGCGACTCGGAGCAGCCTTCGCTTAGGAAGAGAGCACGACCCATCAATGTATCTGTCTTCCTCCACCGCCCACGGCCGCTGCTCAGTTCAGCTGCCTCAAAAACCTCGAATCTAGGTGCCAAACCATTGAGCTTCTTGTTCCTGTTCTGTTCCACCATCAGCAGCCGATCACCGGATGCGACCAAGTAGTAGTACGTGTTGTAGTAGTAGGGCTCCGTGCCCTTCTCTGAGGTGTTGATTATGCATTGGACTCCAAACTGGTCCTGGCCGCCGACGACATGAAAGACAAAAGATCTCGGGAGCGCCGCCCGTCCAAGGTTGTCGTGGTGAGAGGCGTAGAGCTTCCGCTGGAAGAGTGCAATGTCACGCACGGTGCCTTTAGGCGGCTTCCACATCATGTCGATGTATCGGCCGATTCGGCGAGTGCAGCGGGTAGAGATGGCGACGTCGTTGGATAGCACTGTCCGGACGGCGATAGCATTGTGATCCGGCATGAGCACCGCCTTGCGGAGCCTGTGGGCGCATAGAATCCCGGGCATGGGTGTTCGACACCAGAGGAGCTCCGGGTTGATGTATTGAGGGGTGGTCTGCCGAGAGAAAGGGTTCATGAGGGAGCACCTCCCGTTGAAGTACACGAGGTAGAGCATGCTGCCGGTGGAGACACAACGGGCAACGTCGTTAGGGATGGGGATGCGGTGGACAGCGGCGGCGCCATTGGGAAGGCTGAAACAGGTGCCGTCCTGGAGGACGAGCCAAGGTTTCAGCGGTGGCAGTTGAGTCTGAAGGCGGGCGGCGGCGCGCCAGGGACGGCAGATGGCGCGGAGGCGGACACGGTCTGTATGGGAGGGCACACGCTGGAGCACTAGGCCCAGCTCCGGTGGGAGGTCCTGCCATGGACGGCGCGTCGTCGTCATAAGTGCCTCCATCGATCGCAAATCTGATCTTGTAGAGCCCAGCTAGCTCTTCTTGATTTATATATGGGAGTTTGAGTTCATTCCTAATACGCACAGACGGACTAGTTTTGGATTCCTCCCAACGTTTCCTTATTGAAAATGGCGTGTGTGGAGACTAGATTTCGTACTCTCGAGTTCCATGATCCTAGTGTTTTAAGAAATCGAAAAAAATTACGAGTTTAAATAAAATTAAATAAAAATCGCGGATTTAGCCAATGGTGTATTTCACAACGTGCAAAAAATCAAATTCAAATACTTTATATTATGCGCTAGACAAAAATGACAAAATCTGATAAATTTAGAAATATGCAATATGCATATTCAGATCCACACTTCTGTCATTTTTGTGTAGCGCATACTACGAAGTATTTTAATATAATTTTTTGCACATTTGTGAGATATATCATTAGCTACGTCCGGGTTTGTTTTCAAAAAAAATTGAAACTCGTTTTTTTTACATGCGCTGGGGAGTAAAGACACTTTCCGCGTCTTTCTTCTTTGTATTGTATCCTCGGGTAGGTTGATAAAATATTGGGCGCTGCTTAGCGTCCTCCGGAGGATGGGAAGCTCCCGATCCTCCACATCTCGGGAGCGACACGTGTCTTTATTTTTTTCCCCACCGGTTCGTTATTTTCTCGTTTTTCTTTTCCTGTCTCACGCGAGCGAGCGCTAACGACCCCAGCCCCGGCAGAATCGCATCATCCCCATGGCATCACCGCCGTTGACCGAATGTAGCCCGCTGCCTCACCACGGCATAACCGTCGCCCCACCATGACAACACCGCCGTCGACCGACAGTAGCATCGCCGCCTCACCATGGCAGCACCGCCGCCGACCTACAGTAGCAACGCCGCCTCACCATGGCAGCACCGCCGCCGACCTACAGTAGCAACGCCGCCCTACCATGGCAGCACTGCCGCCTCACCATAGCAGCATCACCGCTGACCTACAATAGCACCGCCGCCCCACCATGGCAGCACCGGTGCCGACCGACAGTAGCACCGCCGCCTCACCATAGCAGCAGCACCCCTGTGCGTAGGCAGCACCGCCGCTGACCGACTGTAGCACCGCCACCCCACCATGGCAGCTTTGTCACCTGAGCATAGGCAGCCTCGCCGCGGCGGCGCTGCCCACGGTTGTAGCACCACCGAGCTTCGCTGGTAGCAGCGCAAGACGCTGCTCGTAGCATCGATACCCGCCGCTTGCAGCATCGCCGCGCCGCCGCTTACAGTCGTCGTAGCAAAACGTTGGGTTGCCGGCACCGCGCGTGGGATCGATTTGAGATGGGGAGCAGCGGGCGGCGCGCTTGTGGGGAAGAAAATGGCGGCGTGAGGGAGGGATGTGGACGGTGGCGCGTTGGTGATAGGGCGCCGGCGAGCTGGTCGGAGTAGGGGCTGGTGACCGAGCCGCCGGGTGGTGCTCAGGTTCGTTCATGGGCGCCATGATGTAGGAGAAAGGGGATTGGGAACGAGTGGATGGGAGCGACCTGGGGGAAGAGATAAGGCATGTGGTGGGCCCGTCTCAGTTTGTCCGGTTATGTTTCTTACGCCACCAGCAGGGCAGCAGGACGCGTGGCGTGCTCTCGATACGGAGGACGCGCGAGCGGAATCTTCCGCCTGGACCGAAGCGTTTTCCTAAAATATTCTTTATTTTTTGATTCAGAACTGCGCGCGTCGTTCGCGTCTAGTGCTAGTGCCAAGGGGCAGCGCTGAGCGTCCTCCGGAGGATTGGGGCTTCCTATCCTCCGCATGGAGCTAGCGACACGTGTCCTGGTCAACCACCCCATGTGCATCTCTCCTCCCCTCCAGCAGAAAAAATCCCCCCGTCCCCCAACAACCGGAAAACGCGACGGGACACGCCCATAGCTCACAGCTCCGGTGACCGGTTGGCAGCGCCTCTCGCCGGCGGTGGCCGGCGGCTAGTAACACTAGCCGTGCCCTGGCAGCACCGTCGTGCTACCCTAGGAGCAACGTCGCTCTGCCATGGAAGCACCGCACCTCCACCATGGCAGCAACGTCATCGAGCCCTGGGAGCACCTTGCCTCCACGCAGGTAGCAGCGCGCCTCTCGCCGGCGGCATGCCCTGGAAGCACCGCGCCTCCACCATGGCAGCAACATCGTCGAGCCCTGGGAGCACCTTGCCTCCACACAGGTAGCAGCGCGCCTCTCGCCGGCGGCGGCGCCGCCATGCCCTGGAAGCACCAACCATGGCAGCACCTCCTCAAGCCGATGGTAGCAATGCCGACAGTCGACGGCAGCAAAAAAATGTGTGCTTTGATAGCAACCGCCGCCAGCTCCGTGTAGCACCGCCGCGCTCCTTCGGCAGCACCGCCGCGGCGCCATGGGAGCACCGCCACGCTCCTTCGGCAGCACCGCCGCGATGCCATGGCAGCACCGCCGCGCTCCTTTGGCAGCACCGCCACGACGCCATGGGAACTCGGCCACGCTCCTTCGGCAGCACCGCCGGAGCACAACCGCTCTCCTTGGGAAGCACCGGCGCCCTCCTGTGGGAGCACCGCCGTGCACCTTCGGCAGCACCGCCGTCGTCCGCTCTCCTTCGGCAGCACCACCGCCGTCCTCCCATGAAAGCACCGCTCGCCCTCCCCTTCGAAGCATCTCCTCCCACCCACAGGTAGTGTGTGGCGCCCTGATTTGCATCCCCCGGTGGTCGATTCTTGCCGCCATGGCGTCGCAAGACCGCACCCAACTTGCTGCAGGTCTAGATCTTGTCAGAGCATGGCGCCGTCATGGGGATTTGCGGGGAGAGGAAGCAGCGACCTGAGCGTGTTGCGTCGGGAGGAAGGAGAAAGGAAAAGTGACGAAGGGAACGTGTGGAGGAGAATGAGATAAGGTTTTGGGGGTGGGCCCCAGCACATGCGTGTCTCCGTTCCCTTCCGTCCAGACTGGACGCGTGGCGCGCGTAGGAGGCGGAGGTCGCGCGAGTCGCGATCCTCCGGCTGTAGGGAAGCGTTTTCCTAGTGCCAAGGTCTTTGGACTCTTATCTTCACCGATGTCGCAAGCGAAGAGACGTCACCCTCACCCACAACCCCCCTGAGGCTATGTTTGTTTCTAGAGTTTTTTTAGGGATTGGTGGGGATTATCCCGGTCAAACCCCCAAATCCCACATATATCAAACATCGTTTGTTTCTAGAGTATTGAACAAAACATCGTTTGTTTCTAGAGTATTGGACAGATTTTTTCCCCGCCTTTTCCCACAAATTCACAAACTCTAGTTCATTTTTCTCAATCCCCTAGGGGATTCAATACACTACCCTACCTAGTGGATTATCCCCACCAATCCCCTAGCGGATTGGGTGAAGTTTGGGGTTTCACCCAATACACTAAGGATTATCTCCACCAATCCCTAAAAAAACTCTAGAAACAAACATAGCCTCAGTCTGATGTTAGTGAAGGAGAGCAGCAAGAGGGTTCAGCTCGATTATTCTGATTGTAATCGCCACCATCTCAGGGAATGCTGAAGCCACAGTCGACGCGTGGACGCCGACCACCACAAACCTTCGGATTTTTAGAACCCGAAATAGGCGGGCAACATCTTTAAAACCAACCTGAATTGAACACCCATATCAGCAGGACCACACCTCCAGACGCGCTCTGGATGTACCGCCATCTTGTCACCCACACCACCCACACCTAGAAAATCCACCCTACGAACAGGAACCTCTTACCTCTCCCCTCCCACCAGAAAAGGAACAGCAGTCCGCCGCCAAAAACATGTCTTCATCAAGTTCATCCAGAACACCAACACGAACGAACTGGTCTTGCAGCACAACAGAGTTATTTATTCTAGTCCAGGAGTTCCAAAGGGCCTGAGTACCCACGTCATACATAGAGCAGATGCCACAGTCCAGACACTGTCAAATGGTTCTTTTAAGGTCATTAGTAGAGTGGGTAGCCGTAAGTGGCTATAGCCGTAAATTACTATCGCATGGACCACCCGAAACATTCATAGTCTACGAGTTCTATAACCTACACAGGTGGTGCACCTGCATATATGGAGCTAATCGTGAAAAATATGGCGAAAGTGCTCCAGATAAATTAGTAGGTGAATCCCACATTCACGGGGACTCTAAAATCAAGCTGGCATTCACCTCCCGGTTCATTTCTGCATATCCCATCGTGGCTCGAGCTTCACATTTCTGGCTGTCAGTTGTACGTGTTTGATGATGTGCGCAAGCAGACCGCGCTTTTTTCATGGATGGTCTTCGTGTGAATGGTTTTGGACCTCTCCTTGACTGTCCAGTGGCATGTACTGTGCCATGATAGCTCTGATCTCGGAGTCCATGTATGACTGAAAGAAACAACACGTGGAATTAATAGACATGGATGTGAATGAAGCTGAGAAGAAATCATGTATTTGGGTATGTCTACAGTATCTTTGATCGCTCGTAGAGAGGAAATGGTTAGTAAATGAAAGCACATAGTGAAACTCAACAGCATAAGATGGATTTGATAATATCGGTTTTCAAACCCGTAAGCTACAGTGGAAGGTGGTCACTGGTTACATTTCTAGCTTTCTTTGCTTATTACTTGGCAAAATATTAACCACAAGTTGTCATATTTACATACAAAAATCGACCACCCTTTCATGGCAACAGCAATTAGGATAGAACCTGAACTGCCAATCTAACTGTGTGTCACAAGCATGGCCAAACTAGTTATATCGAATTACTTTAGGATGGACAAGTGCTACATCTATCAAATCCGCTGATAGACATAGTAATGGACTATATCCAATCGACTGGCTGCATAAGTTAACATGAAACAGAGGGCATACTACTCATAAGGATATACGATTTACAAATTAACTATGGTTGGCTATCATCATCTATTTATTTTTCAGCTATTTTCCAAGGACAGAACATTGTCGCTGACAGACCAAGACATGTTTCCATCTTTTAGGTCTAACAAGCAATGCATAGTACATGGAAAGATGCAAAAAGAGATTTACTGTCAGTGTATCACAAGGAAGGCATGATTGTTAAATGATCTAAATCTGTGCGTGAGTTTTCAATAACGCATGCATGTGCTATGTAGCAGAATACTGTTCGCAATGCATCGAACGTTTCAACATGTAACAGCACAGATCCAGAAGATCATAAGGCTGATAGAAACAATGGATAACATAGCAAACCATTTGCAGCACGCAAGTATTCTATATTGAACTAATAAACAGATGTCCCAAAAATAATTCAAGATAGCAAGAACATTTTATTCTGTCACTAGGTACATCAATGAAAACTACATGAATGAGGATAATATTCTGCACCAGCTAGCTTACCTTAATCTGTATTTGTATACCACATAGCTTCCTGCTGCCACAACAACCAAGGCTACCAAGATCCCCCACACGGCAGCCCATGCTGCCTTAGCCTGAACTGCTGTCTTACCTATGGATTAACCAAGCGAGGCGATTAAGTTATATATACAAAAAAAAGATAGATACGACAAATAGATTCAAAGCGTAAAAAATACTTATGCAGGTGTCATGCTCCATGATGTACAAAAGGTCTCCACTGCAAGTACAGTCATAGCCACCCCATGTATCTCTGCAGTTGCATTCAGGACACTGGCAAGCCTTTTTCTCCTTGCACTCATCAATGTCTGTAGAGGTAAATGAAAAGTAAGCTACAATTTAAGAACTGCTGTCTTGCAGCATTGCACTAAATATTTACTGCCTGTCACAAAAGATATAATGTTTTACAGAAGCTTTATAATCAAAGAAATATTCCTGTCAAACATCCATCTTCCGAGTATATGTGTGACCTAGTTTTATGTACTAGGTTTTCTGTATAGATGAGTTTTATGTACTAGGTAGGTAGGACAGTGAACTGCAAGGATTTATTTTTGTCAGAGAAAAGATAATTGATTGTTCCTGCAAGGGAAAAGAGAATATTGTGACACTAAAATTCATAGAGAAAAGACAAAGTAATGCGGCATAAATTTGTATTTGTCATCCATTTATGGGACCATTGGTAGAACATCCCTTATTCTGACTTTCTGAGATGCAGGTGGGCAAGGGGGGTTGAGCCTAAGAGTACCGTGACATTTTTTAACACCGTCCCCTCGGAAACCAGCTGGACACTTGCAATCTCCATTTCCTGATTCCTGGAAAATAAAATATTTAGTACGAGATAACTTATCAGAAGTTAGTACTCCCTCCGATCACTTTTAAGTGTCGTGGAAAAACAACAAATCACGTACAACCCATCAGCGCAACTGGCGACATTTAATTCGGATCAGAGGGAGTAGAAGTTTTTACATGTACTTTGTTACATGCCTAAACATACCTGACAAGCAGAGAATGTTTTCCCATTGCGAGTTTCATGCCAACACCCACCATGGTTTATCAAGCATTTTCCTGGTCCAGCAGCTGTAAATAAAATAGTTATCTATAAACTTCCCTTGCTGTAAATCATCTATTACAAAATAAATCATGCAGTTCATAGTCTGTGACAAATAATCATGCAAATCAAAACAGACAGTGCAATCCCCCTTCACAAAATATGAGTTTTTCCGAAAATGGGAAGCAAATATGTCACATTTATACTTCGAAAAAGGGAAGGAAAAAGAGCATGCAGAAGGCAAGGTGCCCAGCACAAGTCAACATTACACTATGGCTAGTTCTGAAAAGATTGAATCTAAACCCACAATCATGTGTTAAGAGTATATGTGGATTGCACTAGCCCTTTCCATCAGTTCCGACTTTTGGTTGCGTTGGCTAGTGCATGAAACATGACATGGTATCAGAGCCTAGAGTCTCAAGTTCGAGTCCTGGCTTTCGCAATTCATTAAAAGTTGCTCGTAGCCCCCTTTGTGTCCACGTATAGGCCTCTTGAGCCATACCTCTGAGACTCAGACTCGCGCCAAAAGAGACCTACAGTGCTGCACCAACTCCTTGTCACTATTCGAGTTCTCCGCGCCTAATCTACTATTTTGTGATGCCCCCAAATGCGAGTCCACAACATATACAAACAAAAAACTAAACGTAGCATGATAGCATAGCAGCAGAGCTTCACATTCCCCAATGGCTAACCTGTTTCTTAATGCTGAGACACACTAGCATACATATGAATAACTATACTAAACTTGCTTCTCTTAAATCAATTTAGCTTAGCAAATTTTAACACCACAACTTGCTACCAAGTAAAATGTTGATCAATCATGGTTTCACTATTAGCCCCTTACCGACGCATGCAGTGTTCACAAGGAATTGTAAATTACAGATTCCACACTGGAAGATAATTGTTTGAACGGTCATTCATGTACGTAAGCTGTAAACATAGCCAAGAAGTAATACTGCTAAGCCTATAGATTACGACACAAGCATGAAGACCAAAGGAATATTACGTTCACAGTTGCTGTAGCCGTCTCCTTTAAATTGCACACCGTTGAATGTGGGGCATTCACACACTCTGCCGCGAAAAGTGTCCTGAACAAGTGTTGACGACAGCAAAGTAAGAAATCCGGAGAACGGTTAAGAACACAAGATGGCCATTAATCATCAACCTATACATACATACCCTACAAGCTGTTACATTAGCAGCTTTGTCTTGCCAGCAACCTCCATTATCACTCAGACACTCGTTAGTTTCCATGTCTGTGTTAAAACAACTCTAGAGTTAGCATTATATTTAAAACAATGTACAGTATATGAAAGACTGTAGTTTCTTGTTCTTACCATTACTCAGACAAACATTTGGCTCAGTAGTTTCTTCAAAGCCAGCACAAAGAGCTTTGAGGACAGCTTTCCTTTCTAGCTTTCCTGTTATTTCCAAGGTTAAAACCATCTAGAGTAGATGCAAATTTAGTTACAGCCTTTACATGGGATCTGTGAGCATTTACCTCGATATTGTCGATTGTTCACAATAAGAGTAGGCAATATGGTAACATCTCCTCTTGATCCTTTCCCAATCTATATAACATCATAGATCATGATTAAACCCTTATCAAAGGTGATAAATATTATTGATAAGTTTCACATAACCAATTCATCATAAGGTCAGTTTCACCTGGGAGTCCTGCTCCTTTTTAAGCAATAGGTGGTCAGAATCAGCATTTGGATCTCCCATGCACTTATCAACCTTATACACGTCTAAACCTGTTTAAGTGCAAAATGACGATGGTTGTTACACTTTTGTGGAATTAGTGATGCAATTTTGTCTATCACTAAGGTGCCTGATGGCATAAAATGCTACATTGCTACAAACTATGTATGTATGCATGTTAATTCAAATGCATCAGAACTTATGGACGTTTCTTAATAAAATGTGCATGGTATTTTAATTCAAATAGAAAAAGGCGCATCTATACTAATTACAATAAACATGCTTAGGTGAAGGTAAGTCTCAGAAGAAAAGAGGAGACAACCTAGTGATTTTATGACTGTTTCTGCGCACTTTTTATTGTACTTCTTCTCCTTCATAGGGCACCTTATGTGAAAATCAGTCACATAATCCCACCAGATCCATGGTTTTTTTAACTCATTTGCAACATTGAACACACAAAGCTGTCTCAGGTTCTCTACAACAACATCTTTTCCTTCATAGCCGGTACTAAAATCTTGTTCTGGATCAGGTGCACAGTACCTTCCATGGTTTATACACTGGGAGTTGCATTGTTTGCTGACCACAAATGCTTGAGGGCAGTACCAAGTAATATAATGCGGTGTGAACTGGCTATAACCACCTTTTTCAATTAGTTGTGCAGCTCCTTTAAATTCTTTCAGAAAATGCATTAGCATATCACACTTAGGCCCACATTCATCATTGCTATTTGTCCACAACTCATACTCAACCCGGTCATCAGGATGTGGGACAGCCTCCCTCCAGTCAAGATTCACATTTACCATTTCACCATCTTTAACAGCTTTCTTCAATTGTTCACCGAACTTTTTATCAATTAAAGCAGAAGGGATGGTTATGTTCTGTATATATTTTGCAGCCTCATCATCTTCCCGAGGTAAATCCATTGTTATCAATGGCTCATCCTTATCATCAACTACAAGCACTGCTGAAGCACCAGCATTTTGTGCATTCCAGACCTTCTTGGCGAACAGGCAATCTAGATAACATAGATGGAGAAAATATATTAGCCTTTTTTAAACTGAGTAGCCAAAACTAGATGAACATTACAATGTACTCTAAAGGTGTCTATCTTGACCTATTCAAACAGAAAATAGGTCAAGCAGGGGATTCAAATGAAATGAGTGAAACTCTGATGTACAAAATAGAAAACAAAAATGCGGTTATCACTTGACCTCACAAAACAAATTGTGGACTAATTAGGAGCGTAGCTCTCTTCAACAATGATCATATAGAAAACCATATGATGGTGTTTCTTATTGGTGCAAAATGATATAATTGTAAAAGTGGGAGAAGATTGTAGTCAGATAGGACTAGAGAGAAAGAGTGACAGACAATAGGCTGGCGTGACACTTCAATTAATGAAATGCAATACACATTATGAATCAAATGAGAAGATATAAGAAACCACCACGATCAGTAGCAACATGCAAAAAAGGAAGGATACAATCAGCTATTGTTTCATACCATCACACAAACACCCAAATGCCAAAAAAATCCTAACTCCACAGGACATGTAAAAATTACAGAAAAAACGATGTATATGTCACGAAACAACATTGCTTCAAGAGAAAGGGGGTCAAGGAAAAAGGAGAGAGTAGTCTACAATACAGAGAATGAACTAAACTCATCACTAGTTCATTCTTCTCTGTTGCTTACTGGAACTCCTAATATAAAGCCTTACACAAAAGTTGGACCAAAGTCATCTTTAGAATCTGATATTTTGGAAGCCAAATAACTTTCACATCCCTTTCAAGACCAATCCCAAATCAAAAGAAAACAACATGAATGGTAAGACAAAAACCTTCATGCACTATACCACAAGATAATGTACCCCAGGAACATGATAAGATCATCAAAATGGTGGACTTGCTATGCACAAGGAGAAACAAACCTCGGAATAAGCCAAGAAATTTATCGTATCAAGGACAATCAAATGACAGCTATCTATCCAAGTTAGTACGGTAGAAGCCAAGTGTAGTACTGTGCCAACAAACGAATTTAACAACATGGAATAGAGGAATCATTTAAGTGGCAAAATCTGGCTATTACCACTCACGGATAGATGTTTAAGAAAAAGCCATTGTTCGGGAATTCAGTAACTGGTAACTGCTCGGTCGGCCACTGAGTAGTGATTAATCGGTGAATCGGACGATTAACTGGATTAATCGGTCGACCATTAATCGGTTGTCAAAACAGAAAATAAACATAATTTGCATACATATATAATATTTTCTATATTATTTAATACTCCCATGTTCCCAGATATGTAATTATACTAAACTATGCTATTGCAAGCATAGACAAGAGGTAGAAATCATATCTGGACACTTTGGTCTTAATGCATCCAAACTGGAAGGCAACAAATCTACAAAATTAATCGGCCTGACAGCTGATTAATCGGCCTGACAGCCGATTAATCGGTGATTAATCGGTCTGACAGCCGATTAATCGGGGTCACCAGTTAACTCACTGAATAGGTGCTAATCTATTCAGTGACCCACTGAGCAGCGATTACCTGGCCGATTAACTGGTTACTCGGCCGATTTCTTGAACAATGGAAAAAGCAAATCAGTTTAGTCGGTTCGGTTTATACCACTAGAACCGCATGATCACTCATTACAACACTCCCTTGACCATTGTTACTTCTCTCCCTCCATATCAGCATTTTGAGGAAATCAACTTCATAGTTCGCGGGTGGTTGTCCCATCGATTAAACTGCTTTTTGCATGTGCCTCGCATGTATTGGGTTGTTTTTTGGTTGGTTTGATTGATCCAACGTGGTGTGTTTGTGTGGATAGTTCAAGTTCCAAATATACTAACAAACTGTTTTACACATCAGAGACTAAATTCCCTCTAGTTCAACTTCACCTGAGCCACTTTAAACGGCTCACAAATCTTTCGCTTTGAAGTCACATGATACCAAGAAAGCAGAACGAGAGAGACCAAAATTTATGAGAAAGGGAAAAGAAATAAGCAAATAGCTCACATGTTATGGCTAATGCACACAAGTGAGAATTTCAGAGGTATCAAAATGAAGCAACTGAATTCAGTGGTACTTTCCGTAACTAGACGTCTTTCTGTGGTACAAAGACAAAATTCATTTAAAATGTCCGTAAAACTATTACAAAGATGGAAAGTTTTCGCATGTAAAGAATTGTAAGCATCCTATAGTCCTATCCAGAACAACAAGCAATAAACACACGCAGGTACATTACCCTCTGTGCACTAAATTAACTAAAAATGGAATAGTCCGACATTTACGGTTTTCCACATCATTTTTTGATCATCTTTATGACAACAAAATGTCCCTGCCAATTTACACAAGCAACGCCACAACAGGCACATATTCACAACCAAATGTGTATATAAGCCAATTCTCTCAGAAACCAATACCGGACCCCAAAAAAATGATTTAGTTATCATATATAAGTAAATGGTTGATCCCCAGTAAACTTATTTTCCTCGCTCCACAGCAAGACACGCAATCGATCTAATAATTACAACCCCGCAACTTACTCATCGACAGACATGTTCTGCCAGTCCCTCCTTTTTACTATCCCTTCCGCTTCTCTTTTCCTGCACTAGGCATGATTCCCCTCCCCTTCCCCACAAATCTACCAGTTGCAGTAGTCATTCGGCACTCCAACTCATCCATGCAGGGTAGAACCAAAGTGACTAACTGCCGAGGCAGTCGACAGGGCCAGCCACCTATTTATTACCCTTTGCCAGCCACCTCCATTTTCCAAACTCCTTAGCTCTACCTCCCACCTGCCAGTGCATCAACTTCACTCTGGCTTCTCCAGGCAAGCTCATAACCTTCCGTTGCATTGAACATCCACATCAGCATGTGGTCGCACCATCCTGGATCCTGACAGTGTGTGGTGCCGTTCGCTCCCAACTCCCTGGGTGGCAATGCTGACGTAGCCACGCTCCTGGTCAGACCTGAAGACCTCTCTCATCTATATTACAAGTTCCCGGTTCGCTGATTTTCATATTTGGTTGTTGAAACGGTGAAGAATTCCTGAGATGAAGAACATTGGTGTTGATAACCATGCCGTGTGCGTTCCTTTCTCATAGTTTGCAGCTAAGAACATATTGTCTCACTGTAAATTACTAATTCCCTGTTTACCTCACCACTTAATGTTTTCTATGTATTGAACCAGCATAGTTTCTATGGATTTGACATTAGCTTCTTCGTGCATTGTCAGCTCTAGGAATATTTGGGCCAACGTTGGGCATTGGCTTATATTGGAGAGGTGACCGATGTCTCGCTGCTACTAATTAGCCCTTTTTACACTGCATTGGTACAAGTGTATAATATACCACTGATTTTATGATTCCTTTAATCCATCTGTTTGTCGCACCATACCTATTCGACTCAATGCCCAAGAGGAACCGATCTACCTGAATCAGAACGTAACACACAAACCATTTGGGTAGTATTACTAAACTACTAATTGTCTGATTCATCCTTGGGGCAATGAATAAGTTAAATCACTCTTTCATCGACACTGATGGAGGGTTGCTATCAGTAACCGGCAGCTAGATCTGTCCTGGTTTATTTCTTTTTCAGTATTATTATTTTCCTCTACATCTGGAAAAAATATACCTTCTATCTTATCTGTGAAATGTTTGAAATCTCCAGGTTGCCCATATTTCTATTGCATGCTATTGATTGTCAGAATAAGTGCCATGTAGCCATTGGATCCAAACTCCAAAGCCCCTCTATTTGTCTTATGTATCAAGCATTCAAGCTACAAAACAAAACAGACATCCCCATCATTTACTATATATATCGGTCCCTTCAGTTATTTTCATATACATTATGATAACTTGTACCATCCTTTTATGAGCTGAATTACATACCAGGGAATATACTTTCATGTATATATGCATATCAGGCATGTACCTCAATTTTCTTGGCACTATCGTATCGTATATACTCCACACGGCCACTATTACAATATGCATCTTAATTTCCTTCCTTGCTCATGTCATGCCAGCATGTCTCAGAAATGTCGCCAAAAACCACACAGAAAGGGGCAGGGTATTTTTCAAGCTATTTCTAGTAGACTACACTTTTGTCAAGTCTCAACCTCACTGACTGCATCTCCAAAAACAAACACCGACTACTATAATCAGCTACATACGCGACAGACAGAAACTGCCAGTAGAACCCCCGCAAAATTAACTAAGTAAAGCAGCTCTAATCAACACCTCCCAAATCGTACACACTGCAATAGCTATCACAGCAAATATATCAACGAATCCCCCAAAGCCGCAGGCGGGCTACACAGGAGGGCAAATCCGCGGAGCAAAAGGGCGCGAGAGATTGAAATCGGGAGAAGGCGTCACCACTCACCTCCGCGGTCTATGAGGAGGAAGCTGGGGAGCGCGCCCGGCTTGGTGCGGAAGAGCTGCTCCTTGCTGCCGCCGCCGAAAGCATCGCAGGCGTGTGAGTTGCTCTTGGGGTAGACGACGGCCCCGGCCATGCTCCCGCCGTACTGCGGGATGCCGAAGTTCCCTATGGCGCTGTCGCGCCGCCCCCTCAGCGCCGTCGGCGACGTGACCATCAGGCTGTTCTTCTCCACCACGAACCGCGCATCCACCTCCACCGCCGCTGCCGCCAACGCCAGCAGCAGCAGGAGCAGCCTAAACCCTAGCCCCCTCATCGCGCCGGTGTTCGGCCGCTTCTCCGGTAGCGGCGGACGGCGGGGAGCGAGGAGGCGAGGGTCCAGATCGGAAGCAGAACTGGACTGGAGATTTATTGGAGCGGTTTATCTCTCTCTCGCTTTGTTCCCCTGCTCGTGGTTCGCGTGGTGAAGTGAAGTGCAAAATGGTGTTCTTTTTTCTTTGAGCAAGCGAATGCGAGTGGTGTTTGGTGCAGAGCTTCACGAATCACGACTCACGAGGACAACCTGGGCCGTGGGTCCGGGCCGTGGCCATGACCCACGGCCCTTCCTACATGGTGTTTCTCTTCTTCCTACCGGCAACTCTACCGAAATCACTACTCCCTCGATCCGTTTTGAATGTTGTGAAAAAAGAACTGAACATTTGCCATACAAGTTACAACAGATTTTAGGGCATCTCCAGCCGTGGTGGCCCCAGGCGCTATTTTTTTTGGCTCCTGGGTTGTGCCGGCACTATTTTGGTTCTTGGGGTCGACGAATCTCCAGCCGTACACCCACCCAAGAGTAGTTGCGGGACGCGTGGCGACAATTGGTGATTCTTCTCCATGGCGCGCACCATGCTGTTCCCGGAGGCGGGCAAGGACGCGGTCGAGCCCCGGCCGAGATACAGGGAGGCGGGGAGGCAGTCGGGACGGATTCCTCGCCGAAGAGGCGCCCGGAGCGGCGTCCTCGCCGGGACGCACACAGGGCCAGTACCCGGCGGCGGAGCGTGGGCTGAGGTCGCCGGGAAGGAACCAGGAGGGGACTGGTACCCGGCGGCGCGTGGGCTGAGGTCGCCGGGACGCGCGGGGGCGGAGGTCCGCGGCCGGAGCTGGAAAGGAACCATGAGGGGGCTGGTACCTGGCGGCAGCGCGTGGAATTCCCGATGCGGCGCTCGGTCGGGGGCGAGCAAGGAGGCCGGGGGGTGGCGGCCTCCATCTCGCGCGCGAGCCCCGGCCGAGGAAGAGCGCGGCGGCAGCCGAGGAAGAGCCCCGGCCGAGGAAGGGCGGCGGCCTCCATCTCAAGGAGGGCGACGAGCCGGGCGACAGCGCGGGCTCGGCGGCGTCCTGCTGCTCACGCCCATGGTCGGGGGCGAGCTAGGATTCTTCTGCGGCATGCCGTGGGTGGATGTGGAAAAGTGGGAAAGTGGGGAGAGGAGAGAGGAGAGAGGAAAGTGTACGCGTGGCGGCAATTAATTGGGCGCTGGCGCTAATTTCGTCCAAAACGGCGCTATTTGAGGTCCTGGGGGCGTGGCTGGGAGATTTCGGCGCTATTTGGCGTAAAAAGTGGCCGGGGGGCTCCGGGGGGCACGGCTGGAGATGCCCTTAGGATTAGAGAGAGTAGAAAAAGTTCGAACACATCGAAGGTTTGTAGAGCCTTTTTGTCGCGCCATGTGATATATGTGGGCTTCTTTCTACTCGCTACTTATCGCGAGGAGAATAAAACGCATGGTGAAATGATCCAACAACCAAAACAGATCAGCGCAGGCGATATCTTTCCTAATTACTAACGATTCAAGGGTGCTTATAAGGGTTTTGTCCGGTATTGTAAGACATGGATGGATGAAGCCTAAGGAAGACCATGTTAAACTCAATGTGGATGTCTCATTGCATGAAGATTCAGCGGGGGGGGGGGGGGGGGGGGGGGGACCGGTGCAATGCTTAAAGATGAAAGAAGGTTCTTCATTGCACCTAGCAGTTGTGGTGTTCCTTTTATTGATAATGCATGTGATGCTGAAGAACGAGCTATCCTGAATGGTTAGTTGGACAGGTTGGTTGTAACCGTATTATGTGGAGGTGGTCGAAGTGATGAAGCAAGGGGTAATTCTATTGGACGCGCGACAGGTAGCAGTTTATGAACATCTACAAAGGGCGACGTGCGGAGCTGCAATGGCGATGGCGATGCTACAAAACTGGTCATCCACGCCACATATGCTGCAAAGGTTAATTGTGGGAGCTGCAAAGGTAAACCTAGAGTTGCAAGGCGAAGGGCAATCAAGCAAGATGGTGATGTTTATAAGCATCCTCAACGCAGTGGCGGAGCCACTTTAGAGGCTATGTAGTCAGCTGGCTACACAGCTTTTTGGCAATACAATCAAAAAATCATGCAAAAAAGAATAATAAAAATATTACTAATACATGTATTTGACTACACAATTTCGTACACGGAGTTAAAATCTTGCCTCCGCGACTACTGCAACACCGTCGGTGGTGCTTCAAGGGGGCGAGAGGCGGTCACCACCACCGTCATGTAGTGCAAAGGGGCATGCATGCTCTCGTACTTCAAAGCTACGTGGGCAGGGGTGAGGATGGTTTTTTTTCTCTCTTTTCATGTTTTGTGTGGCAGACATGTGGGGAAGAAGACATTTTTCTAAAAGTGATGCCATCATCCAAACTAAGCTTCCTCAATCGGCGGCATGAAGAGCCTATAGAACAGTTCGAAAGGAGAAGGATCTCAGCCTGAGAATGGGGCCAAAACCACCCCTAATCCACCCCACACCGCATGGGACTAAGCTAACTTCCCACCCCACACCGCACCAACAACTAATCCTATTAACCCGCACCGCACCGCCCCCGCTCGAATTTTCCGGCCGCACCGCACCGCTCTGCATGTATAATTCGGGTTGAACCCGTGGATCCAATCCGTGGATTTCAGCTGGCCGTTGACTGCCTCGATGCTAGCTATAGGCGAGTGGATGGAAACCTGAATGTTCGCTGCCTCGCTGCTATGCTTTCATAGGAACCTGTACTCGACCGTGGATGCGTGCGGGGTGAACCGCGGGCTCGGCCAGTTCAATCTCACACCGCACCGCACCATTCCAGCCCATTTTATTTGGTCAACCCACACTGCACCGCCCCATTTCGTTATTCAGTCTATTAGAACCCAGTCCAAATAAATCCAACCGAGAAACCGCACCAAAAAGCCCAAATGCGGCCGCACCATTCCCAGGCTGAGGAGGATCGGGGCTTCCGATATTCCGGAGAATGCACACACGTGCCATATAAAAAATATGATCCATCCATTTCAGAATGAAAGAAAGTCAAACACGGGGAGCAAAACTAAATGCACAAGGCACGAACATCACGACACCAATCAAACCATCAAGATAGAAATATTCACTAGAAAAAAAAATGAGAAATGTACTTTTTACATACGGATCTTTGCCCCTGGCGGCAACAAATCCAGGGATCACACAATGGGAGCAGAAGGTGTCGAACATCTACCAGGTGCACGTGCACGCAGCGTACGAAACACGAACGCGCAGACATACACCGTTCGTCAGCGCCATCGAGGTCACCGCCGGCCTACTGTGACGCCAGCGCCATCGCGGCAGGCTTCATCGGCGGGTACCCGATGCCGTGGCGCGTGGAGGGGAACACGACGAAGAACCCGCTGGCGAGGACGCGATCAGGAAGGGCAGCGCCGTGACTAGCTGCTTCTGCTGCGCCATGAGCCCCGGGTAGAAGCACGCCACCGTGTTGGCGTCGGCCAGCAGCGCCACCGCCGCGAACACGATCACGGAGAAGATGGCGTGCGCGAAGTCCGCCGGCCGCAGCCTGTACTTGGAGAAGTCCCTCACCGCGGCGTCGGCGTCATCGCCGCCGACCAACGGCAGGAGGCCCTGGGCGTCGCGACGCCGTACCTGACCTTGCCGTCGGCGCCGATGTAGCTGTCGGTGAAGGCCGAGAAGGCGCACGTGAAGGCGCAGATCCCGATGAGCACCGCCGTGACCGCCTTGTTGGCCACACTGCACGCACCGAGGTTGGTCACTATCGGGTTCAGCACCTCGTACACGATCACCGTGGACGTCGGCAGCACCATGAGCACGTCGCCGAGGCTCTTGAACGCCGTGTTCGCCATGCCGCGGCCTACTGTAGTCGAGGTGCTCGCTGGCGCGGGCGCGGGCGTCTTCGTCTGGCTTGTGGATGCTGATGCTCCTTCTACTTCCATTAGCTAGCTGATATATTAAGCAGCTATGCCCCTCCTCAAAGTTTTTTTTATAGAATAATTAGGCGCAAAGATATCCATGGGGGTTTGAAAACAGTTTGCTTACACGGGAGAAACAACAGCTAGCTTGTGCGGATTGAAAATGAATTGCGGTGTGACAGAACAGAATGATCGTGCCTTACGGGAGACCACGTTTGCAAGACTTCTTCTTCTCATTTGCTACTCCTGCAGGTCTGGTCATCCCAGTGATAATTTTCTATGGTTTTGCTAATCCAATGTGGCGCGATTTTTGATTTCTAAAATCAATTTCAGGAAAGCACGACTTTAGTTATAGTTGATTTCTGGAAAACACAACTTCAGGCTAGTGAAAAGTGTAGCTTGCACTTTTTCATAATGTTTGGTGAATTGCGCAAAAAGAAAATGTTTGGTGAAACAGTATTATTTTTACAATTTTCAGTAATGTAAAGTTACATTTTTCATAATCGGATTAATCATGGGAAATCTTTACTAATAAAGTGATAACTGTTCTAACTCTCTGTGGCAATGTTTTGCTTCACTGTACTCTTTCTGGCCAGGTGGAGAAATTTTCTTCCTTTGCTCTTAGTTGCAATATGCTGGTGCATTTGGACTCTCCCGGGTAAAATTACCTTGTTATGTGGTGAGGTTTTACGTGACGATTCTTCTTAAAGTGTGTTCTTTCCATATTTATCATGCAGGTCTCTACAAAGAAGAGGATAAGAGCTAGTCTACCTAAGAAAGAAAAGGAGCCACAGATGCCGTCCATCTCATATGTCTTCATTCGACAATAGGCGGGTCCCCGCCTACTCTGCATGCCACTCCGGTGGCGGGAGGGGTGGGGGACCTTGGATCTATGCTCAGTGAGTCAGTGTTGTAGTTAGGACACTATAGTTAGAGTTTGGTAAAGGAGTGTATGATTACAATTTTCGCTAATGTATGCGGAAAATCTTAGAATGTGTTTGTAAACGTAAAAGGTAGTGGTATCAATTCACGGGCGGGTAATGGTAACGGAATAGGAATTTTTCAAATATGTCTGGTAAAGGGAACTAACACAGCTCACCTTAGAGTGTATTGCCATGACGCATCGACGACTACAACTCTCGGCGACGGTCATTTGATGGTGGACGCATGCATGGCGGTGGCGTTGTTCGGCCCGTGGCGGCATCAATGACAGGCCTCGCAAAGTGTATGCCTTGATTTCTTTCCTTGCGATGGGACGGTGACAACGGCTTCTGGGGCGTCCGTATGCGATACGCGCCATGTGTCTGCCGGACCAGATATGTGTTGCTGGGTTGCGCAACGGAAACTTAAAAATTTCGCTTAGCATATTACGCAATAGCCCAAGATCTATACTATGAAGATATGCAGCACCATAATGCTAGATCTAGAAAACTTACTACAACCGTTGCGGAAGATCTTGTTGTAGTCGAAGTAGATGTCGGTGAAGCCTGATGAAGAATCTCACGTCCACGCCGGGAGGTGAGATTGCCTTTCGATTCTTGTCGTCGAGGGACTACTCGCGTAGCCCCGCTCTAGCAGTATCCACACGTACACCGCGCCAATCCGTCAGCGTTTCGCCGTCCAGAGCTACTTGCAACCGACGAAGAGAGACTGCCTTGCGGCGTAGTTTTAGTGGTTGATCTAATCAGATTTGATTAAAGCAATATGAGATTAGAGAGATATAATTCTCAACACATGAGATCTACTAGAGAGAGAGAGATTAGAGCAATGTCCAATTAGAGCGACGTCTAATTAGAGCATCCTCTAATAGCACAATATCAAGAGAGAGGAACTTGTGCAAACTTATATTGTTATGTTCAACCCATGAGGTTGGTGGTGTTTATATAGGTGGCCAAAGGGGAGGGGTGCTTGGGCAAGGGGAAAGGACTCCTAGTCCAACTAGGTTTGGGATGGGGAGTTGGAGTTGGACCCCAACTCTCCTCCCCTTCCTCCTTTCCTTGCACCGGCCGGTCCGGGTGGGACCCGGCTGTCGCGCCCGCCCGCGCCCGTTGATGCATGTAAAATGCATACATGAACTTTGCATTATATTACTTATATTTCAATCATATTTGCATCATATAAGGGTTATATCATTGTTTTATATTGATTTTGGGAATATTTCATTGTTTCCCTATTTTTCTGGAATTAACCCTGCACAGGCAGAAAACCCTATTTTCTATATTTTGATGTTTCAGGGACTCAAACGACGTCCAAATGACCTAAAAATTTACGAGCATCAGTTTTTGGAAGGAACAAAGTGTGGGAGCGAAGGAAGCGAACAAGCGGAGGCCCGAGGGCCAGAAGAGGGTGGCCCACGCGGCCAAGGAATCTGGCCGCGTGGGACCCACCATCTGGGCCCTCGTGGCTCCGTTGTCATCGATCTTTTTTCCCGAGCCTCCGTCTTGACCTAAAAACGACTATGAAAATAGTCTCCGATGCTCTTCGGAAAGGAGCGCCGCAGAAACACAGAAACCACGAAACAGAGACCTGGAGTTGCAGATTGGAGGGGGAAAACTCCGGCGGGGTGCTGCCGGCGTTGTCTCCATCTTCTCCAACGACTTCTCCACCGTCTCCATGATGAAGAGGGAGTAGTCCACCCTGGACTATGGGTTTGTGGAAGTAACTTATGTATCTCTCCTCTCTTGAGCTTCACTAATTAGTACCGTATGAGCTGCTGAACATGATTACAGTCATCTATGTAATACCTTTGTGGTGGATCTTTTTATGAGTTAATATAAGTTTGAGATTGCAATAGTTTTGTTTCAGTTATGAAAGTAGATGTATATTATGTACCCGTTCTTGTTTACTTGTTTTGATCAAGCTTGTGTATGAGAGCGTGTGAGGGGGAACGTGTGCATTAGTTGGAGTAACGGGGGTGGCTAGTGCGGTGAACGTGAGAGAAAGTTCCGCGATCCACTTGGGTGTTTACCTTACTTTGTTGCCTCACTAGGGATAAAGAAAAATACCTTGCTACCGGAGATGTGGGTGTGACCATTGCCACTACTCCATGACTAGATCTAGCATGTTCTTATTTTAACTTCATGTCATGATACTTAATGCTATGCTCTGATTTATCTTAATTACTAAGGTGTTATGATTTAGTTCACATCTTGGTGGAGTATAAGAGAGATTAATAAACAAAAGATCTCTATGTTAGGACGTGATGCCCATATAATTAGTAACTTGTCATGAAACATTTTTGTTGCAATCTCATATGTCAATTCTAGTGTTCCATTGTCTACCACTTTATTAAAGAGAGAGTGCATTTGTGAAACCATGAACCCCGGTCCATTTTTAATCATAAGAAACACCTTTCCAACAACTTTTATCCACTTTACATTTTCTGCCATTTAAAAATCCGAAAATACAAAAACAGTTTTATATCTTGCATTCACAATACAAAACCCAAAAATATCATCCATCATTGTTTCCACCATCCTTGCATATTTATTTATTATCATTGCATATTTATTTACTGTTTTGCATTCATTTTATTTTGATATCATTCTCACACCTTGTGCTTGACAACCACTTGGTGAGGTTGAGGGCCAAAACAATTTATTTTGTTTTGTAGGTTTTCAAGAGAAGGATAAGAAGATAAATCTTTCACTACTGATTCCCCGAGAGTTCGATATTAAACCCTCGAGTCACCCCTCGTGGGGAAAACCGTCTTTCCTATACTATACACTCTGCACTTGGAGTCTCAACCTAACCCATATTCTTTTGACGCAGGTAACTACGTCAAGGGCCATCACCCGTCTGCGTCCGCTCGGCTGCCGTGTCGCCACGTCCGTCTGGCCGCCGCGTTGCCGCATCTGTCACCCAGTATCCGCAGACAAAATACTCTGGACAAATAATTTCACTTATAAAACACCCTCGGAATAAATCCGACAATAATAGAAACACTTCCTATTATCCCGAGACATAGAATGGCTGCCTTCTCTTTCTCTATACCTTCACTGGAACAAGTCCTGGTGACATCGGAGCTACTCCGACACTATCTCATGACCACTAATACTATATCTTTATTCTCTCAATAAAAGATTGACTCACAGCTTAAGTGTGTGACCTGAAAGGTTCGCTGTAACACATAGACATGCCTGGGAGCTTGCCAGACAATAACCAGAATTGGGACCTAGACGTCTGTACTGACTCCTATATATTACCGAGTGAACGACAGAACCTCTTTATGTTTCTCATTACGCTAATCCCTTACGTACACGATACCAATGATATCTAGAGTGTGAGACAAATGTGTTCTAGTGTGATCAAAACCCTTTGATCATAACACATATGAAACTCGTACCAATATCATTCTCTTTTCTCATACCGTATTATCAATGTCCTGTGATAAATCACACTGTGTCTGGCCAGACGATTGGGGTGACATAATTTTACTTGAGATAGCCTAGAGGATGTATCTCTCCATCGCCTGGAGGAGTAAGTACCCTTCTTAAACAATCTCCGTTCCATTACTTATTCTAGTTCAAACCCAATAGCCACCGTTATGGTCCCAGTTACGGCCGAACGTTAGATGACTATCAAAGCGTGAGTGTCGAATAAGCGGTCACTAGATGTTCTCAAGGTATAGGGATTAACTAATGAAAACTCTGTATGATCAATTGCTATTCTTCATCTTGACAAATTGTCTCATAGCAATAGATCATAGGTTGGGTCGATTCAGTACTATTATCATTCCGATAATAAACTCCTATAGTTACATGACTTATACAACGTCCATGATCAGAAAAACACGATCATCAGGTAACAAGATAGGCTAGTCTTAGAGACAAGACTAGGAACACTTTTCCTTGTTCATATATCTACACGTGCATCGGAGGTTTTCCTCTTGAATACTTTTAATTCGCTATTCAAGTACCCAATGCAGTTGTAGCATAAAGATATAAACTATTAATAATAAACTTGGAGATAAAATAATACTAAATATTATTGTCTCTAGGGCATATCTCCAACATGTGCTCCCTGCTAGCCATAGGGAAGCTCAGTAATGCCGCCAGATCAAACTAGTGAGGCGTCAGGGCACGACGCCCTGACGACATATCAGCCCCATTATCGAGCTTGTAGGTATGGTGATAGTTGTCGCAAAGGTGGCTTCCGGTTGTTGATCGTTGTATGTTTTTTGCCAAATTCTGATGAATAATTAATAAAAAGACTATAGATATATTATTTTTTCGATGCAGATACAGGGGATTTTAACCTTCTTTTCGAGGAAAATAAAACGGGGGGTGGCTAGTGCGGTGAACGTGAGAGAAAGTTCCGCGATCCACTTGGGTTTTTACCTTACTTTGTTGACTCACTAGGGATAAAGAAAATACCTTGCTACCGGAGATGTGGGTGTGACCATTGCCACTACTCCATGACTAGATCTAGCATGTTCTTATTTTAACTTCATGTCATGATACTTAATTATATGCTCTGATTTATCTTAATTACTAAGGTGTTATGATTTAGTTCGCATCTTGGTGGAGTATAAGAGAGATTAATAAACAAAAGATCTCTGTGTTAGGACGTGATGCCCATATAATTAGTAACTTGTCATGAAACCTTTTTTTGCAATCTCATATGTCAATTCTAGTGTTCCATTGTCTACCACTTTATTTAAGAGAGAGTGCATTTGTGAAACCATGAACCCCGGTCCATTTTTAATCATAAGAAACACCTTTCCAACAACTTTTATCCACTTTACATTTTCTGCCATTTAAAAATCTGAAAATACAAAAACACTTTTATATCTTGCATTCACAATACAAAACCCAAAAATATCATCCATCATTGTTTACACCATCCTTGCATATTTATTTATCATCATTGCATATTTATTTACTGTTTTGCATTTATTATTTTTTCATATCATTCTCACACCTTGTGCTTGACAACCACTTGGTGAGGTTGAGGGCACAAACAATTTACTTTGTTTTGTAGATTTTCAAGAGAATGATAAGAAGATAAATCTTTCACTACTGATTTCCCGAGAGTTCGATATTAAACCCTCGAGTCACCCCTCGTGGGGAAAACCGTCTTTCCTATACTATACACTCTGCACTTGGAGTCTCAACCTAACCCATATTTTTTTGACACAGGTAACTACGTCAAGGGCCATCAAGACAGTTTTCTGGCGCCGTTGCCGGGGAATCATTGCTGTAAAGATTTATCCAAGGGTATCTCACAACAAAGTCAACTTCATCACCAACTTGTGCAAACACCTAAGCTTGGGGAGGTTGCACCTACGTGAGCATCATCTTATCCATCTTTACCTTCAAATTATTTTATTTTGTTTTGTTATTGTCTTGCATATCATATTTATATTTTGGTTTGCATTTTTTTTTCAGTTTTGCATAAAAAATTTAAAAAACACATAAAAACTTGCATAATGGAAAAGAGAACCTTTTGGCCATTTAGTGTTAGGAACTTTCCTCAAAATATGAATATCCCTCTTGAAAAATTTGAAGTAGATCATAATATCACTAAAATGATTTTTGAACACCGTTTTTATGGGAAACCCAAGGAAGATCCTGTACTTCATCTTAAGAAGTTTAATGAAAGATGCAAAGTATTAAATTTGAACCATGCCAATGTTAATATGATTAAAGTTAAGCTTTTTCCCTACTCCCTAGCTGGAAAAGCCTTAGATTGGATATTAATATGGCCACCTGGAAACTTTAGCACTTGGTTTAATTTAAAAGCTTCATTCATTGAAAGATTTTGTTCCACTGAAACAGTTTGTAATTTGAGACAAATAGGTATCACCTTTAAACAAGAAGAGGATGAACCTTTGGTAAAAACATGGGAAAGGTTTAGAGGTATAGCTTTTGGAATGGAACATGGTCTTAGAGATTGGATGCTCATGCATATATTTTATAAAGGATTGTCTGAAACCTCTAGAGTCTTTTTGGATAATGAATGTGGGGGTTCTTTTATGAATACTACTGCTGCTAACACTCATATTCTACTTGATGGCTTGCTTTTGGAAGTGAAAATTAAAGAAAGTTTAGAAAAAGCCCAAGTACCAGAAGATGTTTTTGATGACCGTCATGAAATATTTAATCTTTATGATAGGGGAAGAAAAGTTGAAGAAGTTAAAATGCTTAGTGAAGTCAAGGAACCATTGCTTGACTTAGAGAATTGTAGCTTGCATGAATTAATATCTATCTCACAAAGATTTGCAAGTGATCCTTCCATTAATGTTAACCAAGCAGGTTTTGGTTCTTATATTGCTAATCATGTTTTAAAAGAAAAGATTGCTAGGTTCAACCAAGAAGCTATGATACCACCTAAGCTTGGGGATATATGGATTCCTAAAGTATTAGTAACCATTGGAAAAGAGACACACCATGCTATATTAGATCTAGGATTTAGAGTCTCTGTTTTATCTAAAAAATTATATGAAATCTTGAATTAAAGAATCTTGAAAAATGCTCTATTGAACTTACACTTGCTGATGATTCCATTAAACATTCTTTAGGAAAAGTAAGTGATGTTATGGTAGAGTTGCATATGACATTTGTACCTGTTGATTTTCTAATCATGGATATGGGGAATAAAACCTCTAGTCCAATTATTCTTGTAAGACCTTTTCTTCGTACCACAGGTGCTATCATTGATTCAAAAGAAGGGAATGTGAAGTTTCAGTTTCCACACATGAAGTGCATGGAACACTTCCCAAGGAAGAGGGACACATCAAAGTTCAAGCTCCCCCATGAGCTTCGTCCACAATAAATATCAAGTAAGAAGCCTAGCTACATGGCTATAAAGAAAGCGCTTTACGGGAGGCAACCCGGTTGTTTTTATTTTTGGTTTTTTTTGTGTCCTATTGCTGTAACAAGAGACTTAGTTTTTATTTTTGTTTCTGGAATTTTTAATAAAGTGCCAAGTTTTACCTATTTTGGTTTGAAAAAGTTGTTATTTGTATTCGGAGATTTTATTCCAGCACGAATCTGTACACGGTATGATTTTTAATTCCTATTCTGTAACTCCGAATGAGCTGATATTTGAACTGTAGTTGCAACTTTTCATCCTATGTAACATGAATTTTTTCAGAATTTTTTGACATATTTAAATAGGGTAGAAAAATACGTTTTACTGCTGCTGTTTTCTGGACAGATTCTGTCACATTTTGTTTGATGCATTCTTTGAACTTTTAACTTGAATATTTTTTATCCAATTAAGTTTATAAGTAGGCATACAACATTATACACTTTCTAGACATTCATATGAATTTTTGTTTAAGGATTTTATGCAGCAAGCAATTCGTTTGTCTATCACTACGAATGTCGCCCCACGGAAAAGAAATGGGAGAAACGGTGTTTTGAAGTTTTTTCACAGAGATTAGAGGAGATGCACCAAGAGCTATCCAAGGATGGTGAAGACCATAAGCTTGGGGATGTGAAGACAACCCCACTGGACCAACACACTCTCGGTTTGCACACGTCTAACTTCTGTTTTTCGATCAATGCACTTTATCGCATAAACTTGGAGCGTCTTTTATTTGCTTTTTATTTCGGTTTGATTTGTGTTTGTCTTGAGACCACCACTATCATTTATATACGAGAGAGGTACTGCAAATTTGGGTTGAATTAAGTTGGATGCTATTAAAAAGATTGGGAAAAGGATGTTTGAGTTGATTCGAAAAGATACATATAGTTGCATGATTCATATGTTTTTAATGAATATTAATTTGCAAGTGTTTTATCAAGAGCTATCTTTTATTCATGTTTTGATGCTGAATGTTACTTTACTTTGTTTAACATGGATTGGTTAGTTCTATGGACACTTATGCATGCATTTAGACGGTCAACTTTCTCCCTCTTGCTAGCCCAAAAATTCCAACAAGTAAAAACTTATTTTCCAACACCTTCAACCAAAGTTTTCCAGTGAGTCCACCATATCTACCTATTAGCTTTATGCTATTCTGAGTATGTTTATCATGTTATTTTTGTATTATCTATATTTCTGAATTAAAATGCTTATGTTATTGATTGTTATGGGAAAAGTTGGTTAAAGAGCTCTCACGAACTTGATGCACACCTTACTTTTATTGCACTTAACAAACATGACCCATTGTGATTAAAATTATGAAGTTATGAGCTTGACAAGAGTCTTGGTTGGGAGTTAGCTCATATGTGCTATCACATGGCAAGCTTTCAACGTGCTCTTTATATTTTGTTGATATCATGTAATTTTGTTTATGGATGCTTATCATGGTGCCTGATGTCTACGCACGCTTCTATTCTTGTAGACAGTGTTGGGCCTCCAAGAGCAGAGGTTTGTAGAACAGCAGCAAGTTTCCCATAAGTGAATCACCCAAGGTTTATCGAACTCAGGGAGGTAGAGGTCAAAGATATCCCTCTCAAGCAACCCTGCAATTAAGATACAAGAAGTCTCTTGTGTCCCCAACACACCTAATACACTTGTCAGATGTATAGGTGCACTAGTTCGGCGAAGAGATAGTGAAATACAAGTGATATGGATGATTATAAGTAGTAATTGCAATCTGGAATAAAAATGGCAGCAAGCAAACATGTAGCAGAACTTGTTGTAAACGGTGTTTCAGTGCTTAGAAACAAGGCCTAGGGATCATACTTTCACTAGTGCACACTCTCAACAATGATCTCATAACTGAATAAATAAAAGCTACTCTTAAACACTCTCTTGTTGGATAACAAACACCATTCATTGTGTAGGGCTGCAAAAGCACACCTCAAAGTCTGAGTAAACAAACACCACAGCGTCATAAAGGAGTCACACACGATACACACACTGTCAACTTTACACCATGGAGAGTAACTCCGGAGTTCATATTAAAGTAACCTCTAGAGTGGCATAATAGATAGAGAGTAACATCTACTTATTCAACTAGATTACAAAGCTCATGATCACATAAAGATCACACCATGGGAGAGAGAGATAAACCACATAGCTACCGGTAGAGCCCGCAGCCTCGGGGGAGACTACTCACGCATGGTCATGGTGAGCACGCTTGACGGAGAGGTTGATGAAGATGTGCAGCCCGGAGAGGAGACGGCGGCCCGCTGCAGCCACGGCGCGGCGGCGGCGGCGCTGGAGATGGCGATGGAGTTGATGGAGATGGCTCCGTTGGCAATTCCCCGTCCCGGCGGCGTGCCGGAACAGAGATTCTGTCCCCCAAAACTTGTCGTCGATGGCAGCGGCGCTGCGGAACTCTTCGTGGAAATTGACTGATTATTTTAGGGTTTTCGCCTCGAGGGGAATAAATAGGCGAAGGGGCGACGTCGGTGGAGCCCCGAGGGGCCCAAACCATAGGCTGGCGCGGCCCCACCTTCTGCCGCGCCGCCATGTGGTTTGGCCACCCTGGCTCCTCTTCGTTTCTCATTCGGACTCCGTGTACGTGTTGGAAAAATAGGGACATGGCCTTTTGTTTCGTGCAATTCCGAGAATATTCGCAGAAGTACTTTTCTGGAATCAAAAACAGCAGAAAACAGGGAACTGGCACTGTGGCATCTTGTTAATAGGTTAGTCCCAGAAAATGCATAAAAGTGATATGAAGTGTATATAAAACATGTAGCAATTGGTATAATATAAGCATGGAACATCAGAAATTATGGATACGTTGGAGACGTATCAAGCATCCCCAAGCTTAGTTCTACTCGTCCTCGAGTAGGTAAAACGATAACAACAAATAATTTCTGAGGAGACATGCTTTCACACAATCTTGATCATAATATTGCAAGGCTCATGTCATGAATGAAGTGACTCAAAGCAATGGTCTATAGTTTGCTAACATAGATAAAGAGTAAACAATGAATCATATAAGCAAAAACTTTTCATGAATAGTACTTTCAAGACAAGCATCAAAAAGTTTTGCATAAGAGGTAACTCATAAAGCAATAGATTCAAAGTAAAAGGCATTGAAGCAACACAAAGGATGATTAAGTTTCAGCATTTGCTTTCAACTTGTAACATGTATATCTCATGGATAGTTGTCAACATAAAGCAATATAACAAGTGCAATAAGTAAACATGTAAGAATCAATGCACACAAAGTTGACACAAGTGTTTGCTTCTAAGATAGAAAGGAGTAGGTAAACTGACTCAACATAAAGTAAAAGATAGGCCCTTCGCAGAGGGAAGCAGGGATTAAATCATGTGCTAGAGCTTTTTAAGTTTTCGAAAGCATATAGAGAGCAAAAATAAGTATTTGAGAGGTGTTTGTTGTTGTCAACGAATGGTAGTGGGCACTCTAACCCCCTTGTCAACCAGACTTTCAAGAGCGGCTCCCATGAAGGACGTTATCTCTACCAGCAAGGTAGATCATCCCTCTTCTCTTTTGTTTACACATGTATTTTAGTTTCTTTATAGATGACACTCCTCCCAACCTTTTGCTTACACAAGCCATGGCTAACCGAATCCTCGGGTGCCTTCCAACATTCACATACCATGGAGGAGTGTCTATTTGCAAATTAAGTTGCTTACTGATAAATCAGGGCAAAACATGTGAAGAGAATTATTAATGAAAGTTGTAATTAATTGGGGCTGGGCACCCCGTTGCCAGCTCTTTTTGCAAATTATTGGATAAGCGGATGTATATGCCACTAGTCCATTGGTTGAAAGTCGGTGACAAGATTGAAAGAGAAAACACCACATACTTCCTCATGAGCTATAAAACATTGACACAAATAAGGAGTAATAAAGTTTTGAATAGTTTAAAGGTAGCACATGAAGTATTTACTTGGAATGGCAGGAAATACCACATAGTAGGTAGGTATGGTGGACACAAATGGCATGGGTTTTGGCTCAAGTTTGGATGCACGAGAAGCATTCCCTCTCAGTACAGAGTTTAGGCTAGCAAGGTTGTTTGAAGCAAACACAAGTATAAACCGGTACAGCAAGAATCACATAAAAACATATTGCAAGTATTATAAGACTCTACACTGTCTTCCTTGTTGCTCAAACATTTTACCAGAAAATATCTAGACCTTAGAGATAGCAAATATGCAAACCAAGTCTCAACAAGCTCTACGGTAGTTCTCCACTACTAGGCTTTAACTACATGATGCAAGAGCTTAAACATGATCTACTTGAGAGCTCAAAACAATTGCAAAGTGTCAAAATGAAACAAGACAATGATCTACAAGAATGCATATGTCTTTTCCAATACCAACTACCACATGTAGCATTTTCTTTTTCCAACAAACACCAATCAATTTATTTAAACATAAACTCTCCAAATGATAATATAATGCAGCAAGAGAGTATTTATAAACAAGTGCTAACAGCTCGAAGAGATGCATGAAAAACAGGAGCTAAAAGCACTGCAGTAGCTAGTTAAGAATACTCAACAAATATAAGTGAAGAACATGAGTATTCACATGAAAAAGCGGAGCGTGTCTCTCTCCAACACAAGGATTGCTAGGATCCGAATTTATTCAAACAAAAACAAACAAACAAAAATAAAAGCACACAGACGCTCCAAGTAAAGTACATAAGATGTGAAAGAATTAAAATATAGTTTCACTAGAGATGACCTGATAAGTTGTTGATGAAGAAGGGGATGCCTTGGGCATCCCCAAGCTTAGACGCTTGAGTCTTCTTGAATATGCAGGGATGAACCACGGGGGCATCCCCAAGCTTAGGCTTTTCACTCTTCTTGATCATATAATATCATCCTTCTCTCTTGATCCTTGAAAACTTCCTTCACACCAAACTTGAAATAGTTCTCATTAGAGGATTAGTGCATAATAAAAATTCTCATATTCTGTGATGACACAATCATTCCCAAAGCTTCTGGACATTAGATACAACCACCAATGCTTTGTGGAGCAAAGAAATCCACTTAAACATCGTAAAAGAGCGAATGCAAAACAAAAGGCAGAATCTGTCAAAAACAGAACAGTCTGTGAAGACGAATTTTTTCGAGGCACTTAAGTTGCTCAGATGGAACATGTCCAGTTTAATGAAAGTTGCGTACATATCTGAGAAAGATGCGTGATTTTTTACAGAATTTTTCGATTTTTATGCAGAGAGAAAAGCTCAAATTCGTGACAGCTAAAAATCTGTTTCTGCGCAGAAATCCAAATCTTGCATCAACTTTCAATAAAAGACTTTACTTGGCACAACAATGCAATAAAATAAAGATACAAAGGAGTTGCTACAGAAGTAACAAGCACCTTGACTCAAAACAAAAAGAAAAGCAAAAATAACAAAAATAAAAACAATGGGTTGTCTCCCATAAGCGCTTTTCTTTAACGCCTTTTAGCTAGGCATGATAATTTTGATGATGCCATCATATGTATAAGAGTTGAATATAAGAGAGCATCAAAAAGCAAATACCAAACACATTTAATTCTAACCCACTTCCTATGCAAAGGAATCTTGTAGAAAAATAAATCGATGAAGCACAAAGTGACTAGCATAGGAAAGCAAAACAATTGCAACTTCAAAAATTTCAACATAAAGAGAGGAGACTTAATATTATTGTGATATATGAAGCCGTGTCTCCCTATCTCATAAGGACCAGTAGGTCTTAAAGTACCCAGCAAATAAAAGCAAATCAAGATAAAGCTCAAATCTCTCATCATAAAGAGAGGAAATTTAGTAACATGAATATTTCTATAACCACACTTTCCTCTCTCAAAATAATTTTCAGCGGCATCATGAATAAACTCAACAATATATCTATCACATAGAGCATTCTTATCATGATCCACATGCATAAAAGTACCATTACTCTCCACATAAACATAATCATTAATAATAGTGGGAGTAAAAGTATCACATCCATCATTGTAATCATCATAAATTGGAGGCATAGAAAATGCATAAAAGTGATATGAAGTGTATATAAAACATGTAGCAATTGGTATAATATAAGCATGGAACATCAGAAATTATGGATACGTTGGAGACGTATCAGTGCCAAATAAATGTGGAAACTTAGTGAGTTTAATGAGTTTGTATAAATGGCTGGAGAGACGCCTGGGCCGCTAATCTAAGTCATGCATCATTCATGGTGGAAATTTACTTACATGTTATGGTGAATCTTCAGTGATGCACCCCACAATAAAAAGCTATACCAATAGTAAATAAAAAGGGTGTGGAGATTGTTCATTTTGTTTGTTTGTCTTGTCATTTTGACATGGGCTTGTTCCATGTCCTGGGACAAGAGGTACCCCAGTTGACGCTCTTGATGACGCTATTATATTACTTACAATGACCTTAACTTGAACTTGCTTTTGTGTCCCAAGTTGAGTAACACCGTGGTGTAGGTACTCGTTTTCACGGGGCATGAGACATTCAACCCATACTTTGTCAAGCACACTACTCATATTTGCTTTCACTTTAAACTTTAACTATTCAAGATGCTATGATAGGGGTAATGAGAGGTTGACACCAATGAATACCACATTGCAAACATTAACTTAAGTAGAATCATTTGGAAGTTAGATGAAACTTATTCATGTTTAACTCTACTCATTTATATATCTTTCCAAAGTGTCCACCTTTTATATTCAGATTTACAAGAATACTCTATGACCATTATAGGATGTTTTTACTTTTCATTATGCATACATTTGGTCCATAGTACTTTCTTGTATGTTACACTTTGTGAATCATCATTGAACATCCTTACATTGAATATTTGATATCACTTCATAATCTATCTTGTATATTGCTACTCCTTTGAAGAATGAATCATTTGACTCTATGTAGCAATAGTAATCATCTTTGATATCCTTTGATAGTATTAAATTGCAAAGTCCATGTTAGTTTTATCACCTTCATACTCGAGGACGAGTATAGGTTAAGCTTGGGATGTTGATGCATGTAAAATGCATACATGAAATTTGCATTATATTACTTATATTTCAATCATATTTGCATCATATAAGGGTTATATCATTGTTTTATATTGATTTTGGGAATATTTCATTGTTTCCCTATTTTTCTGGAATTAACCCTACACAGATGATACGTCTCAAACGTATCTATAATTTTTGATGTTTCATGCTTGTTTTATATAACAATGTCACATGTTTTATATGCATTATACATCATTTTTATGTATTTTCTGGGACTAACCTATTAACAAGATGCCACAGTGCCAGTTCCTGTTTTCTGCTGTTTTTCTATTCCAGATAATTACTTAAGGAAATATTCTCGGAATTGGACGAAACAAAAGCCCAACCTCCTATTTTCCCGACACGTACACGGAGCCAGAAGGGCAAGCCCGGGGGAGGCCCACGGCCTCCTCACCATGTCCCCGCGCGGCCTGGAGGGGGGTGGCGCCACCACGTGGTGAGGCCGACTCGGCCATCCCCTCGCGCTGCCCTTTCGCCTATATAATGCTCCTGCCCCGAAAACCCTAAGACAATCAGCCATATTCCAGAAAGAGTTCTGTAACTCCGCCGCCATCGAAGACAAGTTTCGGGGGTCAGAAGTTCCTGTTCTGGCACCTTGCCGGGACGGGGATTGACCCCCGGAGCCATCTCCATCGACTCCACCGCCTCCACTTCGACTCCATGATGGTTTGTGAGTAGTTCCCCCATGGACTACGGGGTTCTAGCTGTAGCTAGTTGGTGCTCTCTCTCCCATGTACTTCAATACAATGATCTCATGAGCTGCCTTACATGATTGAGATCCATCTGATGTAATCGGTGTTGTGTTTGTTGGGATCCGATGAATTGTTACATTATGATCAGTGTATCTATAAGTTTGTGAAGTTATTGTTGCTGCAATCTTGTTGTGTTTAATGCTTGTCACTAGTGCACGAGTGGCATGATCTTAGATTTAAGCTCTATAATTATTGCTTAGATTGTATCTACAAGTTCTTTGCACATGTCTCTGTCCGGAACCGAGGCCCCGGAGTGACAACAACTGGGATAACTGGAGGGGATGGTTTAGATATGAGGATCACATGTTTTCACTAAGTGCTAATGCTTTGCTCCGGTGCTCTATTAAAAGGAGTACCTTAATTACCAGTAGTTTCCCTTGAGGCCCCGCTGCAAACAGGCTGGTAGGACAAAAGATGTGGTGCAAGTTTCTCATTGCGAGCACGTATGACTATATATGGAAAACATGCCTACGTATGATTAATAGACTAGATGTTCTGTCTTAATGCTATTTCAATTCTATCAATTGTCCAACTGTAATTTTTTCACCCAACACTTGTTATTGGAGAGTTATCACTAGTGTAGATAGCTGGGAACCCCGGTCCATCTGTCATCATCAAATACTCATTCGGTCCTATATGCCATTGGAAGTAGTATCAACTATTTTCTGGTGCCATTGCCTCTGTGTTACTAATACTGCTGCTGTGTTACTGTTACTATTGCTCTCATATTACTGCTGCTTTCACATCACCCCTGTTACTAGTGCTTTTCCAGGTGCGGCTGAATTGACAACTCCGTTGTTAAGGCTTATAAGTATTCTTTGTCTCCCCTTGTGTCGAATCAATAAATTTGGGTTTTACTTCCCTCGAAGACTGTTGCGATCCCTATACTTGTGTGTTATCAACAGGCAGAAGACCCTATTTTCTATATTTTGATGTTTCAGGGACCCAAACGACGTCGAAATGACCTAAAAAATTACGAGCATCAATTTTTGGAAGGAACAAAGCGTGGGAGCGAAAGAAGCGAATAAGCGGAGGCCCAAGGGCCAGAAGAGGGTGACCCACGCGGCCAAGGAATCTGGCCATGTGGGACCCACCATCTGGGCCCTCGTGGCTCCGTTGCCGTCGATCTTTTTTTCCCGAGCCTCCGCCTTGACCTAAAAAACGACTATAAAAATAGTCCCCGACGCTCTTCGGAAAGGAGCGCCGCAGAAACACAGAAACCACGAAACAGAGACCTGGAGTTGTAGATTGGAGGGGGAAAACTCCGGCGGGGCGCTGTCGGCGTGGTCTCCATCTTCTCCAACGACTTCTCCACCGTCTCCATGATGAAGAGGGAGTAGTCCACCCCTGGACTATGGGTTTGTGGAAGTAACTTATGTATCTCTCCTCTCTTGAGCTTCACTAATTAGTACCGTATGAGCTGCTGAACATGATTACGGTCATCTATGTAATACCTTTGTGGTGGATCTTTTTATGAGTTAATATATGTTTGAGATTGCAATAGTTTTGTTTCAGTTATGAAAGTAGATGCATATTATGTACCCCGTTCTTGTTTACTTGTTTTGATCAAGCTTGTGTATGAGAGCGTGTGAGGGGGAACGTGTGCATTAGTTGGAGTAACGGGGGTGGCTAGTGCGGTGAACGTGAGAGAAAGTTCCGCGATCCACTTGGGTGTTTACCTTACTTTGTTGCCTCACTAGGGATAAAGAAAAATATCTTGCTACCGGAGATGTGGGTGTGACCATTGCCACTACTCCATGACTAGATCTAGCATGTTCTTATTTTAACTTCATGTCATGATACTTAATGCTATGCTCTGATTTATCTTAATTACTAAGGTGTTATGATTTAGTTCGCATCTTGGTGGAGTATAAGAGAGATTAATAAACAAAAGATCTCTATGTTAGGACGTGATGCCCATATAATTAGTAACTTGTCATGAAACCTTTTTGTTGCAATCTCATATGACAATTCTAGTGTTCCATTGTCTACCACTTTATTAAAGAGAGAGTGCATTTGTGAAACCATGAACCCGGTCCATTTTTAATCATAAGAAACACCTTTCCAACAACTTTTATCCACTTTACATTTTCTTCCATTTAAAAATCCGAAAATACAAAAACACTTTTATATCTTGCATTCACAATACAAAACCCAAAATATCATCCATCATTGTTTCCACCATCCTTGCATATTTATTTATTATCATTGCATATTTATTTATTGTTTTGCATTCATTTTATTTTGATATCATTCTCACACCTTGTGCTTGACAACCACTTGGTGAGGTTGAGGGCCAAAACAATTTATTTTGTTTTGTAGGTTTTCAAGAGAAGGATAAAAAGATAAATCTTTCACTACTGATTCCCCGAGAGTTCGATATTAAACCCTCGAGTCACCCCTCGTGGGGAAAACCGTCTTTCCTATACTATACACTCTGCTCTTGGAGTCTCAACCTAACCCATATTCTTTTGACGCAGGTAACTACGTCAAGGGCCATCACCCGTCCGCGTCCGCTCGGCCGCCGCGTTGCCGCATCTGTCACCCAGTGTCCGTAGACAAAATACTCTGGACAAATAATTTCACTTATAGAACACCCTCGGAATAAATCCGACAATAATAGAAACACTTCCTATTATCCCGAGACATAGAATGTCTGCCTTCTCTTTCTCTATACCTTCACTGGAACAAGTCCTGGTGACATCGGAGCTACTCCGACACTATCTCATGACCACTAATACTATATCTTTATTCTCTCAATAAAAGATTGACTCACAGCTTAAGTGTGTGACCTGAAAGGTTCGCTGTAACACATCGACATGCCTGGGAGCTTGCCAGACAATGACCAGAATTGGGACCTAGACGTCTATACTGACTCCTATATATTACCGAGTGAACGACAGAACCTCTTTATGTTTCTCATTACGCTAATCCCCTTACGTACACGATACCAATGATATCTAGAGTGTGAGACAAATGTGCTCTAGTGTGATCAAAACCCTTTGATCATAACACATATGAAACTCGTACCAATATCATTCTCTTTTCTCATACCGTATTATCAATGTCCTGTGATAAATCACACTGTGTCTGGCCAGACGATTGGGGTGACATAATTTTACTTGAGATAGCCTAGAGGATGTATCTCTCCATCGCCTGGAGGAGTAAGTACCCTTCTTAAACAATCTCCGTTCCATTACTTATTCTAGTTCAAACCCAATAGCCACCGTTATGGTCCCAGTTACGGCCGAACGTTAGATGACTATCAAAGCGTGAGTGTCGAATAAGCGGTCACTAGATGTTCTCAAGGTATAGGAATTAACTAATGAAAACTCTGTATGATCAATTGCTATTCTTCATCTTGACAATTTGTCTCATAGCAATAGATCATAGGTTGGGTCGATTCAGTACTATTATCATTCCGATAATAAACTCCTATAGTTACATGACTTATACAAAGTCCATGATCAGAAAAACACGATCATCAGGTAACAAGATAGGCTAGTCTTAGAGACAAGACTAGGAACACTTTTCCTTGTTCATATATTTACACGTGCATCGGAGGTTTTCCTCTTGAATACTTTTAATTCGCTATTCAAGTACCCAATGCAGTTGTAGCATAAAGATATAAACTATTAATAATAAACTTGGAGATAAAATAATACTAAATATTATTGTCTCTAGGGCATATCTCCAACATGTCCTCCCTGCTAGCCATAGGGAAGCTCAGTAATGCCGCCAGATCAAACTAGTGAGGCGTCAGGGCACGACGCCCTGACGACATATCAGCCCCATTATCGAGCTTGTAGGTATGGTGATAGTTGTCGCAAAGGTGGCTTCCGGTTGTTGATCGTTGTATGTTTTTGCCAAATTCTGATGAATAATTAATAAAAAGACTATATATATTATTTTTTCGATGCAGATACAGGGGATTTTAACCTTCTTTTCGAGGAAAATAAAACCTTGGGACTAGTTTCCTGCATAAATTTGAAAATTTGTTAAGTCTCTTAACCATCTGTTATCAATCATCCAAAACACACTCAAAGGGCACTAAGTGCGTTTTCAGTCCTCCAAAAAATATAAATAGGCGAAAAATGGTGAGCAATAATCTACACATGAAACAGTACATGAGGAGGAGTCGAGGAGAGAGGCGATCGGCGATCTAAAACCCATCTAGGGTTCCGACCCCCTCGTCGGTGACGCTGCCGGTCCGCTTCATCTCCGGTGGCCTTAGGGCCTTGGAGGCGTGGCAAATCGTGGCCTCCCGCCGGCGGGAGGGTTCTTGTCCTTTGTTTAGATTTTTCAGTGTCTTCTTCGAGATGGTGAGGAGACGGCTATATCTTGAAGTGAGAATAAGGTCCTCCCCGTCCTATCCTCGCTCTGGTGGCGCGTGTAGAGCCAGCGGAGAGCGCCTGGAGGCGTGTGTCCGGGATCTCGTGGGATCCAGTTCGTTTTCGTATTTGTCCATGTGGTTGTAGGTCTAGCTCTTCCGACCTACGGTTGTCATCATTGTCGATGGTTACTGCTTTTGTACAATAGTCCCTCGGGGGCTTAGCACGACGACTTCCCGTCTGTGTATTACAACAAGCTCTACAACGACAAGTTTTTATCCGGCTCCGCTGAGGGAGGGGTGAGGACGGCGGCGCGCCTTCGGCTCGCTTCAGTGTTTATAGTCTTCGCTAGGTGGTCCGGAGATCTATTTATATTTTTTATATTACTTTTCAGATTCTTTGTACCGTTGTTGATGATTAATAGACTGGTTAGCCTTTTTGCAAATAAAATAAAATAAACTACACATGAACACAGAGCTAGCAATTTATAAATATAAAATACTCCATCAACGTGGGAATAAAAGACACTCAAACGCGGGGACTAAAACTAAATAAACGCACAAGCTAGTATGATTTCAGGTGGGATGGGATTGGGACATCCCGTCCCACCAAGGCTGCTGCTCCACTTCTCCCATTGCCCCACTACCCACTTGTCCCATGAACAAAAAATTTCCTGGGCTTTCACTGGATATCCTGATTATCCCGTCAAAATCCCGTATGTGCGTCTCTGCGCAGCTGCGCTCGTTCTCTGCGCTTGTTCCCCAGGCACACGCCAGTTAAGACTGAACATGCACGCGCCACTAAACAGATAACACTAAAAGTTCATTGATTCCCAGGCACGCGCCAGTTAACACTGAAAATTAGTCCAAACTGCCATGCAAGGTACAGGTTACACACGAAAAACTGCCAAACTGAAAACTGCAAAAGTCATGCAAGGTACAGGTTACACTAAACAGTTTGTTCGCGTTCTACACACTAAACAGTTTGTTCGCGCCTTGTGCCAAACTGGAGATCGATCTACAAGGCCAGCTAGTCTCTTACACCTGGATCCGTTGAAGTTTGTTTTGATGTAACCAAGCAGCAGGATGGAGATTGATCGCAGTAAGAAAAGAAAGATATGAATCGATTAGCTTTTTCAGCTACACAACAGGAGGAAGCTACAACTCTGATTGCTGCAGTATGGCTAGCTACACAACAGGAGGAAGCTACAACTCTAAATAAGTCTGAACTTTCTAATAATATAGAAACAGAACAGAGTCTGTATCTGGAGTCTCTAAATCATATGAGCATCGATCCCACGCTACAAACCTACAAGAACACATGGATTCATCTGCCATATTACCTGAAAAGTAACAGGGAGGAAGCTACAACTCTGGTTGCTGCAGGACGACTAGCTGAAATTATGGAGTATCATTGAGCATCTCATCTTCATTATTCAAATCTTCGATTATCGTTGTGAGATCAATTCCGCCTGAAAACAAGAGGAACAACTGATCAAAGGCTGAATCGGTCAATTTATTGAAAAGAAATCATTTATTACGCAAGAGGGACGTCATTTACCTGATGGGCGCATCCAATCTTGCAAGCATATCAAGCCATCGACGGTTTTGCTAGACAACCGACTCCGATAGTCACTTATTACTCTACTTCCCGTGGAGAAAGCTGACTCCGAAGCTACCGTTGATGCAGGAATCGCCAGTATATCTCGTGCCATGCGAGAAATTGTTGGGTACTTGTGGCCATTGATCATCCACCACTCCAGAACATCAATATTAGCATTTGGAGACACTAACTTCTATTTCAAATACATGTCAAGCTCAGTTTGCTTAATGCGATGCCTCGGTTGCTCACCCACATGTTGACTCCAGCTCGCTGATGCATCCAAAATGCATCTACTTTTCCAAGCACTTTGCTTCATGATTTGCTCCGGAATCTTCCCATATTTGAATAAAACTGCTGAATCTGACGCTGTTTTTAGCAAAGTCTCTTTCTGGCTATTTTTGCAGGAAATAAAATCGGGGAAAAATACCACGTCATTTTTATGGAAAAGGAGGACAATGCAAAGATGGACACGAGGAACCGAGGCCAAAAGGGGGGCCCCACGCGGCCCAGTACCAGGCCGCGTGGGCCCACCCAAATGGCCTCGGGCACCGCCTCGCCTTCGGTCTTCGACGTACCCCCTCATATATACAGAAAAGTGTGCCCTAGAAGGAGAGGAGCTTTCGCGAAACACACCGCCGCCGCCACCACGATCTTCGTTTCGGGGACAGATTGATCCAGGATTTCTCCTCCGGTGGAGGGATCCGGAGGCCGTCTTCACCGCCTTCATCACCGCCTTCATCTCCATCGACCATGAGCCCCTTCACCATCACCATGTGTGAGTAGTCCGCTGTAGGCATGTGAGGTGGATGGGGATTGGATGAGATTGATCATGTAATGCTACCCGTTGTTCGGGATTTTAGGGTTTTATCTTGAGGATACTTTTGTATTGTGTTGATGCACTCTTGCTATGTTTAATGCTTGCTACTAGGGCCCGAGTGGCATGATTTCAGTACTGAACTTATATTGCCCCATCATATATTTGAGTTTGGTATTTATCTGCAAAGTGTATCACCTGCTATTATGTTGAACCTGCGAACCCTAAACGTGACATATAGGGAAAACAAGGGGGAGATGTTTTAGTTTGAGGATTCTATGTGTTCATGAAGTGTTAATGCATTGTTCCGGTCTATTCGAAAGGGTAGACCTTAATTACCTGTAGTTCCAAGTTGGCCCCGGTGAAATGGGCAGGTTGGACAATAGATGTTGTGCAAATTCTCTTGGTTAGTACGCACAACTAAATATGGAACACATACCTACATATATCGGAGTTAGAGATAGGTCCCATTGTTATTTGTTTCTTATTATATGATCAATCTCATTCTTGCAACACCCCGCTATCACCTCATGCCTACGTTTTAAATCTCTGAGTTACACTTTCACTTTTCCGGTGAAAACTGGGAAACACTTGTTCACTGCTACTGTTCTGCTTGTTACTTGAATCATACTACTGCCATCACTATTACTGCTGCAAGTTATTGATATACAGGTGTGGTTGAGAGTGACGCCTCAATTGCCAAGGTCTTATTGATATTCTTGTGTTCCCATCGAGTCGAACTATAAATTTGGGTAATACTTCCCAACGAAGACTTCAGCGATCCCCTATACTTGTGGGTATCAAGACGTTTTCTGGCGCCGTTGCCGGGGAACCTAGCTTTATTGGTAAGACAACTTGTTATCATCTATTTGCTGCTTTTGCTTGTTCCTAACCATGGGAAAGGAAAAGACTACTCGAAGGAAGTGAGGCCTTCAACTACTCGCAGAGGTACGGATTTGCCAAGTAGGCCAAACTTTTCACCTAATGTTGCTTCTGCTGTTGCTCCTAAGAAAAAGGAAAGGTTTTATCTAGTTCACCATTGTCTAAAATGTCTACTAGTAATGAAAATGATTTATTATGTGGTAGCATAGACAAAGAAGTGACACCTGAAACATCTGAGATAACTGAAACACCTGAAAATCTGGAATCTTCTACTAATGAAAATGTGGAATCTGAGTTAGAAGATAATGAATACTGTGATGATGAATTTGAAACTTCTTCTGAGGAAGAGGAGGCATTTACTATGGCTTTTATGAATTCTGACTTTGATAAATTGGATAAACTTGATAGCTATAAAAATTCTCCTCTTGATGGATATTTTCCTATTACTGAGAAAATGAATGCTCCTGCTATTAAAATTAAAGATAAAGATTATGAGTTTAGTGTTGATCCTGAAATAATTGAAAAAGCTGAAAAATATAAGTTTTATGGTAGAGAGGATGAGTTTCCTTTTGAACACATTGCTGTCTTGCATGACTTATCTGTGTTATTTGGTAAAGATGAAATCCATCAACGCTACTATTTCTTAAAGCTGTTTCCTTTTACTTTGGGAGGAAGTGCTAAAACTTGGTATAATCGTTTAGAACCTGGATGTATTACTAGCAAGGAAGAATGTTTGCAGGTATTCTATAATAAGTATTTCCCTGCTGATAAGATTCATGGTTTGACTGTTGCGATTAGCAGCTTTTCACAGAAAGAGAAGGAGGATTTACCCCAAGCTTGGGGGAGGTATAGTAAGATGGTTAGGAAATGTCCTACCCATGGCTTCAAGAGTAATGAAATACTTGATATATTTTACAATGGTCTAACCGAAAACACCAGAGGCTATCTTGATGGTATTGCAGGTAATGTTTTCAGGGAAAGGACCGTTGATGAAGCAACTGAGCTATTGGAGACTATCTCTAGGAATTATGAAGACTGGAATATTGAAGAGATATTTCCGGAGAAGAAAGGAGGCATGCTCAAATTGGATAACGAAACAATGAAAGAAGCTTCCAAGGCTATTAAAGAGAAGGGAATTAAAACCTCTCATCTTAAGGAATTATCTGAAATGGGTGTTAAACTTCCTGATGATCAACCATGTTTTCCAATTCAAGTCAATGCTATTAGCTCCATAAAAGGTAATGAAAAGGTAACACCTCCTGTTGATGTATCCTACATGAATGATTTTGCTTATCATCATAATCCTGAGGAGCATAATATTAGAATGACTATTATGGAGAACTCTCACAAAATTAAATCTCTTCGAGAAAGTTTACATGCTAGTGTGGGAGAGGTAAAAAGAATTGTTAAACACTGTGAGATGATGAATAATCAAGTTGAACAAATGGTTTCTCTTCAAAATCAATTGTATGAAAGTCTTATGGTGAAGAAACAGGTTTGTGGAGTTAACACTAGGGGAGGTGCAAGTACTCAGGATCCTGATTTTCCTGAAGGCCATCCCAAGAGAAAAGAACAAGAAGCTCTCAAGAAGAAATCTTCTGCAGGAAAATCTCCCAATGAAAACAAGGACATTGATGACTCTGAAGAGCAAGATAAGGATATTTCTATTTCTGATGCTGAGACTGAAGATAATAATAATGAAGAAGAAGAATCACCTTCACCTGAAGAAGAGCCACAAGAGGATGAAAATATTGAAGAACCTGAACCTAATGATAAAGAAGACCCTCCACCATCTACTGAGAAGAATAAGAAGAAGAGCCATCCTAATCCACAAAGAGGTAAAGATAGGGATCCGTGGGTACAAAAACCCATACCATATCCCCAAGAGGTAATAAAAACTTTGGATGATGCTAGATTTGAGAAATTCTTTGAGTTGATTAAGTCTTTGTGTTTGCAAATTCCTCTTGTTGATGCTATTAAAATCCCTCCATATTCCAAATACATGAAAGACATTGTGACTAATAAAAGAAAGATTCCTACTGATGCAATAACTGCTATGCTTGCTGAATATTCCTTTAAAGGGAAAATGCCTGAAAAACGTGGTGATCCTGGTATTCCAACTATTCCTTGTCATATTAAAGAAACTTACGTGAAATATGCTCTATGTGACTTAGGAGCTGGTGTTAGTGTTATGCCTTTTTCTTTATATAAGAAACTTAACCTAAACAAATTGGTTCCAACTGAAGTATCATTACAAATGGCTGATAAATCAACTGCTGTGCCTATAGGAATATGTGAGGATGTCCCTATCTCTATTGCTAATGTGTTAATCCCTACAGACTTTGTTGTGTTAGAAATGCCTGAAGATGATAATTTGTCTATTATTCTTGGAAGACCCTTTTTAAACACTGCAGGGGCTGTTATAAATTGCACTGAGAGCAAGGTAACATTCAATGTCAAGGGAAATGAGCACACTATCTATTTTCCTAAGAAGAAATCTGTTACTATGGTAAGCCAGAGTGTGAACTCCATTAAAAGGAATACTCTTATAATAGGAAGCTTTGAGTTTGCATTGCCACCTCCTGAACCAAAATATGCTATCTTAATGATTGGAACTATTCCAATCAAATATGAGGTGACTTGAAATTGCTCAGAAAACATATAAAATAAAGAATCATGTATTATATCTTTTGCATATTATTAATGAGACTTGATCAACCTCATTACTAATATGAAAATGATGCAAACTTGATTCCCATAAAAATTGCTTTGAATGTTTGATTTCATTTATTCTAGAATTTTTAGATTATTTGCATGAGCATAATTATTTCAAAGTGCAGAAATTCCAGAAATGTAGTTTGAAAAATTCTGTTCAGAAAATTTTCTCGAAAAATTCCAGAAAAATTTGGAGGTAAGTTATTTTACCAGAGGAACTAACAGCCAAAAGGGAGACACCAGAGGGCCACCAGGGCCCAAAAGGGGTGTCCCACGCGGCCACAGTACCTGGCCGCGTGGGACCCACTATTTTGGCCCACAGAGGGGGTTAGGTGAGTATCCAGTGCCCATCTCCTTCCCCTCGACAGGAAACCAGCCCCAGGTATTTTTCCCAAATTTTCTCGAGCTCTCTTCCTGCTATCCTTGGATCTCCAAGTTTAGGGCAGATTTTTCAAATCTGTTTGGTGGGATTGCTCATTGGTATGTGACTCCTCCACTCATCCAATTACTTTTTGTTCTTATGCCTCATGCATGAAGTATTTTGCTGCACTAGGTGTCACCCTTTTATGCTTAGGAAATCCATAGATTCAAGTTTTCTAGTTGATATTGATGCATGATATTGATGTGGAGACTATTTATGGATGGCTTAATGTTGTTTTAGGTGTTACATCTTGATTTTTGTTGAATATTGTTTTTGGGCAGCAAGGTATCATGTTTAGCAAGGGCAAGAGCTTGGGATGAGCTCAAGACCAAGAAGAGCATGCAAAGTCTCCCTCAATTATGATGACCACACCTTTGGGAGGATGATGCATCTTTGTAGGGGAGAAGCTGAAATACATACAACAAGATGGCAAGATCCCTATGTTCTTGAGCATGGGGATCAAAGAGGACTTCGACACCTTCGCTCTACAACTGGTTTACTTAGGTTTCTCAGAACCCCAAGATACATATGAGAACTCTCTCGGGAATTCTCTCTACTTCAGTTTGAGGGCCCGGAGCCCAAAAGCACAGGAAGAGAAGTAAGGCACCCCTCTTACCTTTGTTTGCAAATTTACTATGAGAGGTGAGCGCCTTGTTATGTCTCTAGGGAATTTTGCAATGCTATTGGTGTAGAAAATTCAGGGAGTTGGAGTGAAACTCGTGCTGATACCAACCATGAGCTTGTTGAGTTTTGGCATACTATATCTGTAAACTCTCATGATAGATTAAATAGGGGTAAATTTACTCATATACAGCACCCAAGTTTGAGATATTTTGCGTTGTTTCTTGCAAGAGGATTTCTTGCTAGGGATAACAATTCTGCTTGCACTGGACCAATGGTTTATCTACTAAAATGTGCAAAAGAAAATACACCGTGTGAATATAACTTGGGAGTCATACTTGCTAGATCTTTGCATACTGCTGTGAGTAGAAATATTACTGATCAAACTCCTATTTATGCTGGTGCTATTGCTACTATGGTGTACAATTACATTAAAAACGAGAGAGGATATGGTGATAACATGGGTACTCTAGTGCGAGAGTCCAAATTACTTGATTTTGCTTTGACTACTCGCATGGATATAAGTACGTTGTATGGGGAACATTATCTGTATAACTATTTGAGCACTAGTGGGCAGCGAGTGTCCATTAGGCTCCCCCGTACTGACCTTTTTGACAGGAGTACCGGAAAATGGATAGTGGAAGAGGCGCCGCCTCAGGAGGAGCCACAAGCTCCAGAGACACAGGGGTACATACCTCAGGCGGAGCCCCTGTACCCAAGCATGCAAGGCTACCCATATAGTTACTACCCTGGAAGTGGAAGTGGATACGGCAACTACCCAGGATACTAGCTTGATCGCAAGCTTGGGGGAGTACTTCTCTTACTCTCCATTCATTGTTTTATATCACCGTTATATTGCTATGATAAGTTTCTTGAAAACGCAAAAACACAAAAAGATTTTATTTGTTTCTTTTACTTCTGGTTGTTTGTCTTTTGTTTCTTAGAACGAAAAATAACAAAAATATTTTCGTTTTCTTGAAACAAACGCAAAAACGGAGGTGCAGAAATTGCTGAAATCTGCTCGCTGTTTTATTTTTCATTTTTTCTCTGTAACTCCGATTGAGCTGAAATTTTAACCACTGCTGCAACACATCATAACCTACACACACGTAAAATATGAGATTTTTCTGAGGTGTCTAGGTAGGGTAAAAACAGTACTGTATGCAGTGACATTTTCGGCAGATTTGAGTTTTATTGCAGTTCAAGATGGGAGAGGAGAACAACGATGATGAGTTGATGGTGCATGAAGTGGATGAAAGGTATGACACCTTTGCCGTGTTTATGTGGACTTTTAATAACAGCAAGTGCACATCATATTTCTTTGACATCTAGTAAAGTGGTAGCAAACGTTTATCTTTTCCGTGTTCTAGTATGTTATATGATGATGCAAGTGAAATATATTAGTGACAATACTTGGTTATGGATTGAATAATTGTGGTTAAACAAAGGTCTACGCATCCCATTGTGCTTACTAAACTTGCCAAAAAGAGAGTAAAAGAATTTTCAAATGTTAAACATGAAGTCATATGCTTGACAGGCTTAGTGGTTAGAGTTAGCTGAAATGTGCTGACACATGGAAAGCTTTCAACATTGCACTAAATTATATTCGTTGATATCATGTACTTTTGTCTATGGATGCTATCATGTGCGAAAAAAGCGGAAACTTAGTAAGTTTGTTGAGTGAGAATATTGGCTAGAGAGACGCCTGGGCCGCCAACTAAGCCATGCATCATTCATGGTGGAAATTTACAGCATACTATAGTGAACATTCAGTGATGCACTCATAATAAAAAGCTACAAATAGTAAATAAAAGAGTGCTGAGATTGTTCATTGTCTGTTTATCTTGTTGTTTGGACATGGGTTTTTCCATGTCCTGGGATAAGAGGTACCCCAGTTGACGCTCTTGATGACGCTTTATTACTTGCAATGACTGAAAAACTCGAACTACCTAGTGACCCAAGTTGAGTAGCCATGGTGTAGGTACTCGTATTCACGGGGCATGGACTTTCAACCATGAGTTGGTCAAGCATATGAGTCATATTAATGATTGCCAAAGGTTTGATAAAACTAAGAGCAAGGTTGTAAGCACAATGATTTTACTAGTCAACAAAAGAGAGAATCAAAAGATCTCAAAAATCTTGTCATGATTATCAATAGCGATGCAAGAACCTTTGTTTATTTCTACAGTTGAGCAAACTTATCCAAGTGTTGACACTACATGTTATTCTCTTGCAGCAAATATAAATGCTTTAACATTGACTAGATATACTTTGCTAGCATCTTGTTATTTGTTATTGAAGCTATGTTTTGAATGCTTGTTGGTATTAAACGGTGTTACATATGCAATGCAAAGTTCTTGTCAAAGTCTTTTATCGCTTCTGCACTATGTTTGAGTTGTTCGAGGACAAACAACGAGCTAAGCTTGGGGGAGCTGATGCATCCAAAATGCATCTACTTTTCCAAGCACTTTGCTCATGATTTGCTCCGGAATCTTCCCATATTTGAATAAAACTGCTGAATCTGACGCTGTTTTTAGCAAAGTCTCTTTCTGGCTATTTTTGCAGGAAATAAAATCGGGGAAAAATACCACGTCATTTTTTATGGAAAAGGAGGACAATGGCAAAGATGGACACGAGGAAGCACCGAGGGCCAAAAGGGGCCCCACACGGCCCAGTACCTGGCCGCGTGGGCCCACCCAAATGGGCCTCGGGCACCGCCTCGCCTTCGGTCTTCGACGTACCCCCTCATATATACAGAAAAGTGCGTGCCCTAGAAGGGAGGAGCTTTCGCGAAACACAGCCGCCGCCACCACCACGATCTTCGTTTCGGGGACAGATTGATCCAGGATTTCTCCTCCGGTGGAGGGATCCGGAGGCCGTCTTCACCGCCTTCATCACCGCCTTCATCTCCATCGACCATGAGCCCCTTCACCATCACCATGTGTGAGTAGTCCGCTGTAGGCATGTGAGGTGGATGGGGATTGGATGAGATTGATCATGTAATGCTACGTGTTCATGAAGTGTTAATGCATTGTTCCGGTCTATTCGAAAGGGTAGACCTTAATTACCTGTAGTTCCAAGTTGGCCCCGGTGAAATGGGCAGGTTGGACAATAGATGTTGTGCAAATTCTCTTGGTTAGTACGCACAACTAAATATGGAACACAGACCTACATATATCGGAGTTAGAGATAGGTCCCATTGTTATTTGTTTCTTATTATATGATCAATCTCATTCTTGCAACACCCCGCTATCACCTCATGCCTACGTTTTAAATCTCTGAGTTACACTTTTACTTTTCCGGTGAAAACTGGGAAACACTTGTTCACTGCTACTGTTCTGCTTGTTACTTGAATCATACTACTGCCATCACTATTACTGCTGCAAGTTATTGATATACAGGTGTGGTTGAGAGTGACGCCTCAATTGCCAAGGTCTTATTGATATTCTTGTATTCCCATCGAGTCGAACTATAAATTTGGGTAATACTTCCCAACGAAAACTTCAGCGATCCCCTATACTTGTGGGTATCACTCGCCCATGGATCATGCATTGGAGTTGCTTGAGTTTGATGCTCATTCTGAATGTTTAAGTTGCCATTTTCTTGTGAAGAGTACGCATTGAACATTTCCTTAAATGTCCTCTTCACATGAGCTAAGCATTTAGATCCATCAATCGTTGTGTCATCCTTCAAGTTGAACTCTAAGAACTTATACTTGCATCTAGGATCAAGTATCACAGGAATGCACATTGGTATGATAGCTTCCAATACTTTAGAAACTTCTTCTTCATTTCGGCCACCATAAATCTTATTGTGGCATTCTCATTTAATGCTTCTTTTGCCAACATCCACTTGACCTTCCAATGTGCACTGAAGTATAAATGGCTTGTAGGATATAGTGTACCAGAAACTACCAATGTTGCATCATAGAAGACCACTAATAACTTGCAAATTTCCTCGGAAATTTTCCATTGAGAAGCAGTTGGTGTGCAGGTGAAACAAGCGTCTTGTACATCCAATTGATCAAAGGCTGTTATGTATTCACTAGCTGTCTTCAACATTAAGTATGTTGAATTCCATCTTATACTGACATCCAATGAGACTTTTTTTCCACAAGTTATACCAAGCTGCACAACAATTTCTTCAAACCTTTCCTTCCACGGAGCCGAGCTCCTCACATATTTGACGCTCTCTCTGATGGCGTCAACAGCCCCACAGCTGACCTTGAGACCGTCTTGCACAATTAGATTTAGAACATGCGCCGCACAACGGTGATGAAAGAGGTTACCATTTCCAGCTAGCAATTTTCTCCCAAGCAGATTAGATTTCATATAGCTGACCATCAAGTCATTCACTGCAGCGTTGTCTAATGATATGCTACATACCTTATCCTCTATGCCCATTCTTGCATGGTCTTCAACATGACATTCAACAAATTAGTTGCATCATGAGGGGTTTCAATAGAAGCAAATTTGATGATCCACTTATGCAGTTTCCATTTGTTATCAACAAAATGACAGGTGATACAAATATAACCAAGCTCCTGATTGGATGTTGATGGCCCTTGACGTAGTTACCTGCGTCAAAAGATTATGGGTTAGGTTGACACTCCAAGTGCAGAGTGTATAGTATAGGAAAGACGGTTTTCCCCACGAGGGGTGACTCGAGGGTTTAATATCGAACTCTCGGGGAATCAGTAGTGAAAGATTTATCTTCTTATCCTTCTCTTGAAAACCTACAAAACAAAGTAAATTGTTTGTGCCCTCAACCTCACCAAGTGGTTGTCAAGCACAAGGTGTGAGAATGATATGAAAAGATAATAAATGCAAAACAGTAAATAAATATGCAATGATGATAAATAAATAAGCAAGGATGGTGGAAACAATGATGGATGAGATTTTTGGATTTTGTATTGTGAATGCAAGATATAAAAGTGTTTTTGTATTTTCGGATTTTTAAATGGAAGAAAATGTAAAGTGGGTAAAAGTTGTTGGAAAGGTGTTTCTTATGATTAAAAATGGACCGGGGTTCATGGTTTCACAAATGCACTCTCTTTTAAATAAAGTGGTAGACAATGGAACACTAGAATTGACATATGAGATTGCAACAAAAAGGTTTCATGACAAGTTACTAATTATATGGGCATCACGTCCTAACATAGAGATCTTTTGTTTATTAATCTCTCTTATACTCCACCAAGATGCGAACTAAATCATAACACCTTAGTAATTAAGATAAATCAGAGCATAGCATTAAGTATCATGACATGAAGTTAAAATAAGAACATGCTAGATCTAGTCATGGAGTAGTGGCAGTGGTCACACCCACATCCCTGGTAGCAAGGTATTTTCTTTATCCCTAGTGAGTCAACAAAGTAAGGTAAAAAGCCAAGTGGATCGCGGAACTTTCTCTCACGTTCACCGCACTAGCCACCCCCCGTTACTCCAACTAATGCACACGTTCCCCCTCACACGCTCTCATACACATGCTTGATCAAAACAAGTAAACAAGAACGGGGTACATAATATGCATCTACTTTCATAACTGAAACAAAACTATTGCAATCTCAAACATATATTAACTCATAAAAAGATCCACCACAAAGGTATTACATAGATGACCGTAATCATGTTCATCAACTCATACGGTGCTAATTAGTGAATCTCAAGAGAGGAGAGATACATAAGTTACTTCCACAAATCCATAGTCCAGGGGTGGACTACTCCCTCTTCATCATGGAGACGGTGGAGAAGTCGTTGGAGAATATGGAGACCACGCCGGCAGCGCCCCGCCGGAGTTTTCCCCCTCCAATCTGCAACTCCAGGTCTCTGTTTCGTGGTTTCTGTGTTTCTGCGGCGCTCCTTTCCCAAGGGCGTCGGGGACTATTTTTATAGTCGTTTTTAGGTCAAGACGGAGGCTCAGGAAAAAAGATCGACGGCAACGGAGCCACGAGGCCCAAGATGGTGGGTCCCACGTGGCCAAGGAATTTGGCCGCGTGGGCCCCCTCTCCTGGCCCTCGGGCCTCCGTTTATTCGCTTCCTTCGCTCCCACGCTTCGTTCCTTCCAAAAACTGATGCTCGTAAATTATTCGGTCATTTGGACGTCGTTTGGGTCTCTGAAATATCAAAATATAGAAAATAGGGTTTTCTGCCTGTGCAGGGTTAATTCCAGAAAAATAGGGAAACAATGAAATATTACCAAAATCAATATAAATCAATGATATAACCCTTATATGATGCAAATATGATTGAAATATAAGTAATATAATGCAAAGTTCATGTATGCATTTTACATGCATCAACATCCCCAAGCTTAACCTATACTCGTCCTCGAGTATGAAGGTGATAAAACTAACATGGACTTTGCAATTTAATACTATCAAAGGATATCAAAGATGATTACTATTGCTACATAGAGTCAAATGATTCATTCTTCAAAGGAGTAGCAATATACAAGATAGATTATGAAGTGATATCAAATATTCAATGTAAGGATGTTCAATGATAATTCACAAAGTGTAACATAGAAGAAAGTACTATGGACCAAATGTATGCATAATGAAAAGTAAAAACATCCTATAATGGTCATAGAGTATTCTTGTAAATCTGAATATAAAAGGTGGACACTTTGGAAAGATATATAAATGAGTAGAGGTAAAACATGAATAAGTTTCATCTAACTTGCAAATGCTTCTACTTAAGTTAATGTTTGCAATGTGGTATTCATTGGTGTCAAGCTCTCATTACCCCTATCATAGCATCTTGAATGGTTAAAGTTTAAAGTGAAAGCAAATATGAGTAGTATGCTTGACAAAGTATGGGTTGAATGTCTCATGCCCCGTGAATACGAGTACCTACACCACGGTGTTACTCAACTTGGGACACAATCACAGATGATTAATCAATCACAAGATGGTTAGAACCGATCAGTGTTACATATAAGTCCAAAATAAGAGAGCTGCATTGTTGCATGGCAGTATAGAAAGGTCATGAGGAACTAAATCACTATTAAACGATTCTTTGTCAACTTTGTTAGAACTCTACACATTCAGTAATTCATTTTCGAGATAGCACGGTCAAGAACTCTTATTAGTTTTTTCCCCTTTTCAGCTTCCATGTTTTTTTGACCATATATTTAATAAACATCGCTGACTACATATGATATTTACTTTGCAAAATTTTCGTACTCTTTAATTGTTGACAAAGAACTTTGCCTTAGTTTGCATAATATACCAGCAGGAAGGACTTTGGAGAGTCTTTACAGTGGGATTAGTTTTAATTTAGAAATAATCCTTATTCCTTTTTGTTTATAGACAATAAAGAACCATAGACAATTCCAATCCTTGTACAATTGCAGTACCTTCAGTAGCTTTTAACTTAAGACAAGATGAGCTGAATAGTTTCTCTAGACCACGGATGCATGTTGCACATGCCGGGACAACAGCGGGTGTGTTGATCATCAACAGTGATTTATTGTTTTTTCCATGTTTTAAAAATTGCTAGGATTTCAAGTGGTATATTTTTTAGACGATTGTCTCTCTTGTTGTATAGGACTTATTTTCTCATGATATATTTCCTTTTGCAATGTCAAGTGGATATGAATTTTGTATGACCGAATAAGGATTTTCATTACCTTTGCTCACACACGCCCTTATTCCAGAAAATTCCATGATTTTAAAAAGTCTGGCATGTACATATACCAGAATGAACCATGTATCATCAAGTTTTTCGCAAGTTGCTATTGATTCCAAGTGTGCGAAAAACTAGAAAGAGGAGGTAAAATTACATTTTTAGGATGCAAAACAAAACTTAGGTTGTTTCTACAAAACCACAAGTATACATGCGAGAACATTTTGGGTATTTTCCAAACGGCATTCAACGTGCATATGTTAGTTTTCAGAGGTATTCAACGTGCATTGCACGTGCAATATTACTAGTCTAGAGAAAGAATCGAGATAATTAAACAAGATCGAGCTTACTTTTTTTTTTACGTTTGGACCCCTGGCGACAACAAATCCACGGATCACGCGGCGAACAAAACATAAACACACGATCCCTCAAAAAAAAAACATAAACACACGAGAGCACACCTCGCGTCAGCGCGTCGAGGTCGCCGTCTGGCCTAGCTACTGCGACGCCAGCGGGGTCGCGGCAGGCGTCACCGGCGGGTACCCGAGCCCATGGCGCATGGATGGGAACACGACGAAGAACCCGCTAGCGAGGACGCCGATCACGACCGGCAGCGCGATGACCAGCTGCTTCTGCTCATCGATGAGCCGCGGGTAGAAGCACGCTACCGTGTTGGCGTCGGCCAGCAGCGCAACCGCAGCGAACACGATCACCGAGAAGAGGGCGTGCGCGAAGTCCGGCAGCCGCAGCCTGTACCTGGAGAAGTCCCTCCCCTCGGCGTCGGGGTCCTTAAACGGCAGGAGGCCCCTTGCCGTCACGAGGCCGTACCTGACCTTGCCGTCGGCACCGACGTAGCTGTCGGTGAAGGCGGAGAAGGCGCACGTGAAGGAGAAGACCACGAGGAGCACCGCCGTGACCGCCTTGTTCGCCACGCTGCACGAGCCCGTGTTGGTCACGATCGGGTTCAGCACCTCGTACACGATCACCGTCGACGTCGGCAGTAGCTTCAGCACGTCGCCGATGCTCTTGAACGTCGTGTCCGCCATGCCGCCCACTGTGGTCGCGGTGCTCGCGGGCGCTGCCGCCGTCGTCTGGCTTGTGGACGCTGGCGGTGCTTCTGCCATAAAGCTGATTATAAGCCAGCTAGTTGTGCCTCCTCAAAGTCTAAAGATTATCGTGTATTTATAGGCCAGTGGGCTCTAAAGAAATCCATGGTGAGGTTTGGAAATCAGTTGCTTAATCAGGGAGAAATAATAGCTTGTGCAGATGGAAAACTGATTCCGGTGTGACGATGAAATAAATGATCCATCCGTGGAAAACCACGTCTGAAAGACCTTTTCTTCGCTTTCGTGTTTGCCATTCCTGGTCGTCGAAGAGAGATACTGATGTCTACGGTTTTGGATTTTTACCACTGCTAAGTGCTAACTAATTCTACGTAGGGATGGCAATGGTACGCATTACCCTTTTAACCTGCGGGTAAAAACTCTATTAGGGTAAGGATATGGGATAAAAAATTATCCATAGGTACGTAAATGGGAAAATATCAAACCCATGGGGTAGAGAGCGTACGGATCATCAGTCCATCGAACAAGCGAAAAAACGCTTCGCTCCGCTCGTTCCCCTCGCCCCCGCGGGCGACGGGACGGGCCTCCCGTGCGCACCTCCTCCAGTCCTCCTCCTCCCCCACTTCCTCCCCGCCGCCGCCGACGAGGGCCGCCGGGCGCTGCCCGCGCTGTGCCGGCGGCGGCCTGCTTCTACTCGCGCGTTTGGAGGATTTCCACGAGAATTCGCGGGATTCGCGTGGTTCGTCTGGCCGACGACGGTGCGGCTTAGTCGGCGACGTTCCGACACAGGCCGGATGGCGGCGGAGTGGTAGCGTTGCTGCTTGGCAGCGGTGGCGGCGTGTGTTGCCGGCGTGGCCGGCGGCGCCCTCCAAGCCCAGATCTTGGCCCTTTGGGCCTGATCTGGGTAAGGGTGGGCCGGCTTGGGTTCCGTTCTGCCGTCTCCGGTTGGGCTGAAGAGCAGCTCGTGATGGGAACGACGACTACGGTGGCCACGTCTGCTGCAGCGCGACGACGGGAGCTTCACGGGCCCGATCTGGGCCCGGCCGGGCAGGCGGCCCGGTGTGCTCCAGCTACTGCGTTCGGTCTGCTGCTGCCTTCGGCGGTGGAGGTTGTTCCTACGAGGCTGCGGTAGTGTCATCCCCTTTCTACGGCTCGTTCTCACCGGTCCGGCCGGCCTCGCAATGGTTTCCATGGTGAGACGTCGTGGATGATTCAAGACTGTTGGCGTATGTTCGTGCACGGCGAGCTAGGTGGAGCAGACGGTTTGGCTGGGATGTGGAGTGCCGGGGGTCGGGAGAAATCCATGTCGGTTCTTACCGGCACCGACGTGGTGACGCCTCCAGGTGCCGACATCCTTTTTGAATGGTGTCGGATGTACCCCCTTCCCCACTTCCATCCGTGTACCGGGAGAAATCCTAGGATCATTCCGAGTAGCAGCGTCGTCGTCGCATTCCTTCTTGAAGGTGGTGCTTGGTACGCGGCAATTCCGGCAGCACGGGAGCGTGGTGGGAATTCTCCGAAGGGCGCAATAGTTGCGGATCATCTTCGCTTTCGTCGATCTAGCATTGTTGACTTTTTTCTCTTTCCTTTCTTTTGTTTTATTCTTGGGCGTGATTGTGCTATTTGCCCCAGCGAGCTCAGTTGTATCGGGTGGTTGCTATATTTATATAGCGGGACGCAAGCCTATTTCGAGAGAGAGGGTACGGATATGAAATCGTATAGCCCATACCCGCGTACCCATGTACCCATCTAGTATTTGACAAGTGAGTCTTAACTTCACGAATACATGAGTAGGGTCTATGCATGAGCATACGAACATAATTCATAGATAACATATGTTGTGTGACATATATAGGCAGGGATTGCTCGCTACACCCTGCGCGGATGGCGGACCACCCGATGACTGCCTCACAATACCGATGAATTAGTTATCCATAATATCATATCTAATCTATCCAATTCACGTGATCACGTCTCGACTCCCTATAGAGCAAAACAACAAATAGATCTCTTCTATATGAGTTATGTGTTGTTTTTACGACTATTTTCTGCTCAATTTAACGTGTTCTAAACGTGGGTATTTTTACCCGTGGGTACCCCATCTACCCTCTCGGATGACGGGTATGGGAAAAAGTTGTACCCGTTGACGGATATAGGTAAGGGTGACGGGTAAGATCGTGATCGACGGGTAAGGGTATGGGTGGCTCCACCCTTACCCATACCATGTGGGTGCCATCCTTAATTCTACATGCATGTCGCCGGAGATTATCTTTTAGGGCACGCCTAGTGCTCTACGACAGAGATTTAACTAAATCTCAGTTGGCTGACATCATTCCATATTTTCCATAATTTGAGTTGCAACCCACTTACAAGTTACATCTCATAGGTCACACACGAACCGTGATACAAATCTAATGGTTAATGAGTTACAACGATGATAGGTCTGTAATAGGTCACACGTAAGCACTTCCTATCGTAATTGTCTCGTGGTCATGATCTGATGAAGGTCATGTATATTTTGAGAGGTGGTCATGATCTGATGAAGGTCATGTATATTTTGAGAGGTTGTTTGATATTGAGATAGAGTTAGAACTTGATTGAAACCGGTGACAAGTCTGTAATATTTTGGGAGGTTATATATATTAACCTCCTCCAGCTATTAACTTGAGATGCGTCACGAGCTGTTGTTGGTTAACTCGTGGTGCATGCATCAGTAGTTATGTAACAATTAATTTGCGTGGTACTGCATAGTAATATGTCCTAATTCTAAACTGCTTAAATATGTCTATGCTATTGAGTGATTGCTGGGTAATCTCATCACTCATGACGAGAGGTTACCACATTAAACATACATGTATGTTGCAGGCAACCAAATACCGAACATTTGCATTAGCATTTCCCAAAATCAAGAATGCAGCTAACCAAATATTGGGTTCTCGTTTCTTTTCTCATACAGGGAAATGAGATGTACAACCGTGGGCAACCAAACAACATGTCCAACATAGTTCAAAGTTTTGTTTTGCCAGACCAAATCCTGGCGGGGCATGCCCCATGGAGCTAAAAAATGGGGTTATTCAACCAATCACGCCCTTAATTATTTCTATCATATTCGATGTCAATCACTTATTTATCATGAACCTTATAAATCACACCAAAAACTTATGGTAGCACTAAGCTATGAGGATCCGCCATAGGAAACACCTAAATCTAAGGCACTGTTGAAGGAGGCGAAGAAGAAGCGCGGACGTAGCAAGCTTTTGTTTTGATAAAAGCTTTATCGAAACTGATTGTCGTACCAAACTGATACAACCGCACAAAAGATATACCGGACCCCTTAAACTTTTAGTCAAGCCAGTGCACAAAATTTAATAAGATCTCGATAGTGATGCATCACGACTTGGCCAAGTGTGTACTTACATGTGCAGTTTACATGAATTATGGTTGTTTGCTTCTTCACTATGAACTCTAACCTGCTCGTTTATATTGCATTTTCTGAGCTGATCGCTCGACGCGGGAAAGGACGAGAGTAAGTGGTCATCGATCTTAGCATAGTATTATCGTCTCCATCGTGCTGGTGCAACAAGGAACAAGGGTTTGGAAACGAATGCAAGTTGGATCAGGTCGTCGATCGCATGCATGTCTATTTACGTGAACGGATTGGCTAGTTAATTAGCAGCCCAATTGTTAGTTTTATGCTGCGAGCAAGTAATGATTGATCCGAGCCACGTTCAGTCAAAGCTGCATTTTTGCTTGATATTTTGTAGATGATGCGCTGTCAGACGGTAATCTCCCTCGTTTAGAGTTGAGACCGAGAGGTCGATCGTGACGTGTGTGTTGTTTGAATATGCTTTTGTACGGCATGTATAGCGTCTAGCGAGTGAACATCCTGGAAAGGATATGTGACAAGCAACTATTTAAGTTTATGCAATCTTCAAGGAAACTTCAGAGAATGTTGTGACCCTAACATAAATAACGATAGCTATCATAGTCCACTTCTAGATGATTCGTGTTCGAGTACTAGGTTCATGGCTTTGCGTGTCCATCTTATTGTGATTCATTAATTGCTGGAGCTGATGTCCATGCTAACAACAATCACCATGATCGATCATGCCTCCAAATTGTTTTTTTCCCAAGAACCCTGAAAGCACAGTGTTCTTGGGTTTGTATGAATAAAATGACCCGATCATGAGAAAAAAATCCATGTGGACATCTTATAAAGATCGGTTTAACTTTACATTGTTAATGATTTTTGTAGGAGCTGGACCGTTACCTCTACAACTCTGCTTCACCAGGGAAATCACTCCATATCCCCAGGTGATTTGTACCACCGTTTCGCTAAAGACTTTTTTCATGGGCTTGGCCCATTTGTGGGTTCGCTCCCCTCAGCTGCAGCTGGAGGAAGGATGGTACGAGCACAGTATATCATGATGGCGCGCGTTGCCGCGCCCGTCTATTTTGACAATAGAATTATAGGAATATTTCTGTAATTATATGTAGGTACGAAACAAAAGTTGAATTTCATGTATAATTTTATATATTTGTCAACATACAAATTAAATTTACATGAACAAATCCATACAGAGTATTTGTTAGTGATGGAAGGCTCAAGATGGACAACATATGGAGCGAAGGGAATTACGTCCTACAGACTGAGACAGTAAAGGTATGGTCAAGTCGTGACAGTACTAAATATCTTCTCTGGATATGAGTGCAATATACAATATTTCATAAGAAACATCAGATGTTTAGCTAGTTGAAAATTTTAAGAATTGTGCAGATTAGATAGGATGCAACATTATTTTTTATCTCATAATAATGCAACATTATTAAGTGGCAGGACATTAGTTGAACATCTTCTTTGGAAGCAATGCAACATTATTAAGTGACAAGTACATTGTTTTCCCAAGAACTCTGAAAGCACAGTGTCACCCTGGGAATTGGTTTCGCCCAAAGCATCGGACCAATGATCATCCATGACTTCTGTGTACCACTAGTGCCACAAAGTAGATCTTGAGTATGCTCACTTCGCTACTCAACAAGGGTGAAAGAATGACAAAGAGACTGACATCGCAGAGGATGGGAAGGACCCAATCGCCTGCCTCTTTATTGGTCCACCCCCTGGTGGGTACTTTATAGCTCACAACACGGCTCTCATTGCAGCGGCACATGTTAAAGTGGCGGCAAGAAAGAAAAGACCAAAAAGAAGGTTTTTGCGTAAAATCCACACTTTCCTTCCAAAAATACCCAGTCCACCACTACGGCCATCACTGTCGACCGGAATAGGAGGAGAATCCCCTTGCAATCTTAGCAAGAAGGAGATCCTCTTTCCTAGTGATCTGGTGGCCATAGGGTTCTTGGGTTTATATGAAAAAAACCCGATCATGAGAAAAACAAGGTGGACATTTTATAAAGATATGTTAATTATTAACTCTACATTGTTAGCAATTTTGTAGGCGGGAATGTTACAGTGTTACCTCTACTTCACCAGCTAGGCAGGTGGAGACATGAGCCTCATTCGACAGAACATCAGGCCCAAGAGAATCTTACAACCTAATCAGAAGTACATGGGCTCAAAATGAGTCCAATCGAAAGCCAGTGCAAGCACAACGCTCACTACATAAAGCAACGTCTGCACTGAAGCAAATCGTTCTTGGGATCAGAACCACCCGACGGTGGTGGCGAATGTTCTTATGTTTTTGTATCCCTTGCCTATTTTCCTAGCTAATTTGTGTTGCTAACCAAATAATTTGGATCTTTGTTGATATATTTGAGTGATCTGTGAATAGAACCTTAACAAGAACCACTCCAGATGCAAAAGAGTTCAAGTTTCATCATTCGCCCAACGTGTTTTCTTTTAAATGGAGTACTATACAACTCCACTATCCCACTCAAAGTACTATCTTTCCGCGCCATGGTGAAATAATGAGATTTCTGTCATCAAGGCTAGACTAGTGCACCATCAAAACTATCAACACACGCAATATCGTCAAGATGGAGGAATCTTCTCTCAATACATTTGCTTTCCAGGGCATGAATCTTCACTATATGCAGCCGACATATGAACTAGCTGCATTTGACTTACCTAATTTTCGCAGTTTATACCCATATGGGAGGAACACAACTTTTGTGCTTGATGCGTGTTTGCATTACATCCACATATTAGCTTGGTCGCATGAGGTCGTCTGCCACCCAAGAAAGCTTCACCTATACATAACAAAACAAGCCTATTTGACATCTCTCATGGTTACACTCCTACTATCATGCTCAATAAGCACTTAAATTCTTGTTTGGCGGACCTTAAACTATCTCATTAACACATTCTAAGTTGCATGTTGATGCATGTAAAATGCATACATGAACTTTGCATTATTTTTACTTATATTCCAGTCATATTTGTATCATATAAGGGTTATATCACTGTTTTATAATGATTTTGGGAATATTTGGTATGTTTCCTATTTTTATGGAATTAACCCTGCACAGGCAGAAAACCCCTTTTTTCCATGTTTTTGACTTTCAGGGACCAAACGACGTCCAAATGACCTAATATTTTACGGGGCCCAATATTTGGAAATAAGAAGACGTACCAGCCAAGAATCCGCGAAAAAGGAAGTCCGAGGAAGAAATTAGATGGTCCCACGTGGCCAGGTACATAGGCCGTGTGGGACCACCTCTTTTATTCCTCGTGGCTCCGATGCCGTCCGTTTTCGTCTCCGTGGCTTCGTCTTGACCTAAAAACGCCTATAAAAATAGTCCCCCGACGTTCTCTGGAAGGAGCGCCGCCGAAACACAGAAACTACGAAACAGAGACTTGGAGCTACAGATTGGAGGGGGAAAACTCCGGCGGGGCGCTGCCGGGCTGGTCTCCATCTTCTCCAACGACTTCTCCACCGTCTCCATGATGAAGGGGGAGTAGTCCACCCCCTGGATTTGGGTTTGTGGTGGTAACTTATGTATCTCTCCTCTCTTGAGCTTCACTAATTAGTACCGTATGAGCTGCTGAACATGATTACGGTCATCTATGTAATTCTTATGGTGGATATTGTGGTATGAGATGATTTGTTATGCATTTACTGTTGTGTTGGAACTTTTATGATTTGTCATACTTTGGAGATATTCTATGATGCATGTGATGGTTTGATTTATGCATAATGCCTTGTTTATCCTTGCCATGAGGTGATTGAAGTGTGGATAGATGAGAGAGATGTGGTCATGCACACGAATTATGAATCATTGCACTAGTGTTTAGAATATTGTCCATTATGAAGTATGATGTATGTAGGTACGGGATGGCCGATGTGACACGGCATATGTATTGAGTGACATGTGAAATACAGCCCAACATCCTTTATCTGGGGGTAAAAAGAAAGAGTATGATGTGGGAGTGACAGCAACCACGCTAGCCTTACGAGGGTGACCTAGCAACACAAATGAGTATTTCTTTCAACTATGTGTTTTAGGACATCTAGCCGTCATAAAAGCTACCATTAAAACATGGCAATTGTGTGTGCTTTATCTATAACATGATAATCACCGTAGATGAGAGAGAGAGAGAGAGGATTAAGTGAACCCATGAACCCATGTCCATTGTTCCTATAAGAAACACACACTTGAGCTTGTCCTCTTGCTGCATAGAGGATTGGGGTTTCTCTCTTTGAGAGCTGTCACTTGCTACTATTTATTTTCAGCATTGCAACCATACATCCAAAGATACCAAAAACATTTGCATCTTTCATTGTTTTATTTATCAATCTTGCTAACAATACCTTCAGCTCCTCGTGGGTTCGACAAACTTTTCTAATCGAAAGGTACTACAATTGATCTCCTGCACTTGGGAGTCATCAAGATACTTTTCTGGCGCCGTTGTCGGGGAGCATAGCGCTATTGGTAAGAAGTTTGGTAAGGAAACTTGAAAGCTGAATTTTATTTACTGTTTTATCTCATTGTTACTATGGCTTTTGTGAATTGTGCATCGCTGCATCTTGCTTTATATGAAAGAGCCTATGCCACTGCTCCTAAAGTGGTTGAAACTACTGTGTCTGAGATACCTAAAGTGAGATATAAAATTCCCCATGGTCATGTTAAAAGAGTTATGAAAAATCCATTTACAGGGGATGAAACTAAGTCTCCACGTGAAGACGTGGAGACAATTGAAGAAATATGTAGTTTATTTAGGCTTCCTGATATTTCTGATGATCAAGTAAAAAGGAATTGTTATATTTGTCTTTATCTGGTAATGCTCATGTTTGGTTCAGGTCTTTGGATGAAGAGGTCACTATTGAATGGGGTATTTTGAGGAAGGTTTTTCTTAAATATTTTACCCCCCAAGAGAGCACTGATGTTTTGCAGGAAGAGGAGGATAAGAACCTAAGCTTGGGGATGCCCGTGCAACCCCAAGAGGATGATGAAAACATAAGATTGGAAGAGGAAGTATGTGAAGAGGAGATTGACATGGATGTGTTACAATCTAAGCTTGGGGAAGAGTTGGATCGCCCAGCTTCACCATCAACAAATGATAGTAATACTCAAACTCAAAAATCTTTTGTTATTTATGAGAATCCATGTTATGATGAGTGTGAAACTGAAAATGCTATGGTCCTATATGATAACCCATGCTATTATGATGAAACTAATAATACTCCTTTACTTTTTAATAATGCTACTAGTGAAGTTATGGGTAATAATGAGGAGTGTTGCTTAAATATGCTATATGATAATGCTTTAGATGATGGTCCTATGCCTATTGATAATCCTTCATGTTTAGTTGTTACTAATTTATGCGAGGATAAAAATGATATACTTGTTGTTTGTGATAGTGCTCTTACTCATGAGAGTCCTACTTTGTTCTTGAACTCTCCTACTTATACCATAGAGGAGAAATTTGCTTATGTTGAGAAATACTTATTTGGTTTGCAATTATCTCTAGTTCCAAATCTTTGTTGCAACCATGATATTAAACTTGATATTTATCTTAATAACTATTTTGAAAGGGAGAAGCATGCTAATGAATTCCAAAATAAATTTAATGATCCTCTTTATTTGCCTAAACTATCTAACTTGGAAGATTCTATTGGTTATATGGTTGAATACACTTATACTACTTGCAACTATTATGAGAGAGGAGATGATAACCCTCTTTATGCTACTAATAATTATGGGCTGCAAGTAGCTATTGTTAATATGCATTGGAAAGATTCTATTTATTATGATTCATTCATATACAAAATGCCAATGCATAGAAAGAAAGTTAGACTTCGTTGTTATTACTTTTGAGTTTTGTTTTTCTCTTTACTAGGTTTCAACTTGATTATTATTTTCATTGGCTTGAGAGCACCATGGGATCCTGATATTATGCATGAAACACTTCCCAAGATCAAGAGGGACAACCACTCAAGCTTGGGGATGCCAAGCCACCTCACTCCAACCATCTAGATACCAAGTAAGTAAGCCTAGCTATATGGTTATAAAGAAAGCGCTTTACGGGAGGCAACCCGGTTGTTTTTATTTGTGATTTTCTTTGTGTCCTCTTGCTGTAACAAGAGACTTTGTGCTTAGTTTAGTTTCTGGAATTTTTAATAAAGTGCCAAGTTTTACTCATTTTGGTTTGAAGAAGTTGCTTATAGCGTTCGGAGATTTTATTCCTGCACGAATCTGTGCACGGTATGATTTTTAATTCTTATTCTGTAACCCGAATGAGCTCATATTTAAACTGTAATTGCAACTTGTCATCCTCTGTATGCATGAATTTTTTCGGAATTTTCCGACAAAGTTAAGTAGGGTAAAAAATACGTTTAGATGCTGCTGTTTTCTGGACAGATTCTGTCCCATTTTGTTTGATGCATTCTTAGAACTTTTAACTTGAACCTTATTGATCCAATTGAGTTTATGAGTAGGCATACAACATTATACACTTTATGGACATTCATATGAATTTTTGTTCAAGGATTATATGCAGCAAGAAATCTATTTGTTTATCACTACTAATGCACACCACAGAAAAGAAATGGGAGAAACGGTGTTTTGAAGTTTTTTCACAGGGACTAGAGGAGATGCACCAAGAGCTATCCAAGGATGGTGAAGACCATAAGCTTGGGGATGTGAAGACAACCCCACTGGACCTACACACTCTCGGTTTGCACACGTCTAACTTTTGTTTTTCGATCAAAACACTTTATCGCATAAACTTGAAGCGTCTTTTAGTTTGTTTTGGTTTGATTTTTATTTTGTGAGATCACCACACTATCATTTATATATGAGAGAGCTACTGAAAATTTGGGTTGAATTATGTTGGATGCTATTATAAGATTGGGAAAAGGGATGTTGGAGTTAATTTTAAAAGACACATATAGTTGCATAATTCATGAGCTTGTTAATGAGTAATAATTTGCAAGTATTTTATCAAGAGCTATCTTTTATTCATGTTTTGATGCTAAATGTTATTTTACCTTGTTTTAACATGGATTAGTTAGTTCTATGGACACTCATGCATGCATTTAGATGGTCAAATTTCTCCCTCTTACTAGTCCAAAAATTCCAACAAGCAAAAACTTGTTTCCAACACCTTCAACCAAAGTTTTTCCAGTGAGTCCACCATATCTACCTATTAGCTTTATGCTATTGCGAGTATGTTTATCATGATATTTGTGTTATCTATACCTCTGAATGAGAATGCTTATGTTGTTGATTGTTATGGAAAAATTGGTTATAGAGCTCTCTCGAACTTGATGCACACTATACCTTTATTGCATAAATAAAATATGACCAATTGTGATTAAAATTATGATGTTGTGGGCTTGACAAATGTCTTTGGTTGAGAGTTAGCTCATATGTGCTTTCACATGGCAAGCTTTCAACATGCACTTCATCTCATTTAGTTGATATCATGTACTTTTGTTTATGGATGCTTACCATGGGTGAAATAAATGTGAAAATGAAGTGAGTTTAAATGAGTTTGTATAAATGGTTAGAGAGACGCCTGGGACGCTAATCTAAGCCATGCATCATTCATGGTGGAAATTTGCTTACATGCTATGGTGAACCTTCTGTGATACACCTTACAATAAAAAGCTATCTAATGGTAAATAAAAAGGATGTTGAGATTGTTCATTGTGTTTGTTTGTCTTGTCATTTTGATATGGGCTTGTTCCATATCCTGGGACACGAGGTACCCCAGTTGACGCTCTTAATGATACTATTATTACTTAAAATGATATTTAACTTGAACTTGCTTTGTTTCCCAAGATGAGTAACACATGGAGTAGGTACTTGTATTCAAGGGGCATGAGACTTTCAACCTGTACTTTGTCAAGCACACTACTCATATTTGGTTTCACTTTAAACTTAATCTTTAAGATGCTATGATAGGGGAATGAGAGCTTGACACCAAGGATTACCATATTACAATCATTGACTTAAGTTGAGAAGTTCAGAAGTTAGATGAAATTTATTCATGCTTTACCTCTACTCATATGTATATCTTTCCAAAGTGTCCACCTTTTATATTCAGATTTTCATCATATACTCTATGACCATTATAGGATGTTCTTTCTTATCATTATGCATACATGTGGTCCATAGTACTTTCTTTTTATATTACACTTTGTGAATTATCATTGAACATCCTTGCATTAATTACTTGATATCACTTCATAAACTATCTTGCATATTGCTACTCCTTTTAAGAATGAATCATTTTACTCTATGTAGCAATAGTAATCATCTTTGATATCCATTGTTAGTATTAAATTGCAAAGTACATGTTAGCTTTATCACCTTCATACTCGAGGACGAGTATAGGTTAAGCTTGGGGATGTTGATGCATGTAAAATGCATACATGAACTTTGCATTATTTTTACTTATATTCCAGTCATATTTGCATCATATAAGGGTTATATCACTGTTTTATAATGATTTTGGGAATATTTGGTATGTTTCCTATTTTTATGGAATTAACCCTACACAGGCAGAAAACCCCTTTTTCCATGTTTTTGACTTTCAGGGACCAAACGACGTCCAAATGACCTAATATTTTACGGGGCCCAATATTTGGAAATAAGAAGACGTACCAGCCAAGAATCCGTGAAAAAGGAAGTCCGAGGAAGAAATTAGATGGTCCCACGCGGCCAGGTACATAGGCCATGTGGGACCACCTCTTTTATTCCTCGTGGCTCCGATGTCGTCCGTTTTCGTCTCCGTGGCTTCGTCTTGACCTAAAAACGCCTATAAAAATAGTTCCCTGACGTTCTCTGGAAGGAGCGCCGCCGAAACACAGAAACCACGAAACAGAGACCTGGAGCTACAGATTGAGGGGGAAAACTCTGGCGGGGCGCTGCCGGGGTGGTCTCCATCTTCTCCAACGACTTCTCCACCGTCTCCATGATGAAGGGGGAGTAGTCCACCCCCTGGATTTGGGTTTGTGGTGGTAACTTATGTATCTCTCCTCTCTTGAGCTTCACTAATTAGTACCATATGAGCTGCTGAACATGATTACGATCATCTATGTAATTCCTATTGTGGAGGTTATGCCGAACGGGTATACCTGCCACGGTGGATAAAATCAGGCCCGTCAAGGAGGCCCATCAGATAAAGCCAGAGGGCTTAATGGAGAAGGCCTCATGGGCTTAGGCGCAAGGATATGCCCTGGGCTGGCTTAGTGAAGTCCAAGACGAAGGCCAGACTACGTTCGCCTTATGGAGCAAGTTAGGGTTTGTTACCGTGTTAGTCTAGGACTCATGATCTACGTCGGTTAAGGCTTTCCTTGCAGGGGAAGGCTTGGCGCCTTTATAAGCCAGCCTTCCAGCAGCCTTAGGGCACGCATACAACCTCATTGTAACCTGTACACATATTCTCCTTGAGTGAATTATAGCAGCACGTAAGATCTCGCCACCGTCGTGAGATCTGAAGCTGGGTAAGATCGTGTGTGCAATCCCGTCACTGGAACCCTCTACGTTCTTCCCCACCTCCTCTACGGTACGTATGAATCCATATAGTAGTTCCGCGTTACCAATACCTCGACAGTTGGCGCCCACCGTGGGGCCCAAGGCGTCGGGAGTTTTGTTTCAGGCGGGAGCATTGGGCGAGATCGGCAAGTCTATGGCAGTTGGTCGCGCCCGCATCATCAACAACTTCGGGTGCATCGAAGACGACGGATCCTACGTCCCAGCGAACGACGCACTCGTATCAGGCTTCGTCGTCCCCTTCGGCACCATCAACATCTTCATGGGTTTTACGGCTGAGGCATGTGGATTCCCCAGGGGATCCGCCGCCTTTTGGCCCACCCACCACCCCATCGATTATGCAATCGAGCAACAATACAGATCGGATCAGACCTTTGTCTATCACGATCTGAGTGACTCTGATACCCAAAGCGATTCTGACTCCAGCTCTTGTGAGCTTATGGAGCCCGCCTCTCGCTTTGTCGGTGTCATTGACACATCTGGCCCTAAGCCGGCCGAATCTGACCCTGAGTCGATATTACCTGCCTTACAGACAGGAGCAGACTCGGAAGCCGGATCTGATTGCACCGCTCCAATGGCGGAAGATTCAGATCTCGATGAACATAAGGAGGATGACTTTGCAGCACAGGTTGCCGCACGAGGCTATGGCCCATCTGAACCAAACGAAGTCTTAATGACTTTCCCGGCACAGATACCTGTGGAGGATGGTGATAACCCCCAAGAGCAGGGGATCACTGTAGCACCTCTCAATGTGAAAGTAGGGTATCGATCCGCAGGAGTGAGAAGGAAAAGTTATCTATTCCCTACAACTAAAGAGTCACAAGTTTTAGTTGATTATGCACTAAACAAGTTTAAAGAATAAGATGGTCGATTTAATGGATGGAATTTAATGTAAGAAAACAAGAATGTAAAAGTGTCCCAATCCTCTTCAATGCAAGAGGACAAGACAAAGGTTTTCTCTTATAGGAACAATGGACATGGGTTCATGGGTTCACTTAATCCTCTCTCTCTCTCATCTATGGTGATTATCATGTTATAGATAAAGTATACACAATTGTCATGTTTTAATGGTAGCTTTTATGACGGCTATATGTCCTAAAACACATAGTTGAAAGAAGTACTCATTTGTGTTGCTAGGTCACCCTCGTAAGGCTAGCGTGGTTGCTCTCACTCCCACATCATACTCTTCCTTTTTACCCCCAGATAAAGGATGTTGGGCTGTATTTCACGTGTCACTCAATACATATGCCGTGTCACGTCGGCCATCCCGTACCTACATACATCATACTTCATAATGGACAATATTCTAAACAATAGTGCAATGATTCATAATTCGTGTGCATGACCACAACTCTCTCATCTATCCACACTTGGTGGTGTCAATCACCTCATGACAAGGATAAACAAGGCATTATGCATAAATCAAACCATCACATGCATCATAGAATATCTCCAAAGTATGACAAATCATAAAAGCTCCAACACAACGGTAAATGTATAACAAATCATCTCATACCACAATATCCACCATAAGAATTACATAGATAGATCCATACTTATGCAAGGCACATCATATGGACTCCAACAATGATCATACATAGAGAGATTAGATCAAGTTACCACCACAAACCCAAGGTCCAGGGGGTGGACTACTCCCCCTTCATCATGGAGACGGTGGAGAAGTCGTTGGAGAAGATGGAGACCACCCCGGCAGCGCCCCGCCGGAGTTTCCCCCTCCAATCTGCAGCTCCAGGTCTCTGTTTCGTGGTTTCTGTGTTTCGGCGGCGCTCCTTCCAGAGAACGTCGGGGGACTATTTTTATAGGCGTTTTTAGGTCGAGACGAAGCCACGGAGACGAAAACGGACGGCATCGGAGCCACGTGGAATAAATGAGGTGGTCCCACACGGCCTATGTACCTGGTTGTGTGGGACCAGCTAATTTCTTCCTCGGACTTCCTTTTTCGCGGATTCTTGGCTGGTACGTTTTCTTATTTCCAAATATTGGGCCCCGTAAAATATTAGGTCATTTGGACGTCGTTTGGTCCCTGAAAGTCAAAAACATGGAAAAAGGGGTTTTCTGCCTGTGCAGGGTTAATTCCATAAAATAGGAAACATACCAAATATTCTCAAAATCATTATAAAACAGTGATATAACCCTTATATGATGCAAATATGATTGGAATATAAGTAAAAATAATGAAAGTTCATGTATGCATTTTACATGCATCAACATCCCCAAGCTTAACCTATACTCGTCCTCGAGTATGAAGGTGATAAAACTAACATGGACTTTGCAATTTAATACTATCAACGGATATCAAAGGTGATTACTATTGCTACATAGAGTCAAGTGGTTCATTCTTAAAAGGAGTAGCAATATGCAAGATAGTTTATGAAGTGAAATCAAGTATTCAATGCAAGGATGTTCAATGATAATTCACAAAGTGTAACATAAGAGAAGAAGTACTATGGACCACAAGTATGCATAATAATAAGTAAGAACATCATACAATGGTCATAGAGTATTTGATGAAAATCTGAATATAAAAGGTGGACACTTTGGAAAGATATATATATATGAGTAGAGGTAAAGCATGAATAAATTTCATCTAACTTCTGAACTTCTCTACTTAAGTCAATGATTGTAATATGGTAATCCTTGGTGTCAAGCTCTCATTCCCCTATCATAGCATCTTGAATGATTAAGTTTAAAGTGAAAGCAATATGAGTAGTGTGCTTGACAAAGTACAGGTTGAAAGTCTCATGCCCCTTGAATACAAGTACCTACTTCATGTGTTACTCAACTCGGAAAACAAAGCAAGTTCAAATTAAATATCATTATAAGTAATAATAGTATCAGTAAGAGCGTCAACTGGGATACCTCTTGTCCCAGGATATGGAACAAGCCCATATCAAAATGACAAGACAAACAAACATAATGAACAATCTCAACACCCTTTTTATTTACCATTGGATAGTTTTTTATTGTAAGGTGTATCACAGAAGGTTCGCCATAGCATGTAAATAAATTTCCACCATGAATGATGCATGGCTTAGATTAGCGGCCCAGGCGTCTCTCTAACCATTTATACAAACTCATTTAAACTCACTTCATTTCCTCATTTATTTCACCCATGGTAAGCATCCATAAACAAAAGTACATGATATCAACTAAATGAGATGAAGTGCAATGTTGAAAGCTTGCCATGTGACAACACATATGAGCTAACTCTCAACCAAAGACATTTGTCAAGTCCACAACATCATAATTTTTATCACAATGGGTCATATTTTATTTATGCAATGAAAGTAAAGTGTGCATCAAGTTCGAGAGAGCTATATAACCAACTTTTCCCACAACAATTAACAACATAAGCATTTTCATTCAAAGGTATAGATAACACAAATATCATGATAAACATACTCGGAATAGCATAAAGCTAATAGGTAGATATGGTGGACTCACTGGAAAAAACTTTGGTTGAAGGTGTTGGAAACAAGTTTTTGCTTGTTGGAATTTTTGGGCTAGCAAGAGGGAGAAAGTTGACCATCTAAATGCATTCATGAGTGTCCATAGAACTAACTAATCCATGTTAAAACAAGGTAGAATAACATTTAGCATCAAAACATGAATAAAAGATAGCTCTTGATAAAATATTTGCAAATTATTACTCATTAACAAGCTCATGAATCATGCAATTACATGTATCTTTTAAAATTAACTCCAACATCCCTTTTCCCAATCTTATAATAGCATCCAACATAATTCAACCCAAATTTCCAGTAGCTCTCTCATATATAAATGATAGTGTGGTGGTCTCACAAAATAAAAATCAAACCTAAACAAACAAAAAGACGCTCCAAGTTTATGCGATAAAGTGTTTCGATCGAAAAACAGAAGTTAGACGTGTGCAAACCGAGAGTGTGTGATGCATGTAAAATGCATACATGAACTTTGCACTTTAATTGCTTATATTCCAATCATATTTGCATCATATAAGGGTTATATCAATATTTTATAATGATTTTTGGGAATATTCATTTATTTCCTATTTTTATGGAATTAACCTTGCACAGGCAGAAAACCCCGTTTTCCTATTTTAATGTTTCAGGGACCCAAACGTCAACGAAATCACCTGGAAATTTACGGGCGTCAATATTTGGAAGGAAGAAGACCTGTGGGCGAAGGAAGCGAACAAACGGAGGTCCGAGGACCAAAAAGGGGTGGCCCACGCGGCCTGGTACTGTGGCCGCGTGGGGCCCACCCGTTTGGCCCTCGTGGCTCCGTTGCCGTCGATCTTCGCTCCACCGACATAGTCTTGACCTAAAAAAGCCTATAAAAAAGGTCCCCCGACATTCTCTGGAAGGAGGCGGCGGAGAAACAGAAAACCACGAAACAGAGAGTCAGAAGGCTGCCTCCGGAGAAGATCGGAGGGGGGAAATGCCGCCGGAATCACCTCCGGAGGGCTCTGATACGTCTCCAACGTATCCATAATTTCTGCTGTTCCATGCTTATATTATACCATTTGCTACATGTTTTATATACACTTCATATCACTTTTATGCATTTTCTGGGACTAACCTATTAACAAGATGCCACAGTGCCAGTTCCCTGTTTTCTGTTGTTTTTGGTTTCAGAAAGTTACTTCTGGAAATATTCTCGGAATTGCACGAAACAAAAGGCCAGGTCCCTATTTTTCCAGCACGTACACGGAGTCCGAAGGAGAGACGAAGATGAGCCACGAGGTGGCCAAACCACACCCAGGTGCGGCAGTGGGCCCAGCCGCGCCACCTGGTGGTTTGGGCCCCTCGGGGTCCGCCGACATCGCCCCTTCGCCTATTTATTCCCTGAGACGCGAAAACCCTAAAGCACCGAGCCTTTCATCCAGAACATATTCGCTGCCGCCGCTGTCGTCAACCCTAACTCGGGAGGGTTCCTGAAGCTCTTCCCGGCACCCTGCCGGAGAGGGGAATCATCACCGGAGGGCTCTACATCGCCATGCCCGCCTCCGGAGAGATGCGTGAGTAGTTCATCCTTGGACTATGGGTCCATAGCAGTAGCTAGATGGTTGTCTTCTCCACTTGTGCCATCATGTTTAGATCTTGTGAGCTGCCTATCATGATCAAGATCATCTTATTGTAATGCTACATGTTGTGTTTGCTGGGATCTGACTTATATTGATACCTATGTGGAGCTGAATATTATATTATCATGTCTATGTCATTTGTGATCTTGCATGCTATCCGTTACTTGTTGAAGCCTTGGCCACGTGAATACTTGTAACTCCAAGAGGGGGTATTTATGCATGATAGTTGGGTTCAACCTCTATTTAACCTGGGATAGTGACAGCAAGTTCTAAGGTTGTAGATGTGTTGTTGCCACTAGGGGTAAAACAGCAATGCTTTATTCAAGGATGAATGTATTGTTTACATTACGCACATTACTTAATGCAATTGTCTGTTGCTTGCAACTTAATACTGGAAGGGGTACGGATGTTAACCGGAAAGTGGACTATTTAGGCATAGATGCATGCTGGATAGCGGTCTATGTACTTTGTCGTAATGCCCAAATGAATCTCATAGTAGACACCACAGCTCACACATGCATGTTATATGCACTTATCAATTGTCAATTGCCCAGCTGTAATTTGTTTACCCAGCATGTTAGTTATCTTATTGGAGAGACACCACTAGTGAACTGTGGACCCTGGTCCATTCTTTTACATCTGAAATACAATCTACTGCAATCATTGTTCTCTACTGTTTTATGCAAACAAACATCATTTTCCATTCGATACGTTTAACCCTTTGTTTTCAGCAAGCCGGTGAGATTGACAACCTCACTGTTAAGTTGGGGCAAAGTAATTTGGTTGTGTTGTGCAGGTTCCACGTTGGCACCGGAATCCCTGGTGTTGCGCCGCACTACACTCCTTCACCAACACCTTCGAAGCAAACCTCGTCCTCCTACTGGTTCGATTAAACCTTGGTTTCATACTGAGGGAAAACTTACTGCTGCACTCATCATACCTTCCTCTTGGGGTTCCCAACTGACGTGTGACGTACAAGCATTGTTTCTGGCACTATTGCCGGGGAGATATTCCCTCGTCAACTTAGAGCCACCAGGCTCCACCCCCCTCCGGCGTGTTCATCATCAACATCTACAGCAAGATCATCTCCATCTCCCCACTGTAAACTCTTGGCAAACATGATGTATGATGCAATATACTATTCCCTTGATCTATTGTGTCTCCCATCTGTGTTTGAGAAGTGATTTGTTCATGGCACTTGTGAAATAGTTCGTTGATTGGTTGCATACAAGTGTTGTTATCTTTTATGATTGTCTTTATGTACAATATATGAGTGCACGCATATGTTGGGGAATGCATGTAAGGTGATCACCGTAGCGTAATGGATTGAGTAGGACATGTCGGAGTAGAGAGAAACCGGTGTCTGAGACTTGAAGTTACTTTATGGGGGATATATATGGGGGACCCTAGAACTTAAGGCTATGGTGGGACAATTATGTCTTAATAATTCTTGTGCTGCACATTTATTTGGCCATGAGATCCATCATAAGAGTTGTGTTATTGCTCATTTACTTGGCTACACCTATTTATGGCTCCCACCTAAAAGAAACAACTAAGACTGAAACATGTGCTTCACTAATTGTGACAACCACGCGAATGAAATAACAATTGCTAGAACATTTGCTCCCTTGAGATATTTGCTACTTGAGATCTTTGCTACTTGCTACTTGAGAAACTTGCTTGAGAAAACTGCTGAGAGAAACTTGCTCTAAGAAACTTGCTACTAGATAAACCCATTCCACGTCACTTGCTTCCATTAGTTAGATCCTTTCATATTTATTGCTTTGCATAAAAGGCCATATAAGAGGGTTATAGGGCTTTAGAGAATAGATAGTTTACCTTCAGCTCCTCGTGGGTTCGACACTCAAATACTTATCGAATTGTGCTACAGTGATTCCTTGCTCTTGGGGATTATCAAGTACTTTTCTGGCGCCGTTGCCGGGGAGCGTTGTGCTAAACTTTTATTCTTGTTTGCATTGCATACTAACATATAAATCTAAAACACAAAAAATTAGAAAATGGAAAAGAACCAAAAAAATTAGAGTTGTATAATATCTATCTTGAGTTAGGACATGAAGTGTTTGAGGAGAAAATTAAATTTTATTTGCATAACACTCATGTTTGTGGTACTAACTCTTTGAACACCTTTATTGCTAATGCTCTGGAAAAGTTTAAGCTTGGGGAAGCCGTTGAGGATGAAAGTGATTTAATTGAGTTTGATGATCCATTATGCTCATTAGATGATAAGTCTTTATGTGGTGATTCTATTCAAAACTATGTGGGTATATTTAACTTAATGCTTGCAACTATTATGAGAGAGGAAGAGATAAGAATCCTCTTTATGTTTCTATGTTATTTAAAATGCAAGCTATTGATCATTATATGCATTGGTTATCACAAATTGTGCTATTTATTCATATATAAAATGCCAATGCATAGGAAAAGAGTTAGACTTAAAAGTTAATGGTTTAATGTTTTGAGGTGTGCTCTCTATGATTTTATCTCCTATTCAGTTTGGGCACACCTTTATATCTTGAGAACCTGCAAAATAACTTTACCTACTGATTTCTAACAATTAGTTTAGATTTTCACTCTATATGAAATTTGGGAAAGTAAATGAGAAGGATGAGTAATGGAGAAGTTGGGGTCGACCTTGAACATGTGTTGTTCATGCCAATGGAACCATTGCAAAATCTCTATCATTTAAACTTTTCCCAAAGCTAAAACCAAATAAAAAGAGTGATAATAGTAATTCGCTGTCCAGTTTTTGACATATCCTGTCTTTATTCTGCATTACTCTCATTACTTGTGTTTTGTGCGGTTCTTTTGATCAAGGAGCATTACATAACCATAGTAACAGTAGCTAATGTTTAAAATCAATTCATGATATGTCTTTGCTGTGCCTATGTGGATTTAATTTATGAAGGCACTAACCCCTCTAATCAAGTTTGTGACGAGTGTTGTGTAAAGAGAATTTTAAGGTGGAAGAATTGAGGGTGATGAACAAGATCAAGAGGGACAAAAACTCAAGCTTGGGGATGTACCCCTAGGCTCACCCTACATATATCAAATAAGTACAAGAATTTAAGCTTGGGGATGCCAAGCCACCTCACTTCAACCATCTTGATACCAAGTAAGTAAGCCTAGCTATATGGCTATAAAGAAAGCGCTTTGCGGGAGGCAACCCGGTTATTTTTGTGTGTGATTTTTCTTTGTGTCCTCTTGCTGTAACAAGAGATCTTGTGTCTAGTTTAGTTCAGGAGTTTTTAATAAAGTGCCAAGTTTTACCCATGTTGGTCTTGAAAAGTTGCTATTTGAGTTCGGAGATTTTATTCCTGCACGAATCAGTGCACGGTATGATTTTTAATTCTTATTCTGTAACTCCGAATGAGCTCATATTTGAACTGTAGTTGCAACTTTTCATCCTCTGTATGCATGAATTTTTCGGAATTTTTCGAGAAAGTTTGGTAGGGTAGAAAAATACGTTTTGCTGCTGCTGTTTTTCTGGACAGATTCTGTCCCATTTTGTTTGATGCATGCTTTGAGCTTTTAAGTTGAATCTTTTTGATCCAATTGAGTTTATGAGTAGGCATACAACATTATACACTTTCTGGACATGTCATATGAATTTTTGTTCAAGGATTATATGCAGCAAGAAACCTATTTGTTTATCACTATTAATGCACCCCACAGAAAAGAGATGGGAGAAACGGTGTTTTGAAGTTTTTTCACAGGGATTGGAGGAGATGCACCAAGAGCTATCCAAGGATGGTGAAGACCATAAGCTTGGGGATGTGAAGACAACCCCGCTGGACCTACACACTCTCGGTTTGCACACGTCCAACTTCTGTTTTTCGATCGAAACACTTTATCGCATAAACTTGGAGCGTCGTTTTTGTTTTTGTTTGAGTCTTGAGAGACCACCACACTATCAATTATATATGAGAGAGCTACTGGAAATATGGGTTGAAATATGTTGGATGCTTTTATAAGATTGGGAAAAGGGATGTTTGACTTGATTTTTAATGATACATATAGTTGCATGATTCATGAGCTTGTTTATGAGTAATAGTTTGCAAATTCTTTTGTAGAGCTATCACTTATTCATGTTTTGGTGATGATTGTTATTTTACTTGGTTTAACATGGATTAGTTAGTTCTATGGACACTCATGCATGCATCTAGATGGTCAACTTTCTCCCTTTTGCTAGCCCAAAAACTCCAACAAGCAAAAACTTGTTTCCAACACCTTCAACCAAAGTTATTCCAGTGAGTCCACCATATCTACCTATTGGCTTTATGCTATTCCGAGTATGTTTAACATGTTGTTTGTGTTATCTTACCTCTGAATGAAAATGTTTATGTTATTGATTGCAATGGAAAAAATTGGTTATATAGCTCTCACGAACTTGATGCACAATGTTCTTTTATTGCATAATAAAACTTGACCCATTGTGATTAAGATTATGATGTTTGTGGCTTGATGAATGTTGGGTTGGAAGTTAGCCCATATGTGCTGTCACATGCAAGCTTTCAACACGCTCTTCATCTCATTTAGTTGATATCATGTGCTTTTGTCTATGGATGCTTATCATGTTGAAATTTGGAAATAGAGTGAGTTTAAATGAGTTTGTGTAAATGGTTAGAGAGACGCCTGGGCCGCTAATCTAAGCCATGCATCATTCATGGTGGAAATTTACTTACATATGGTGAACCTTCTGTGATACACCTTGCAATAAAAAACTATTCCAAATGGTAAATAAAAAGGGTGTTGAGATTGTTCATTTTGTTTGTTTGTCTTGTCATTTTGATATGGGCTTGTTCCATATCTTGGGACAAGAGGTACCCCAGTTGACGCTCTTGATGATACTATTATGCTTACAATGATATTTAATTGAACTTGCTTTGTTTCCCAAGTTGAGTAACACATGGTGTAAGTACTTGTATTCAAGGGGCATGAGACATTCAACCATTCTTTATCAAGCACACTACTCATATTTGCTTTCACTTTAACCTTAATCATTCAAGATGCTATGATAGGGGCAATGAGAGCTTGACACCAATGAATACCTTATTGCAATCATTAACTTAAGTAGAAGAGTTTGGAAGTTGGATGAAACTTATGCATGCTTTACCTCTACTCACATATACATCTTTCCAAAGTGTACACCTATCATATTCAGATTTTCATCTACACTCTATGACCATTGTAGGATGTTCTACTTATCATTATGCATACATGTGTTCCATATTACTTGCTACCATGTTACACTTTGTGAACTATCAATGAACATCCTTGTCTTGAATACTTGATATCACTTCATAAACTATTTGCATATTGCTACTCCTTTGAAGAATGAATCATTTGACTATATGTAGCAATAGTAATCATCTTTGATATTCATTGTTAAGTATTAAATTGCAAAGTCCATGTTAGTTTTATCATCTTCATACTCGAGGACGAGCATGGATTAAGCTTGGGGATGTTGATGCATGTAAAATGCATACATGAACTTTGCACTTTAATTGCTTATATTCTAATCATATTTGCATCATATAAGGGTTATATCAATATTTTATAATGATTTTTGGGAATATTCATTTATTTCCTATTTTTATGGAATTAACCTTGCACAGACAGAAAACCCCGTTTTCCTATTTTAATGTTTCAGGGACCCAAACGTCAACGAAATCACCTGGAAATTTACGGGCGTCAATATTTGGAAGGAAGAAGACCTGTGGGCGAAGGAAGCGAACAAACGGAGGTCCGAGGACCAAAAGGGGGTGGCCCACACGGCCTGGTACTGTGGCCGCGTGGGGCCCACCCGTTTGGCCCTCGTGGCTCTGATGTCTACGTGTGCTTCTATTCTTGTAGACAGTGTTGGGCCTCCAAGAGCAGAGGTTTGTAGAACAGCAGCAAGTTTCCCTTAAGTGAATCACCCAAGGTTTATCGAACTCAGGGAGGTAGAGGTCAAAGATATCCCTCTCAAGCAACCCTGCAATTAAGATACAAGAAGTCTCTTGTGTCCCCAACACACCCAATACACTTGTCAGATGTATAGGTGCACTAGTTCGGCGAAGAGATAGTGAAATACAAGTGATATGGATGATTATAAGTAGTAACTGCAATCTGAATAAAAATGGCAGCAAGCAAACATGTAGCAGAACTTGTTGTAAACGGTGTTTCAATGCTTAGAAACAAGGCCTAGGGATCATACTTTCACTAGTGGACACTCTCAACAATGATCTCATAACTGAATAAATAAAAGCTACTCTTAAACACTCTCTTGTTGGATAACAAACACCATTCATTGTGTAGGGCTACAAAAGCACACCTCAAGCCGGAGTAAACAAGCGCCACAACGTCATAAAGGAGTCACACACGGTGCACACACTGTCACCTTTACACCGTGGAGAGTACCGGAGTTCATATTAAAGTAACCTATAGAGTGCATAATAGATAAAGAGTAACATCTACATATTCAACTAGATTAGCACAACTGAACACAAGTAAATACTACTCGGGATTATTCTCCTTCTTGATGAAGCAAGAGTACTATGCGTAGGGCTGCAAAAGCACACCTCAAAGTCTGAGTAAACAAACACCACAATTCCCAAGAATAAGCCATGATAAATGTCTAAATTATTCATAGAGTCACACAAGTACCCACACTGTCACCTTGATACCGTGTTGTCACAATGACTCCAGAAACTAGACAAAATCACTTGAGTAGCATAAACATTATTAATGTATTCAGCGATACTAGCAATACACATGATCACATAAAGATCACACCATGGGAGAGAGAGATGAACCACATAGCTACCGGTAGAGCCCTCAGCCTCGGGGGAGAACTACTCCCTCCTCATCATGGGAGTCAGCAGCGGCGATGAAGATGGCGGTGGAGTCGATGGAGATGACTCCGGGGGCAATTCCCCGTCCCGGCGGCGTGCCGGAACAGAGATTCTGTCCCCCGAAACTTGTCGTCGATGGCGGCGGCGCTGCGGAACTCTTCTGGAAATATGACTTGGTTTTTAGGGTTTTCGCTCGGGGGAATAAATAGGCGAAGGGGCAACGTCGGTGGAGCCCGAGGGGCCCCCACCAGCTGGCGCGGCAGGGGGGCCGCGCCGCCAGGTGGTTTGGCCACCTCGTGGCTCCCTTCGTCTCTCCTTCGGACTCCGTGTACGTGTTGGAAAAATAGGGACTTGGCCTTTTGTTTCGTGCAATTCCGAGAATATTCGCAGAAGTACTTTTCTGGAACCAAAAACAGCAGAAAACAGGGAACTGGCACTTGGCATCTTGTTAATAGGTTAGTCCCAGAAAATGCATAAAAGTGATATGAAGTGTATATAAAACATGTAGCAATTGGTATAATATAAGCATGGAACATCAGAAATTATGGATACGTTGGAGACGTATCAAGCATCCCCAAGCTTAGTTCTACTCGTCCTCGAGTAGGTAAAACGATAACAACAAATAATTTCTGAGGAGACATGCTTTCACACAATCTTGATCAATATATTGCAAGGCTCATGTCATGAATGAAGTGACTCAAAGCAATGGTCTATAGTTTGCTAACAATAGATAAAGAGTAAACAATGAATCATATAAGCAAAAACTTTTCATGAATAGTACTTTCAAGACAAGCATCAAAAAGTTTTGCATAAGAGGTAACTCATAAAGCAATAGATTCAAAGTAAAAGGCATTGAAGCAACACAAAGGATGATTAAGTTTCAGCAATTGCTTTCAACTTGTAACATGTATATCTCATGGATAGTTGTCAACATAAAGCAATATAACAAGTGCAATAAGTAAACATGTAAGAATCAATGCACACAAAGTTGACACTAGTGTTTGCTTCTAAGATAGAAAGGAGTAGGTAAACTGACTCAACATAAAGTAAAAGATAGGCCCTTCGCAGAGGGAAGCAGGGATTAAATCATGTGCTAGAGCTTTTTAAGTTTTCGAAAGCATAAGAGAGCAAAATAAGTATTTGAGAGGTGTTTGTTGTTGTCAACGAATGGTAGTGGGCACTCTAACCCCCTTGTCAACCAGACTTTCAAGAGCGGCTCCCATGAAGGACGTTATCTCTACCAGCAAGGTAGATCATCCCTCTTCTCTTTTGTTTACACATGTATTTTAGTTTCTTTAGATGACACTCCTCCCAACCTTTTGCTTACACAAGCCATGGCTAACCGAATCCTCGGGTGCCTTCCAACATTCACATACCATGGAGGAGTGTCTATTTGCAAATTAAGTTGCTTACTGATAAATCAGGGCAAAACATGTGAAGAGAATTATTAATGAAAGTTGTAATTAATTGGGGCTGGGCACCCCGTTGCCAGCTCTTTTTGCAAATTATTGGATAAGCGGATGTATATGCCACTAGTCCATTGGTGAAAGTCTGTCAGAAGTAAATGACAAGATTGAAAGATAAAACACCACATACTTCCTCATGAGCTATAAAACATTGACACAAATAAGGAGTAATAAAGTTTTGAATAGTTTAAAGGTAGCACATGAAGTATTTACTTGGAATGGCAGGAAATACCACATAGTAGGTAGGTATGGTGGACACAAATGGCATGGGTTTTGGCTCAAGGTTTGGATGCACGAGAAGCATTCCCTCTCAGTACAGAGTTTAGGCTAGCAAGGTTGTTTGAAGCAAACACAAGTATAAACCGGTACAGCAAGAATCAATAAAAACATATTGCAAGTATTATAAGACTCTACACTGTCTTCCTTGTTGCTCAAACATTTTACCAGAAAATATCTAGACCTTAGAGAAACAAATATGCACCAAGTCTCAACAAGCTCTACGGTAGTTCTCCACTACTAGGCTTTAACTACATGATGCAAGAGCTTAAACATGATCTACTTGAGAGCTCAAAACAATTGCAAAGTGTCAAATCGAAACAAGACAATGATCTACAAGAATGCATATGTCTTTTCCAATACCAACTACACATGTAGCATTTTCTTTCTTCCAAACAAACACCAATCAATTTATTTAAACATAAACTCTCCAAATAATATAATGCAGCAAGAGAGTTTATAAACAAGTGCTAACAGCTCGAAGAGATGCATGAAAAACAGGAGCTAAAAGCACTGCAGTAGCTAGTTAAGAATACTCAACAAATATAAGTGAAGAACATGAGTATTCACATGAAAAAGCGGAGCGTGTCTCTCTCCCACACAAGGATTGCTAGGATCCGAATTTATTCAAACAAAAACAAACAAAAATAAAAGCACACAGACGCTCCAAGTAAAGCGCATAAGATGTGAAAGAATTAAAATATAGTTTCACTAGAGATGACCTGATAAGTTGTTGATGAAGAAGGGGATGCCTTGGGCATCCCCAAGCTTAGACGCTTGAGTCTTCTTGAATATGCAGGGATGAACCACGGGGGCATCCCCAAGCTTAGGCTTTTCACTCTTCTTGATCATATAATATCACCTTCTCTCTTGATCCTTGAAAACTTCCTTCACACCAAACTCGAAACAGTTCTCATTAGAGGGTTAGTGCATAATCAAAAATTCTCATATTCTGTAATGATACAATCATTCCCAAAGCTTCTGGACATTAGCTACAGCCACCAATGCTTTGTGGAGCAAAGAAATCCACAAAACATCGTAAAAGAGCGAATGCAAAACAAAAGGCAGAATCTGTCAAAAACAGAACAGTCTGAAGACGAATTTTTTCGAGGCACTTAAGTTGCTCAGATGGAACTGGTCCATTTAATGAAAGTTGCGTACATATCTGAGGAAGATGCGTGATTTTTTACAGAATTTTTCGAATTTTCTACAGGGAGAAAAGCTCAAATTCGTGACAGCTAAAAATCTGTTCTGCGCAGAAATCCAAATCTTGCATCAACTTTCAATAAAAGACTTTACTTGGCACAACAATGCAATAAAATAAAGATACAAAGGAGTTGCTACAGAAGTAACAAACTCCTTGACTCAAAGAAAAAAAAATAACAGAAAATAAAAACAATGGGTTGTCTCCCATAAGCGCTTTTCTTTAAAGCCTTTTAGCTAGGCATAGTGATTTTATGATGCACATAGATGAGAGTTGAAACATAAAAAGAGCATCAAGAAGCATATATAAAACATGTTTAAATCTAACACTCTTTCTATGCATAGGAGTCTTGTAAGAAAACAAGTCAATGAAGAACAAAGTGACTAGCATAGAAAGGCAAAACAAGTGTAACTTCAAAAATTTCAACATAAAGAGAGAAGACTTAATATTATTGTGATATATGAAATCGTGTCTCCCTCTCTCATAAGGACCAGTAGGTCTTAAAGTACCCAGCAAATAAAAGCAAATCAAGAGAAAGCTCAAAACATTCATCATAAAGAGAAGAATTTAGTAACATGAAGATTTCTATAACCATACTTTCCTCTCTCAAAATAATTTTCAGCGGCATCATGAATAAACTCAACAATATAGCTATCACATAGAGCATTCTTATCATGATCCACATGCATAAAAGTATCATTACTCTCCACATAAACATAATCATTAATAATAGTGAGAGTAAAAGTATCACATCCATCATTGTAATCATCATAAATAGGAGGCATAGAATAATCAAAATGATTTTATCCTCAATAGTAGATGGACTGAGAATATCATATTCATCATTGTAAACATCATATATAGGAGGCATATCATAATCAACATAAACTATATCCTCAATAGTAGGTGGACTGAAAATATCACAATGATTATAATCATCATATATTGGAGGCAAAGTATCATCAAAGCAAATTTCCTCCTTAAAGCTTGGGGGACTAAAAATATCATATTCATCACAACTAGCTTCCCCAAGCTTAGACTTTTCCATAGCATTGGCAATAATGGTGTTCAAAGAATTTATAGTAATACCATTGCTACCATCATGCAAACAAGCCTCCATAGGTTTTTTAATTTTCTCTTCAAAAGCATCATGTCCTAATTCAATATAAAGTTCATAAAGATCTCTTTTTTTTGTTGTTTTCCATTAAGCCTAACTAGTGAAAATAAAAACAAGAAACAAAAAGATATAATTGCAGAATCTAAAGGAAATAACTTCGAGCACTCACACACTAGCAACAATACTAGAAAATAGCTTTGTAGCCAGAGGATGTGAATACCTTTTACCTTACCTCCCCGGCAACGGCGCCAGAAAATAGCTTGATGTCTACGTGTGCTTCTATTCTTGTAGACAGTGTTGGGCCTCCAAGAGCAGAGGTTTGTAGAACAGCAGCAAGTTTCCCTTAAGTGAATCACCCAAGGTTTATCGAACTCAGGGAGGTAGAGGTCAAAGATATCCCTCTCAAGCAACCCTGCAATTAAGATACAAGAAGTCTCTTGTGTCCCCAACACACCCAATACACTTGTCAGATGTATAGGTGCACTAGTTCGGCGAAGAGATAGTGAAATACAAGTGATATGGATGATTATAAGTAGTAATTGCAATCTGAAATAAAATGGCAGCAAGCAAACATGTAGCAGAACTTGTTGTAAACGGTGTTTCAATGCTTAGAAACAAGGCCTAGGGATCATACTTTCACTAGTGGACACTCTCAACAATGATCTCATAACTGAATAAATAAAAGCTACTCTTAAACACTCTCTTGTTGGATAACAAACACCATTCATTGTGTAGGGCTACAAAAGCACACCTCAAGCCGGAGTAAACAAGCGCCACAACGTCATAAAGGAGTCACACACGGTGCACACACTGTCACCTTTACACCGTGGAGAGTACCGGAGTTCATATTAAAGTAACCTATAGAGTGCATAATAGATAAAGAGTAACATCTACATATTCAACTAGATTAGCACAACTGAACACAAGTAAATACTACTCGGGATTATTCTCCTTCTTGATGAAGCAAGAGTACTATGCGTAGGGCTGCAAAAGCACACCTCAAAGTCTGAGTAAACAAACACCACAATTCCCAAGAATAAGCCATGATAAATGTCTAAATTATTCATAGAGTCACACAAGTACCCACACTGTCACCTTGATACCGTGTTGTCACAATGACTCCAGAAACTAGACAAAATCACTTGAGTAGCATAAACATTATTAATGTATTCAGCGATACTAGCAATACACATGATCACATAAAGATCACACCATGGGAGAGAGAGATGAACCACATAGCTACCGGTAGAGCCCTCAGCCTCGGGGGAGAACTACTCCCTCCTCATCATGGGAGTCAGCAGCGGCGATGAAGATGGCGGTGGAGTCGATGGAGATGACTCCGGGGGCAATTCCCCGTCCCGGCGGCGTGCCGGAACAGAGATTCTGTCCCCCGAAACTTGTCGTCGATGGCGGCGGCGCTGCGGAACTCTTCTGGAAATATGACTTGGTTTTTAGGGTTTTCGCCTCGGGGGGAATAAATAGGCGAAGGGGCAACGTCGGTGGAGCCCGAGGTGGGCCTCCTCACCAGCTCATGGCTCCCCTTCGTCTCTCCTTCGGACTCCGTGTACGTGTTGGAAAAATAGGGACTTGGCCTTTTGTTTCGTGCAATTCCGAGAATATTCGCAGAAGTACTTTTCTGGAATAAAAAACAGCAGAAAACAGGGAACTGGCACTTCGGCATCTTGTTAATAGGTTAGTCCCAGAAAATGCATAAAAGTGATATGAAGTGTATATAAAACATGTAGCAATTGGTATAATATAAGCATGGAACATCAGAAATTATGGATACGTTGGAGACGTATCAGGCTCCGTTGCCGTTGATCTTCGCTCCACCGACATAGTCTTGACCTAAAAACGCCTATAAAAAAGGTCCCCGACATTCTCTGGAAGGAGGCGGCGGAGAAACAGAAAACCACGAAACAGAGAGTCAGAAGGCTGCCGCCGGAGAAGATCGGAGGGGGGAAATGCCGCCGGAATCACCTCCGGAGGGCTCCACCCCCCTCCGGCGTGTTCATCATCAACATCTATAGCAAGATCATCTCCATATCCCCACTGTAAACTCTTGGCAAACATGATGTATGATGCAATATACTATTCCCTTGATCTATTGTGTCTCCCATCTGTGTTTGAGAAGTGATTTGTTCATGGCACTTGTGAAATAGTTCGTTGATTGGTTGCATACAAGTGTTGTTATCTTTTATGATTGTCTTTATGTACAATATATGAGTGCACGCATATGTTGGGGAATGCATGTAAGGTGATCACCGTAGCGTAATGGATTGAGTAGGACATGTCGGAGTAGAGAGAAACCGGTGTCTGAGACTTGAAGTTACTTTATGGGGATATATATGGGGGACCCTAGAACTTAAGGCTATGGTGGGACAGTTATGTCTTAATAATTCTTGTGCTGCACATTTATTTGGCCATGAGATCCATCATAAGAGTTGTGTTATTGCTCATTTACTTGGCTACACCTATTTATGGCTCCCACCTAAAAGAAACAACTAAGACTGAAACATGTGCTTCACTAATTGTGATAACCACGCGAATGAAATAACAATTGCTAGAACATTTGCTCCCTTGAGATATTTGCTACTTGAGATCTTTGCTACTTGCTACTTTGAGAAACTTGCTTGAGAAAGCTGCTGAGAGAAACTTGCTCTAAGAAACTTGCTACTCGATAAACCCATTCCACGTCACTTGCTTCCATTAGTTAGATCCTTTCATATTTATTGCTTTGCATAAAAGGCCATATAAGAGGGTTATAGGGCTTTAGAGAATAGATAGTTTACCTTCAGCTCCTCGTGGGTTCGACACTCAAATACTTATCGAATAGTGCTACAGTGATTCCTTGCTCTTGGGGATTATCAGTGTGTAGGTACAGTGGGGTTGTCTTCACAACCCCAAGCTTATGGTCTTCACCATCCTTGGATAGCTCTTGGTGCATCTCCTCTAATCCCTGTGAAAAAACTTCAAAACACCGTTTCTCCCATTTCTTTTTCTGTCGGGTGCATTAGTAGTGATAAACAAATAGATTTCTTGCTGCATATAATCCTTAGACAAAAATTCATATGAATGTCCAGAAAGTGTATAATGTTGTATGCCTACTCATAAACTCAATTGGATCAAAAAGGTTCAAGTTAAAAGTTCTAAGCATGCATCAAACAAAATGGGACAGAATCTGTCCAGAAAGACAGCAGCAGCAAAACGTATTTTTCTACCCTACTTAACTTTGTCGGAAAATTCCGAAAAACTTCATGCATACAGAGGATGAAAAGTTGCCACTACAGTTCAAATATGAGCTCATTCGGAGTTACAGAATAAGAATTAAAAATCATACCGTGCACAGATTCGTGCAGGAATAATATCTCCGAACGCTATAAGCAACTTTTTCATACCAAAATGAGTAAAACTTGGCACTTTATTAAAAATTCCAGAATCTAAACTAAACACTAAGTTTCTTGTTACAGCAAGAGGACACAAAGAAAATCAAAAATAAAAACAACCGGGTTGCCTCCCGTAAAGCGCTTTCTTTATAGCCATATAGCTAGGCTTCTTACTTGATGTTTATTGTGGACGAAGCTCATGAGGGAGCTTGAACTTTGGTGTGTCCCTCTTCCTTGGAAAGTGTTCATGCATAATACCAGGATCCCGTGGTGTTCTCAAACCAATCAAAATAATAGTCAAGTTGAACCCTAGTTGAGAGAAAAACAAAACACAAAAGTAATAACAACGAAGTCTAACTTTCTTTCTATGCATTGACATTTTGTATATGAATGAATCACCATAAATAGAAGTTTCCCAATGCATATTATCAATATTTACTTGCAGCATATAATTATTAGTAACATGAAAAGGGTTCTTATCCCCTCCTCTTTCATAATAGTTGCAAGTAGTAGAAATAAATTCAACCATATAACCACAAGAATCATTCAACTTAGATAATTTAGGCACATAAAGAGGATTATTAAATTTATTATGGAATTCGTTAGCATGCTTCCCTCTTTCAAAATAGTTAATAAGATCAATATCAAGTTTATTATCATGATTGCAACAAAGATTTGGAACTAAAGATAGTTGCAAATCACATAAGCATTTCTCAACATAAGCAAATTTCTCCTCTATGGTGTATGTAGGAGAGTTCAAGAACAAAGTAGGACTCTCATGAGTAAGAGTACCATCACAAACAGCAAGTATATCATTTTTATCCTCACATAATTTAGTAACAACTAAACATGGAGGTTTATCAATAAGCATAGGACCATCATCTAAAGCATTATCATATAGCATATTTAAGCAATACTCCTCATTATCATCAATAAGTTCACTAGTAGCATTAATAGAAAGTAAAGGAGCATTTTTAGTTTCATCATAATTGCATGGGTTATCATATAGGACCATAGCATTTTCAGTTTCACACTCATCATAACATGGATTCTCATAAATAACAAAAGACTTTTGAGTTTGAGTGCTACTATCAAATGTTGATGGTGAAGTTGGGAGATCCAATTCTTCCCCAAGCTTAGGTTGGAACATATCCATTTCAATCTCCTCTTCACATACTTCCTCTTCCAAGCTTATGTTTTCATCATCCTCTTGGGGTTGCACGGGCATCCCCAAGCTTAAGCTTTTGTCATCTTCTTCCTACAAAATATTAGAGCTTTCTTTGGCAGCTCTCTTCCTTGTGTCAACAACATAGATATTTTCATTAAATTCAAGTATGCAGAGATCAAGCATATTGGCAATAAAAACTTTAAATTGAGAAGCTATAGGGCAGGTTTCATGTTCATCAATGAAGGTGTATAATTCATAGGCTGCCATAAAAATAACAAATTGCTCTACTTCTTCCATCCCTAAGTGAGCATAATTCCATGTATGATAAGCTGCAATAACATGTTCTCTATTAGAAGGGCATTGGAATTCAAAGTGTCTAAAGTATTCAGAGCAACAAGTTTCTTCCTTATGATACTTAAGCAGCACACTAGCAATTTTATTTAGAAGCTCTATGTATTCTCCTAATCTTTTCCCTTCATTTGATTTTCTAAATTCAGCAGCCATCATGGCGTTTTCATAACAGTTTTCCATTTTCTAATTTTTTTTGGGTTTTTGATATATAAAACTGAAAGTAAAACTAATGAGAAACTCACAACCAAACAAGTTTAAAGGAACCTCCCCAAGCTTAGATGATTGCAAGATATAAAACAAAAATAAATCTAAAGTCTAGTGCACACAAGAATAGAAACTTAAGCGCTACGCTCCCCGGCAACGGCGCCAGAAAAGTACTTGATAACCCCCAAGAGCAGGGGATCACTGTAGCACCTCTCAATGTGAAAGTAGGGTATCGATCCGCAGGAGCAAGAAGGAAAAGTTATCTATTCCCTACAACTAAAGTGTCACAAGTTTTAGTTGATTATGCACTAAACAAGTTTAAAGAATAAGATGGTCGATTTAATGGATGGAATTTAATGTAAGAAAACAAGAATGTAAAAGTGTCCCAATCCTCTTCAATGCAAGAGGACAAGACAAAGGTTTTCTCTTATTGGAACAATGGACATGGGTTCATGGGTTCACTTAATCCTCTCTCTCTCTCATCTACGGTGATTATCATGTTATAGATAAAGTACACACAATTGTCATGTTTTAATGGTAGCTTTTATGACGGCTATATGTCCTAAAACACATAGTTGAAAGAAGTACTCATATGTGTTGCTAGGTCACCCTCGTAAGGCTAGCGTGGTTGCTCTCACTCCCACACCATACTCTTCCTTTTTACCCCCAGATAAAGGATGTTGGGCTGTATTTCACGTGTCACTCAATACATATGCCGTGTCACGTCGGCCATCCCGTACCTACATACATCATACTTCATAATGGACAATATTCTAAACACTAGTGCAATGATTCATAATTCGTGTGCATGACCACAACTCTCTCATCTATCCACAATTGGTGGTGTCAATCACCTCATGACAAGGATAAACAAGCCATTATGCATAAATCAAACCATCACATGCATCATAGAATATCTCCAAAGTATGACAAATCATAAAAGCTCCAACACAACGGTAAATGTATAACAAATCATCTCATACCACAATATCCACCATAAGAATTACATAGATAGATCCATACTTATGCAAGGCACATCATATGGACTCCAACAATGATCATACATAGAGAGATTAGATCAAGTTACCACCATAAACCCATGGTCCAGGGGGTGGATTACTCCCCCTTCATCATGGAGACGGTGGAGAAGTCGTTGGAGAAGATGGAGACCACCCCGGCAGCGCCCCGCCAGAGTTTTCCCCTCCAATCTGCAGCTCCAGGTCTCTGTTTCGTGGTTTCTGTGTTTCGGCGGCGCTCCTTCCAGAGAACGTCGGGGGACTATTTTTATAGGCGTTTTTAGGTCAAGACGAAGCCACGGAGACGAAAACGGACGGCATCGGAGCCACGAGGAATAAAAGAGGTGGTCCCACACGGCCTATGTACCTGGCCGCGTGGGACCAGCTAATTTCTTCCTCGGACTTCCTTTTTCGCGGATTCTTGGCTGGTACGTCTTCTTATTTCCAAATATTGGGCCCCGTAAAATATTAGGTCATTTGGACGTCGTTTGGTCCCTGAAAGTCAAAAACATGGAAAAAGGGGTTTTCTGCCTGTGCAGGGTTAATTCCATAAAAATTGGAAACATACCAAATATTCCCAAAATCATTATAAAACAGTGTTATAACCCTTATATGATGCAAATATGATTGGAATATAAGTAAAAATAATGAAAGTTCATGTATGCATTTTACATGCATCGACATCCCCAAGCTTAACCTATACTCGTCCTCGAGTATGAAGGTGATAAAACTAACAAGGACTTTGCAATTTAATACTATCAACGGATATCAAAGGTGATTACTATTGCTACATAGAGTCAAGTGGTTCATTCTTAAAAGGAGTAGCAATATGCAAGATAGTTTATGAAGTGATATCAAGTATTCAATGCAAGGATGTTCAATGATAATTCACAAAGTGTAACATAAGAGAAGAAGTACTATGGACCACAAGTATGCATAATAATAAGTAAGAACATCGAAGAAGAGCGTGAGATAGCGCTTCAGCGCTCCGCCATTTATCAGCAGAACATGCGGCGTTATCACAGTCGTATGGTAAGACGGAGATCATTTCGGGAAGGCGATTTGGTGCTTCTCCTTGTTCAGCAAAAGGAGCACAAACTATCTCCCATATGGGAAGGACCCTTCGTTATCAGTAAAGCGCTTAAGAACGGGGTGTATTATCTTGTGGACCTCCGTGATATCAAGAAGAAGAAGAAGAAAAGAGGCCGCAAAAGGAAAAGGAACGAAGAAGCAGTGCTCAAAGAGACAAAACGTCCTTGGAACATTGAGCAGCTACGTCCTTTTTACACTTAGCAATTCTATTGTAATCACACCATATATGATTATGAAATAAAAGTCTTTGGTTCCCTCAATTATTTTTATGCATGAGTTTTCGCCGTCTTTTATTTCCATTTGATCATATATTTCGATAAAAATATCAATGTTAACCCGAATTAGCTCCGTGCTTGTGGTTACTCACATGATGCTTTTGCCTTAAGGCCTTACAAAAATTAAAATTGCATCCGTCTAAGAGTATTTATCTGATCGCGTATATGCTGGCTTGTCTTAGTAGATGCTTTACGCACCAAAAGCCGGCGCCGTTTCTGTGTTTAAACAGATTGGTTATTAACCCTGTTGCCAGCGAAGTGTTCCGTGCCTTAGGTTCTGCCAGCATACGAAAAGGCTAAAGCATATAAGCCAGACAACTTAAAGACGGATAAGGATCATAGTTTGCAAGCCTTTCAAAATAAGTGCATGCGTCGCAAAACAAACATGTTCAACAGATAAAAGGCTTCTGCCATTACAAACCATAAATTAGCAAGTCTTTTGTGCCATTTTTGATGACACGCTTAATACATAGTTTTTCCCGCATCTTATGCAGGGGACTGAGTAGGCGAAGGCGCAGGGGACTTGGATGTATCTAGCGCAGCTTCAGACTCGCCTTCTTCTTCTTCTTCTTCTTCTTCTTCATTTCCGTCTTCTGACTCGTCGCCATTACCAGTTGTGGGTGCTCGGCTTCGTCATCAGACACGTCGTCAGGACGGGGAGGCACATGCCTCTTGGAGAAGAAGATAGACAAGTCTACCATCTCAGCAACGGCTGAGGCAAAGCCAGAGACAGAGGCATAGACCTTTTCTTTGACGAGCTCGTTGCCGTCTCTGTCCTTGGCTGGGAAACACTTGATAACGCGCCACATGTTGACCTCGGGGTAGTGGCCGCGAACAAGTCCTAGAGCAAGTTTTGCTCCGCCTCTGGCTGCTGAGCGAAGACGCTGAATCACCTCTGGGACGCAGTTCTGAAGATGTGGCAGCAGGTTGCTGGTGTTTGTCACTTGGGGCAGTTGTTTTGGGAAGATGTTGGCGACAACGTCTCTTCCCGCAGCATACAGCCCTGACACAATTTCCCCGCACTCCAAGATCAGCTCCGGACGCGTCTCAGAGGTAAGCCTTTCCCCAAACCCAGCTGGAACTGTGGAGAGGAGGAACGGAAAAAGTTAAGGCGTAATGAAGTGTTGCAATAAAGGCGAGAAGTGAAAGAAAGGTGAGAAGTGAAAGAAGAAGGCTTACTTAGCAGTTTCTCGTCAATGGCGGCGCTCTCGTCAGCTCGGCGTTCAAGACGACCTTGTAAGCTCTGGATTAGGAGCCCATCCTTTTCAGCCTGTCGCTGCAGTTTCAAAAGTTCTGTCTTCAGTTTGTCTTGCTCTGCAGCGGCGCTGTCTTGGACGGCTTTAAGATTGGCCTCGGCCGTCTTTCGGTTCTCCTCCAGCTGCTTAAACAAGGCGGCATTTTCTCGCCTCACAACTTCTATATCGCCAGTCTCGCTGACGATCTGTTTCGCCTTCGCCACAACAGCTGTGCAAAACACATTGCATGTGTTGAGCATCTTATGCCTTAAACGAATTAAACTCACAACGCATGTGAAAGAACAACATTTACCTTCGTTCGCCTTATTTTCGGCGACGGCTTGCTTGAGCACTTGCCTTTGGTTACTCAGTGAGTACCATAGATCGCATGTAAGTTGCTCGCTGCTCTGCTAGGCAAGGGCAGTAGTTAGTAACAAAGGTAAAGATCATAAGTATAGCTACAAGGTGCTTGGGGACTGAGTCTTTATCCATATGAAAGAAAGGCCATTACGTCGGCTTAGTCAAAGCTCAACGTAATGCCCGGGGACTAGTATGTACATAAAGACGGAATATTTACCTGCATCATGGCCTTCAAGGCTTTGTAGCTCTTCTTCATTGTGACGTACAGCTCGTCACAATTGTCTTCCAGATTCAAGATGGTCAATGTCTGACCAACTGGCCTTAGCTTCGGAGGCGGCTCGTTGCGCTCCTTCTCATCGGCAAGCATGGCGGCGATGTTGGGTAAGATATACCCCTCGTCGTCAAAGAGCTCTTGCTTCACCATGTTGCGGATAGCCTCCGAGTAATGGGCTCGTTTGGCTCTTCTGACTGAATTACTGCCGCCTTCCCAGCAGCGGCAGCCCTGGCCAACTTTTCAGTTTCCGTCTTCTCAAGTAAGACGGGCGGGTCTAGATCTGTATGCTGATCTTCAGATGAGCCTGGGGCTGTCTCTTGCTGAATGGAGGGGTGGGGGAGCGACAGCCGGAGAAGGGTCAGCTTTCTTTGCTTGGAAGAATATACTTTCTTCCTCTTGAGAGGCGCAGTTGGCTTGATCCTGCGAATCATATACAAAATAAGAGAACATTTATAGACACTGTTCGCCTTACTACAGAAATTGAGATTCGGCTTACTTCTGCACTGGAGCATTGAAGGCCGCATCTCATCGTCCTCAATGTCGAGCACTTCGGCATTAACAGGAATGGCTTTCTCACGCTTCCGCCTTTCTGCTGCTGAAGTTGCTGCAGAAGCTCCTGAAGCCTTTCGTTTCCGAGTCTTTGGGGGCTCGGGAGCCGCTTCAGGCACGTAAAACAAAGGAGCCAGCAGATTATCTGGCAAAAGGGCGAGCTGAAATCAAAAGTGGTGTTAGTAAGGCAAACATCGTGGAAGTATAAAACACAGTGACGGTAAATGCCTTACCATGGGAGCCGGGTTGGCGGCTGTGTACATAGGACGCTGCTCTGCGAGCTGGATCCTTTCCTTGGCAATCCTCTTAAAGCGATACATGAGGGCGTCATGCGTGAGGTCGCTCTCACTAACACGGAGAGGATCCGTCTTCTGGTCCGTGTAGTGGCATAAGAGGCCCTTGCGATCCTTCAAAGGCTGGATTCGCCTTGACAACCAACATAAGATGGTGTCTGCGCCCGTGAGTTTGGGCACAACAGTCTTTGTCAAGTATTCAATCCGCCTTTGCATGCGACGGAGGTTGTCAGGAAGGACCTTCAGTGGTTTCTCGCCCCAAGAAAGGCGGGGCTCCGCAGGCAAAGGAGAAAAGCGAGGAAGTCCTATGTCTTTGCCTACGGGCGCCATGTCTTTGCAGTAGAAAAAGGAGCTGTTCCAGCCTTTAATAGAGTCTATTTTTGGCGCCTTAGGATACCAGTCTCTGCCTCTACGAAGGTTGATGCTAACTGTTCCTAAGGAAAGCAGTTCTTCCTTCTCTGTTTGGCGCTTGCAAGTAAAGCAGTACTTGAAAAATTCTAAGCTGGGTTCTATGCCTAAGTATCCTTCGAATAAGGCCATAAAGCCAGCTATGTACAAGATGCTATTGGGGCCTACGCTATGAGGCTGAAGACCATAGTAGTCTAAGACAGATTGGAAAAAGGATGCGGTGGCAGAGACAAACCGCGGAGGAGATGTGAGACGAGGAGCACTCGTTCATCGCCGGCGGGATCTGGAGCGGGGTGGCCGTACGCTGACCGCCAGTGGCAGTTCTCCTTTGATGGGAGAATGCCCTCCTTTTGCAGCTGCATAAGGTCTGCTTCGGTGATGGTGGAGGCTGCCCAGTTGCGGGATGATGCCTCCTCTCCCTCCTCCTCTGCCTCCGCCGCGTCGCCCTCGTCGGAGGGCTGGGCGTTCTTCTCTGCTTCGGTGGAGATGGCCGCGGAGCTTGTTGTTGTTGCTGCGCGGGAAGTGGATGCATCCACGGCGCCCGAGCCCCCGTGGCTAGATCTTGTCCCGCCGTCGCCGACGACGCTGCCGCCGCTCCCGCGGTCGCATCGGAGCTTTCCATGAGTGGGTGCGCAAGTGGTGGTGGTGGAGCTCATCGGAGTTTAGATGGGGACGGGCGCGAGGAGGAAGATGAACAGGGAAATGGATCGGATGGAGTAATGAAGAAAATATGTTCCCTTATATGGGGGAGGTGCGCCGCGATTAGTGCGGTGGCACAACGCCCGCGCGATTTTCGCCACGCGTCCCGCAACGGTCAGATAGTGGGTATCTTCTCCCTGACGCCTCGGAGATCGTGTGCGGAAAAATAGCAGTGATGGCGTCACAACGTCTCTTTGCTTGTCCAAACTGTCGTGGACTGGCTTTGACTACGATGACGTCATGACAAGACTCGACGCTGACAGAATCTTTCTGCCAGATTGTTCAAAGTGCAGGAGAGTTCGGCTTAATCCTTAAGGCAGACTGAACGTCTCATTTTGGAATGCTCCAAGCTCTTCTGTCCGCCTTTCGCAAAGGCGAAAGCCCGTGTCTTACAAAGACGGAAAACGAAGAACTTAAACCTTTCCGGGGACTACTGTGGAGGTTATGCCGAACGGGTATACCTGCCACGGTGGATAAAATCATGCCCATCAAGGAGGCCCATCAGATAAAGCCGGAGGGCTTAATGGAGAAGGCCTCATGGGCTTAGGCGCAAGGATAAGCCCTGGGCTGGCTTAGTGAAGTCCAAGACGAAGGCCAGACTACGTTCGCCTTAGGGAGCAAGTTAGGGTTTGTTACCGTGTTAGTCTAGGACTCATGATCTACGTCGGTTAAGGCTTTCCTTGTAGGGGAAGGCTTGGCGCCTTTATAAGCCAGTCTTCCAGCAGCCTTAGGGCACACATACAACCTCATTGTAACCTGTACACATATTCTGCTTGAGTTAATTATAGCAGCACGTAGGATCTCGCCACCATCGTGAGATCTGAAGCTGGGTAAGATCGTGTGTGCAATCCCGTCACTGGAACCCTCTACGTTCTTCCCCACATCCTCTACGGTACGTATGAATCCATATAGTAGTTCCGCGTTACCAATACCTCGACACCTATGGTGGATATTGTGGTATGAGATGATTTGTTATGCATTTACTGTTGTGTTGGAACTTTTATGATTTGTCATACTTTGGAGATATTCTATGATGCATGTGATGGTTTGATTTATGCATAATAACTTGTTTATCCTTGTCATGAGGTGATTGAAGTGTGGATAGATGAGAGAGATGTGGTCATGCACACGAATTATGAATCATTGCACTAGTGTTTAGAATATTGTCCATTATGAAGTATGATGTATGTTGGTACGGGATGGCCGATGTGACACGGCATATGTATTGAGTGACATGTGAAATACAGCCCAACATCCTTTATCTGGGGGTAAAAAGAAAGAGTATGATGTGGGAGTGACAGCAACCACGCTAGCCTTACGAGGGTGACCTAGCAACACAAATGAGTATTTCTTTCAACTATGTGTTTTAGGACATATAGCCGTCATAAAAGCTACCATTAAAACATGACAATTGCGTGCACTTTATCTATAACATGATAATCACCGTAGATGAGAGAGAGAGGATTAAGTGAACCCATAAACCCATGTCCATTGTTCCTATAAAAAACACACACTTGAGCTTGTCCTCTTGCTGCATAGAGGATTGGGCTTTCTCTCTTTGAGAGCTGTCACTTTCTACTATTTATTTTCAGCATTGCAACCATACATCCAAAAATACCAAAAACACTTGCATCTTTCATTGTTTTATTTATCAATCTTGCTAACCAATACCTTCAGCTCCTCGTGGGTTCGATAACCTTTTCTAATCGAAAGGTACTACAATTGATCTCCTGCACTTGGGAGTCATCACATGTCACATAACAACCTAGTTAAAGAATTGTCCAACATGTGACAGAAAGATATATTTCTACCTTGTATTACCATCAACATAGTCCTACATTATCTTCTTTATCTTGTGAGTTGACACACATACGTCGATGACCAAGAAATATAACTATGTGGCAACCCAATTGTTTGTGTTGAGCCATTAAAGACAATAGATAGATATCTAAAATCCTCAAACCTGCAATATGTGCTAGTTGAATAAAGGAAAATGGATTAGATATTCTTGTTGAATAAACTGGTGGACACTAAGATCATATGGAACTTCTTGAACAATACGACAATTTGGTGATTCTATAACTTCTAGTGGATAATATTTTTTGATTATATTCTTGCAAATTTTAACTTGGCCTTCTAATCATTCAATAATAAGCAATAACTAAACATTGATTCAAGAAACGTGTTATGCATGAGACACATACCTTCATCCGAGAGATCATAATGGAACCCTAGGAATCATTACCTTCTTTTCTAACTCAGTAATGTCTTGATGCGGCCTACAACACCCCGTTGGGAACCCCAAGAGGAAGGTGTGAAACAGCGTAGTAGCAAGTTTTCCTTTATTACAAAACCAAGGTTATCAATCCAGTAGGACTTGGAGAAGGCTTCAACACGGTGCCAAAACCACTCTGGTGCTTGTGGCTTTAGCATGGACCTGCACACAAAACAAACTCTCACTTTGCCCCAACGCTTCAGGAAGGTTCTCAATCTTCCCGTCTTGCTGAAACTGATGAGATTAAACGTATGGTGTGAAAAATAAATATAAATGCAAAAATGAACAGCGAGCAAATGATGATGGGATGCAATGGAAACAATGTTTTAATAAGTGTAAAAGAATGGACCGGGGTCCACAGTTCACTAGTGGTATCTTTCCATAAAACAGATAAACATACGTGTTGGGTAAACAAATTACAGCTAGGCAATTGACAAATTATAAGGGAATGACAATGCTATCATGACAAGCTAAAGTTCAATGTAATATTTAATTGGGAATTACAACAAAATACAAAGACCGCTTGCTAGCTGCATCTATGACTAATAATCCACCCCGTGATCGCTATCCAGCGTGTCACCCGAAAATATTTCTTTTTGAAACGAAGGCAAAAGCTCTGCCTTATTGATTAATTAAGCAGAAAGTGCCCGGCTTATTAGCGGAAGAAACCGGGCGAAAACTATACAACGAACACAACACCACGGGGCGACGCCCACACAACCTCAGGAGCACCAAGAGCCCCGACAACGAACAACACCATGAGCAACCTTGTCGCCCACACGACACAAGGTGGAGCACCCTCGATGTTGCAGAACTCTCGGAACCACCGCCCGACATCCACCTCTCCATCACGCTCAGCGCAATCCACGTGCACCACCTTCCGGGGCCGTCGCCCCGACATGCCACCGCTCGCACTCGAGCTGCAACGCCGCACGACCTAGCTGTCTGCAAGTATTAAGTTGTAAGAAACAAAAATTGCAATAAGCAAAGTGCGTAATGTAAGCAATGCATATAACACGTAGAAATAGCACCGTTGTTTTACCCCTAGTAGCAACAACACATCCCTGTCATGTTCGTTTCTGTCATCTCAAGCACAGACTAATGAGACATGAACCCACTATCTAGCATAAATACCCCATCTTGGAGACACTAGCAACTACTTGGCCAAAGCAACCACTAGCATCGGAGAGCATGCAAGATCATAAATAAAACATATAGATAAATAGATGTACAAACTTGATAATAACTTCACAATTCATCAGATCCCAGCAAACACAACATGTAGCATTACATAAAGATGATTTTTGATCATGTTAGGCAACTCACAAGATCTAAACATGGTAACACAAAATAGGAGAGACAACCATCTAGCTACTGTATGGACTCGTAGTGCAAGGATGAACTACTCACACATCACTTCGGAGGCAGACATTTTTCAGGTTGATGCATATGGGTGAGTGGTGTGTCAGGGCTTTACGAGTGCTCGTTTAGATCGACTCATTGTAGTAATGAACAAAGCCAAACAACATTTTTTTGCTCGCTATTATTAACGAGCTAAACGAACAAGCCGATGAGCCTCGCGAGCAGCTCAGTAAACTCGCTAATTCGAAGCCTATCAAATTGACTAACTTTTATTTTTCATATATTTCTGTTGAGTCCAGTGTGTTGCGCTGCTACAAAGTATCGACTGTCAAATATAAGTTTCGGTGGTCTAATGTCCGATGAATGTCTGCATTTTGTAAGTTTTTTTGGACACACACTATGCTTAGCTGGTGTGTGTCTGCCTATGCGGGTTGTGCTTGCTTTTTAGGTTAGATGAATCATGATGATACACCTAGGTTGCTAAGAATAAGATACATGACTTATTTTTACAGGAGTAACAATAATGCGTCAAACAAAAAATAAATCCATTGAAAACATAGTCATGATATGCTGAGATGATAGCACCTAAAAAATATGGGTTTACTTTTGACTTGTGGTCATGATAGTCTGCCTTTTGCATTTATATAATTTTATCAGTGCAATTTATTTTTGAAATTGTACAATTCAAGCTACATTTTATGACGCGAGAATTAAATTTCACTAACTACCCCGTGTACTCTTTACAACTGTCTGCAAGGTTACTACTAGTTGGTCGCACGTGAAGTCCCGACCCGACCCTTCCTCCCCCGCGTCTGCGCCGCCCCCGCGGCGGCCGGCGCGGTCTCCCTTCTCCTTGCTCCCGACCTCTCCTCCCGCCTCTCCCTTCTCGTCGCTGTCGGCGTGGGGCCCCGAGCGAGGCTCGGGTGCTGCCGGCGGCGGCGGTGCTCCTTTACCCGCGTTCGAAGGAGGTCGCGCGGGGCGGCGTTCTCCGGCGGCGGTGGTCCGGCTATGGCCGGGTGGTGCTGCGGCGGCAGCGCAGCGGCGGGCGGCACCGGCAGAGCCCTGCGGCCCAGATTTGGGCCCGTCGGGCCCCATCTGGGTCGGGGCGGGCTGGCCTGCCCTGGTGCACGCACTGCAGATGGTGGCGAGGTAGATGGTGAAGGGGGGAAAGCAGCGACGGCGGCCAGCCTGTTGCAGCGTGGCGGCAGGCTTTACGGGTCCAATCTGGACCCGGCCGGACCCTATTAGGACTAGTGTGCCTCCACGGAGGCTTTACGGGTCCGCTGGGCCGCGGACCCGGTCGGACCTTACTGGGACTGGTGTGCTCTGCCACCGCGTCCGGTCGACTACCGCCCGTGGCGGTGGAGGCGTTCCCTCCCGCCGGCCGCGGTACTGCTGACCCTAGTACAAGTTACCTCTTGCCACCGTCCTGCAGACCTCGTGATAGCGGCTTCGGTGCGACGACGATGGCGACTTTGTGACCATGGTGGCGCTTGTTGGTGGACGGCTAGTTTGGTGGTGGCAAGGCCTCGTCTTGCGGGGCTCCGGTGCTACGGATCGTCTAGGGTTGTGGATAGGGTTTTTCGGGAGAAATCCTTGTCGGCTCGGCTGACACCGACGCGATGCCGCCTCTGGGTGGCATAATCCCTTCCTGAAGGGCGTCGTGGCTACCCTTCGTCCGCATCCCTCTGTGTGCCGGGGGAAACCCTAGGATCAGTGCGCTGGTCCGGCAGCAGCGTGCGCGTGCCTTCTTGAAGGTGTTGCTTGGTACTCGTCGATTCGGTGCTAGGAGCGTGGTGGTACTTCGTCGGAGAGGGCGCAACGGTTGCGAGTCACCGTAGCTTAGTCAATCCGTCTATGTCTCCATTCTCTTTTTTCTTTTCTTTTCTTTTCTTGTCTTTGGGTGTATGTTTGCTGCTGCCCCAGCAATGCGAATCTGTTGGTTGTATCGGGTGGTTGCTATATTAATATAGCGGGGCTACGGCCTATTTCGAGAGACAACTGTCTGCAACATTTGTAGGTCATCTCTTGCAATAAGGTGGTTGGTCTGCAACCTTGAGATAAGTTACATCGATCAAATTGCCATTTGGTTTTTTATACAATATTTAAAGTTCTGCCAGAGGTTTTTTTGTGGAGAGGCAAGGAATTTAGAAGATAGGTAGATGTTTGGTCAAATGGGAGAAGATGTGCATGCCAAAAAGGATGGTGATGTCGATGTCTTAAATTTGAAAATTCAGAATATCACCCTGCCGATGATTTGTTTTTTAAATTCATGAATAAGATGTATATTCCTTCCTTGAAGTTATTATGGCGCATAGTATGCTCATGGAGCTCCCCCCAATCATCTACCTTGTGTGGATCATTTTGGTTGAAAGACTGCCGATCACTGATGGAAACTTTCCCGCCACTTACATCTTGTACTACTGGTGATGGTTCCACTATCAGGTTTTGGGAAGATAAATGGTCTGATAAATTTATGAGAGACAAATAACGCTACTTTTGTTCCTATGCCAAGGACCAAACTGTTTCTCTTAGGAAGTCCGTGATTGCTTTTGAACGGACTGAAGTGCAACTCCATTGCCTACTGATTATAAACAATATATCTACTAGTGGTTCCTAGCAATTAACTGTACCAAGCAAACTCTACTCCGGCAAACGAGTATATAATCAATTATCATCAAACCAACTTGCTCCTGCCCTATGAGATGGATTTGAAACTCATGTGTTTTTCCTAAGCATAAATTCTTGTTATGGCTCTTACTCCAGGACAGACTGAATACCAGAGTGACTGATTAACAATAAAGAACTTTCATATTGAATCAAATGATCATGTCATTTGCTCCGATTGTTCCAATGAGGATCTTCCACCTTTTATTCCTATGTGATTTTAGCCAGACTTTTTGGGAACACTTGAACCTGGAATGGAATCATGATCTCCGATTACATGATACGTGATTGAAAGATGGATCATATACAAAATTATGCTTCAAGGAGATCCTTATGGGTGGCTCCTGGAATATTTGAAAATCATCTTTGAGGGGGATCATGTCAATCAACATGAATACCTCAGTTTTTTCAAACAGAACTTTGCTCTGGTTATGCATAGAGCAAACAAAGTCGAAAAAGACATGTCTCAATGGATAGACACTTTGTATTTTTCTTTATATTATATACTCCTCTACAAAAATGACGTGGTAGGTACCTTCCCTACAGTCCTTTGCGTAAAAAGAAAGATAAGCTACATAACAACCATCTTCTTGAACCTTTCATTTTTCATAACCTAATAAAACCGGGCAATAAGATGAATACAATTAATTATAGTGCCTTACTTGAGAAGTTTTCACCTACAAAATGCAGATACAAAAAAACACAACTTTGGATTATAATTTGATAACGAACGATTATAATCAGCTGTAATGTGAAAACTATGAGTTAAAACAAGCCACGATAAAGAAATAACTAAAACCAGACAAAAACAATCTAGTCATATCCTTGGCCAGGGGAGGCACCCATGGGTGGAATTCTGGAAACACGACATCTACATTTCATGATAATACGATAATGTTTTAATTTTGACCAAAATACTTATATATTCCATGTATTTGGGAAATAGGTCCAGAGCGCGAGAAAATTATAGGAAATGTGGAAGCACGACATCTACATTTCATGAACGTGGGAGCACAACACCTACATTACTATGATCCAAGAATTTTTTTTGGAACGTATAACTGCAACACTTGACAATGCAGAGCTTATTGTAGTTAGGGCGTGAGGCAGCAGTGGGGAATTTTCCGCAATGTGCCAAAACCTGACGGAGCAATGCCACGTGGAGGTGGAAGGCCTACAAGTTGTCAACTTCTTTTCATAAATTTAGTCTCAGATCTTATTGAAAAAAAATTTGTACGATGATTCTATGAATCAATTTTGTAAGATGATTTTGTGAATCAATATGTTCAATCCAAATATATATTTTATTATAAAAGGCATTCAAGTGTTGATTTTGGGAATCAACTTTGTAAGATGATTTTGTGAATCATTATGTTCTTTCCAAAAATATATATTTTTAGTTATAAAAAGGCGCGCGCTACGCGTCAGCCGGCTGTAGCTACAGCCGGTCTGCGCGATATGCACGGCCGAGCAAGACGTCGCTTTCAAGCCGTGTGTACGAGACGCGCAAACTGGAAACCCAACATGCATGGGTGGAGCCCACTCTATAACTGTCGCGCGTCGAATTTTCTACTGCTACTAGTTGCATGTCTCTTCTCTCGTTGCATGTCAACAGGCTAGCTCCATGTCGTTGCCTGCCCCTGTGCCTCACATGCGTGCTAGCTCAGAAGTTATAGCAGCTGCTACCTGCTAGGTGCCCCCTACATGGCACAACACTACAAACGACATTATCTGTTTATCTCCAAACAAAATCAAATGTAGCATTTTGGACATGACCAAGTAGCAAAAACTAACAATATATGTAACAAAACGCGAAATTATTTTGCAACATTTTTCTAGAAATATGTAAAACTTGCGACGTGCCAAAAATCAAATGTAACATTTTGGACATGACTATGTAGCAAAAACTAACAATATATGTAACAAAATGCGAAATTATTTTGCAACATTTTTCTAGAAATATGTAAAAACTTGCGACGTGCCAAAAATCAAATGTAGCATTTTGGACATGACTATGTAGCAAAAACTAACAATATATGTAACAAAATGCGAAATTATTTTGCAATATTTTTCTAGAAATATGTAAAAACTTGCGACGTGCCAAAAATCAAATGTAGCATTTTTTACATGACCATGTAGCAAAAACTAACAATATATGTAACAAAATGCGAAATTATTTTTGCAACATTTTTCTAGAAAATATGTAAAAACTTGCGACGTGCCAAAAATCAAATGTAACATTTTGGATATGACCATGTAGCAAAAACTAACAAATATATGTAACAAAATGCGAAATTATTTTTCAACATTTTTCTAGAAATATGTAAAAACTTGCGACGTGCCAAAAATCAAATGTAGCATTTTGGACATGACTATGTAGCAAAAACTAACAATATATGTAACAAAATGCGAAATTATTTTGCAATATTTTTCTAGAAATATGTAAAAACTTGCGACGTGCCAAAAATCAAATGTAGCATTTTTTACATGACCATGTAGCAAAAACTAACAATATATGTAACAAAATGCGAAATTATTCTTGCAACATTTTTCTAGAAAATATGTAAAAACTTGCGACGTGCCAAAAATCAAATGTAACATTTTGGATATGACCATGTAGCAAAAACTAACAAATATATGTAACAAAATGCGAAATTATTTTGCAACATTTTTCTAGAAATATGAAAAAACAATAATTTGTCATGTCACTTTGATGATGGTGTAGTGAGTGTTTAGCCGCATACCCATCTGATTGCATTGGCTCGGGAATACACTCTAGTATTGGCCATTTGGTTACTTCAATGTCCGGCCACCGCCCATCTTTGTTGAACTCATTCGTCTGAGAAGCAATCGTAAGATGCTTCTCGAGCCCCTGAACCTGAAATACAAAAGGGTATGACAAAATATGTAAATATATGTTACTTGCCATTCATGAGAGATGAATATGGAAGTAGTAAATTCTCACCGTAAGGTGCAGGTCATGCCGATTGCATCAACTGCATATCTAAAAGTTCTTCGAGGAGCAAATGCAGAAATGCGCCTAGAATTTATTAAAGAGATGCCCAAAGCTGCAATCAGAATCAGGCTGGACCTCACCACTCTCCTTGCTACGCTCTTCTTCACATGGACGATGCAACTCCTCCTTCCAGTGAGTTAATTTGGCTGTCGTCCACAGTACTTTTACTGCGGTTTATCAGATTTGTATGTTAAGCTTTTCGCTAAACATACTTCAACTGTTTTTCCAGGTAATATTGACATATCTTGTTTTCGAGAAGCAGCAGAAGCTAAGACTGATGATGAAAATGCATGGACTAAAGGATGGACAAACAGTAAGTATTGGCAGGTTGGTATTGGAATGGCCATAGATATAACCTGACTAATCCCTGCTAATAAGTAGAAACACGTGTCATGACATCTACATGTGCACGAAAGCTAAAAAGGCCACAATATTTATTACCTGGCAAAATAGACGATGGGGTACATGGTTGTGCCGCTTTCTTTTGTAGTCGGGACATCCGGAGCTTCATTAGATGCTCTGCTTTTTCCTCAGGGGTTAGTCTTGAATACCAACTTTGCGCACTATTTTTTTCGGCACAACATTAACTTGATCTTGATGAGCTTCGTTACTAACAGGGCCTCCCGCGGTGTTTCCCACATCTGGCACACGAAAAATCAATGAGTACACAATAATTAAGATCAGAAAAGACCAAAGGGAAAGCACGGATTCAGAATTTCCGGACGGATAGTAGTAGGATTTCAAAGTGTTATTACCAAGTAATTCCTGTGATGCAGGTTCATTAGATGCAGCTTTCTTCTGAAGTCGAGACAAATTCTGGCCACCCCGTTTTTTGTTCCCGACATGATGGTGTTCAGAGCTTTCAGCCGTACATGTTGCATCTGGTGCACCGGAGATAAATAGGTCAACCATAGTCAGATGGACTATAATAACACATGTATGTACAAATATATATGTTTAGTTGAACGGATACCGTTTAGAGTAGTCATGGACGCAGCCTTTTTTTGTTGGCGGACTATACGAAGCTTTTCGAGATATTCTGCTATTTTCTCAGGGGTTAGTCTTGCATACCACCCTTGACCATTGGTCTTTTTCCGTTGGCCCTGCATCCCCATATGTAGGGATATTTGTTAGGTCTTTAAACGGGGAGCGATCCCCTGATCCAGACGGCCCGGCAGATGTATGTTTTTTCTTCATCTAGGGAAGATAACATGGGTTATCAGTTGATAAACAAACATAGAATCATTAAGCCTTATTAGCAGAAAATACCACCGGTCCAAAGAATGCAGAAAAGACCAAACTGAAGTTAATTTGTCCTAACTATCTCCAAAAATATTTACCACTGGTCCAAAGAATGCAGATAAGACCAAACTCAAGTTAATTTGTCCGAACAAACAGCGATCCAATTTCAGTTCCCAATTTCAAATAAATGTATTAGTGTTAATGATCTATGATACATCATTATCCATGTAGATATAATTTGATAGGTGAAGTAGCGAAGTGACTTTATTTAGCGCAGTGTCCCGTAATTCTTAGAGAGAGCTGGAGGAGAAACAAAAATCCAAACACGCTGTCTGGGGCTATGAAGAATTCATTTTTACCTCTGTCTCTGTGTCATGCGTATGTCCTCGCTCTCTGGGGCTATGAACAATGTTGTCCATCACCTCTCGCCTTCCCTCCCATTCTTCAGCTAGTACGCGCTGTGCACGATGGAGCTTTAGCCCACTTCAAGTGCCTGCACGAATATGTCCAACTTTTAGACAACTATTTTCACTGGAGTTTGAAGATATGAATGTTGCCTTCTCTATATAGGAATATAAAGTGGGTAAATGTCATAAGAACTTCAAACAAACAAAAGGTAGTTTGAGAAGAGCACATCAACTTAATACATTCAGAAAAAAAAACTGGTCAACACCAATGGTCAGCAAGGTGTACATGCTAGTATGCCACAACGGTTTGATACTGTATATACTGTATTTACTAACCAACCAAAGTGCCCATGAATTCAAGTGAGATAACTGAAAAATGACAAGGCATGAGTCTTTAATTTACATAAGCAATAACCGGCTCAGACCAAAGCAGATATGAGACATCAAACATGTTACTTTCTCAAGCAAGCTGCTATTGGTACACAGCAGTACAATGGAATGCAAAGGTTATGAATCGTTATTCTACTGCTTAAGATAGTGTGGAGTTTAATCAGGCTTTCTGAATAAAAAGTAGAAACATAAGGCATATGAGACATGATGGTTTCTTTCAGAAACCCATGTATATTGCTAAGCAGCAAAACCCATGTATATTGCTTACAGCACAGCTAATACTACTCGTGAAGAAGTATGTCAATGTTGTTCCCAGCAAGATGAATATACTCGTGAAGAAGTATGTCAATGTCCTTCCCAGCAAGATGAAGATAGTGCCAGCATAGATATGGGATTTGTACCTCACAAGCTCCTGCGCGATGCTATGATGTCCACATCCAGAACCACCACGTCCACCTGCACGATCGATCAATCAAAACCAAAGGAGAATGCATATATGCTTACAGATTCTTATGCCAGCATCTACCATAACAATAGTGCATATGAACTTTGTATTCGAGTACGTCGTCATATATAAATTTGTTTCAAATTAGAAGATTGATCAACCTTACTCTAAATTCGTACTGAAATTTCCACAAGAGCATGTCCTATATAAGCTCTATAAATCCACATGAATCCGGAAAGGGAAAATGGAGGAGAAACAAAAATCCAAACACGGTGGCAGTTAATTCACCTTTAAGTGGAGACACTGTTTGAGCAATCTCCAAAACGCGCTGACAAAGTTTGCTTGCGGCTACTCCATCGGTCTGAAACTACTGCAGTAACATAACCCAAGATCAACATTAGAAAAATCCGAGGCTGAAATAATCAACAGTCTGTGCTGTACGCGCGTGATTTGAGAGAAACAGAGTGGTTCATCAGTCTGTTGATACCATTGGTGAATTGAACACCGGAGTTGCAGTAGAAATTTTCTTCTGGTAATACGGTATAGAACAATGGATAATTCAATCAAAACAGCAATCATGGTACCTTGATGAAGGCGGGTTCCTCAGGGCGGAGGCAGCTGCAGTCTCGACGTCGCGACGGTCGAGTTCGGCGGCGAGGGCGGCGAACTCAAGGGCGGCGACCTTGATGACGGCGGGTTCCTCAGGGGCGTCGGCGGCAGAGAACTGGGATGACGGCGGCAGCTGCAGTCTTGACGGCGCGACGGTCGAGTTCGGAGGCGAGGGCGGCGAACTCAAGGGCGGCGACCTTGATGACGGCGGGTTCCTCAGGGGCGTCGGCGGCGAGCGGCGGCGGCGGGTTCCGCAGGGGCATCGGCGGCGAGTTTGATGGCGGCGGCAGAGACCTTGGAGGCAACGGGGACGTGAGGGGCGTCGGCGGCGACGGATTGATCGATGGGGGAAATTGCTGGAGGAGTCGTGGGCTGTGACGGTTTGTTTTTTTTTTGAAATTGTGGCCGACGACAGTTTGGTTTCGATGTTGAGCGCTGTTTTGCGTACGGTGTCCAACATTTTTAGCGTTAAACATCTGAGGACTCCAGACCGTAGGATGCTAGCGTTGGATGGCTGAGATGGTCTGAATCTCCGCCCTCTGGGTCTTTTAATATTAGTGGAGATAGTGGAGAAAAAAAGGCATTGACACGGTTCCTTCGAAGGGAAGCTGCTGACTTGGGGAGTTGGGAGTCAGCACTGAGCACTTCACCCAGCCGCGAGCCCGGCCGCAGCCGAGCGGACCCAACCCACCCTCCTAAAAGCCTCGCACCTCTTGGCTCCCTTCCGTCGTCTCCATCTCCATCTCCTCCCCCTCCCCAAACCCTCGCCTCGCCCGCGAGCGCGAGAGCCTGCTCCGGAACGGGAGGCACGGCACGCCCCGCCTCTCTCCGGTGATCTCAAACGCGCGTCTCCCCCGCTGCTCCTCCTCCCCGTCTCCCCAGTCGGCGGCGGCGGCGTCGGCGTCGAGTCGTCCCCTCAGGGCGGCGCAGATCCCCAAAACCCTAAGCCCTGGCGCGGCGTTAGGGTCTGGGCCGCGCATCCCAGCGGGGGTTCGCCTGCCATGGCGCCCATCAACAGCTCCAACATGGAGCTGCACTCGCAGAAGCTCCTCGAGCCCGACCTACGTACGCCCGCCTTCACTCCCCCTGTTTCCTGTTTTTGTTTTATAATAGAAAACCCTCGCCACGCCAGTTATTCAGGCGTATTTCAAGTCGGGGAATTCTCCGACCTGTTTTGAGTTTCTCTCCGAGACATTTCTCACAACCAATGCTAATGTCTGTTACTAGAATTTGTACTAGCTCCCATTCGCTAAAAAGAAGAGAATTTATACTAGTTCCGGGTTTTGAACTCACGCGATACTGTGAAGGCCATACATTGTTTCCTTGTACACTGTTATTTACCAGTCAGAGTGTCTGTACTTCTCCAATTCTTAATTGCAAACCATAATATTTGCTCTGGTGATTCTTTTGGCTCAATGGTCCTTGACTAATCATCCGTTTTATGCAGCTGTGCAAGTCCGCCTGCAGCTTGTGATGGAAGTTCGGGACAGCCTGGAGATGACTCATACTCCGGACTACCTCAACTTCCTTCGTTGCTACTTCAGGGCCTTCTCAGCCATCCTGAGCACCTTCACCACACCACAGGGCACAGAAAATGCCGAGCACAAGCTGCGCAATGTTGTCATCGAAATCCTTAACCGCCTTCCACACAGCGAGGTGCTCCGACCCTTTGTGCAGGACCTGCTCAAGCTCTCTCTCCGTGTGCTGACACAGGACAACGAGGACAATGCCCTTCTTGCTATCCGAATTGTATTTGACCTTCTCCGCAACTTCCGCCCCACTGTTGAGGCGGAGGTGCAGCCATTTCTTGATTTTGTTGTTGCCATATACCGCAACTTCAAATCTACTGTGAAGCATTTCTTCGATAACCCCAACGCCAGTGCCAATGTCGTTCCTGCCGTGCAAAATCAGCATTTGGACTCCATTGGCGATGCCCCAGGCATGTTGGCGGTGCCAGGAGGTGGACAACTCAACCCAAGCGCACAATCATTCAAGATAGTTACGGAGAGCCCTCTTGTGGTGATGTTCCTCTTTCAGTTGTATGCTAAGCTTGTGCAGACAAATATCCCGTACTTGCTGCCACTCATGGTGGATGCAATCGCTGAAAATGGGCCAGACAAGGTGCCACCTCACCTGAAGACGCCCTTTGTTGAATTGAAGGGTGCACAAGTCAAGGTAGGGTGGAGGTACTGAACTCATTTACATTTTCTGTGGAGCTCCTAATGGATTGATGGTTTTTGCTGCAGACGTTGTCGTTCCTGACGTACCTGCTAAAAAGCAATGCTGATTATATAAAGCCTTATGAGAACAGTATATGCAGCAGCATTGTAAAGTTGCTTGTTACATGCCCTGCAGACTCGGTTTCCATAAGAAAGGTTGGTATGACTTGCAGACTCCCGTAATTAGGTGCGGCACTATGCATCATTTGAAACATTTTTATTTATGGAATTTCAGGAGCTGCTAGTTGGTCTGAAGCAAGTCCTCAACACGGAATACAGGCGTGGTCTGTTTCCCTTGATTGACACACTTCTTGATGAAAGGTACATAAATCATCTAACTTCTTGTTGTCAATTCTTGTCTTACTGTTTACATCCAGTTCTTTTTGTTTAGTTTTGATTGTGGGCGTGCCATGTGCAATCTGATCCAGGGCTTATTTTGTAGCACTTCACTTCTTGATGCTCACTACCATACTTTTGTTCCATGAGTTTAAACTGCGGAGGCATGATGGTTTATTATCCAGTGTTCTAGCTGTCCATCTGATGCCCTAACTCATGACCACTTGTTTCTTTTGGGTTTCCTTGAAGTTATTTTTGGAGGGCTCAATTTCTTAGACAAAGTTCAACTAAACAAGGTCAAATAAGCTATTTGCTATTGAAGTCAATGGTAATGAAAAGCAGTTGGAAACAAAGATTTATATAAAAAACAGCCCTTCCCTTGATTGGGATTGTTTTGAACTCATCACTTTTAGTTTGTAGAAAACCGTTGTATAAGTGTAAATAGAGAAATACCATATCCACCGAGGCGTTCATGAGGCACGTGTTAAACTGATAGTTTTCTCTTTTTCTTATGATTGCTGTGTTACAAAACTCAACTGGGCACATGATATTTTTATCATTTTTTGTCTTGTTATACATATTCGAGCACACATGCTTTACTCTTAGTTTCACACACAATTTTAACACTTGATTCCTTGTCTACCAGGGTTTTGGTTGGCACAGGGCGGGTTTGTATTGAGACATTAAGACCGCTTGCTTACACCCTTCTTGCAGAGTTGGTGCATTATGTCCGAGGAGACCTTTCCCTTCCACTGGTTGATCTTACTCTTTAACTCTAGCATGTCAATCTTGTTAAGCTAATTTTTACATTTCATGAGATCACAAATTTCACGTTGCTCAGTCGGAATTTCTGCAGTTTAATTGCTTAGATTCTAAAGGGAAAACTGTTATCTTGTCTGCTAATTGCAAACACCATCAATATAATCATGAGATATTAAACAATTAGTTGCCATCGTAGGTGCTTTGTCAGATGTTTTTTGCTAACTGTGATACAGATACTGTAATGTTAGTATCTTTGAGAGCAAACTTCTGCTTTGTTCTACTATATTCATGAGTAGTTTCAGGGATGTTTGTACTAAAGTATTAACTTCACTGTTGTGCAGCTGTCACGGATCATCTATTTGTTCTCTCGGAATATGCATGATTCTTCGTTAACTCTCGTAATTCATACGACGTCTGCTCGTCTAATGCTTAATCTGGTATGCTTACTGTTCTTCCTTTCTTTAGTATAAATGCATTTACCAAGGGTTTCAAGTCATCCTGGCTGCCAGAGGCGGGCGCCAGTGAGCTTCACTTAGGCCAGCTGGTACTTAGGTCGGTGGTTGGAAGGAGAGCAAGGAGGGGAATGGGAGGGATATGGGAGGAAGAGGGTTTAATCATGGCCATTGCTACATTGTTCCACGATATTGGAGTAGCACAGCAGATATAGAAAAACACTTAGAACCTTGAGCTCGAGCTCTATCATGTCTTTGGTTGCCCCTAGCCAGCATGGCGAGGATACCAGGGCACATGATGGGCGCATGCCAGCAATCACCTCTACGGAGTCTCCTCTCTCCTTATTGTTCTGTGTCGTGAGTGGCTGTGCTCGGAAGGGAGTAAAATAAAACCAAAGGCTCTCTCTAACATGGGCGCATGGTCCTAGCAAGCACACCAGCTTGAAATTTGTGTCATTTCTTTTCCCAATCCCCTTTTCCTTTGTCCTAATATGCTCTTCCTAAGTTATAATATGTACCATATATTTTTTACATTGGGTAAACTTGGATGCTATTATGCTGTTATGTCTCTTAACTTCCTATCGTACATGGTAATTTATTAAATTCCTTGCTGTAATGAGGTTTTATTTATTATTCTAATTTGCACCATCTAACACTCGCCAAAGATGACCCTATGCAATTAGGCATCCTGGCTCCCCGGGGTCGACATGACTTGCCGGGGTGCCCAGACAACCTAGGGATTTACAAATGGATTTATGTTTCGATTTGGTATATTTTTTATACTTGTGTTGTTGAGTTTTTCTATCTGTAATTTTAATATTTATGATAATAACGAACCTTGTGCATAAACATAAAGGTAAACAGCAGTTACAGCTAGCATTTGTAAAGTGTTGATTTTTTTGGTGCCTCTGTAGGTCGAGCCCATATATGAAAAAGGTGTTGACCAGCAAAGCATGGATGAAGCACGAGTATTGTTGGTAAGAATTGTTGATTCATAATGGTACACATCAATTACTTCTTCTTAGCTAACACTTGCCAATCACCAGGGGCGCATATTGGACGCATTTGTTGGAAAATTTAGAACACTGAAGCGCACAATTCCTCAGGTATATGGGAAGTTTTAGGACCTTTTCTCAATTCATTAGCACATTTTGTACACACATGTGTTAAGCATTGCAATTATTCAAACTGTAAAAACTACAACACACATATATAGAAGATAGGCAGCAAAATGGAGACCAGTATAATCTTTTCCAATGCTTTTATGTTTCAACACAATGGGGTAGTTCTGTTGAATTGATCCATGCAGGGTCAATGTACGGAATGGATCATGAGCTATTTGCGTGTATTTCTAATGCAAATATGTGTATAATTCGTTAGCAGTCTAGTCCCTCTAATTATTTACTACACAATTTATCTTGTATAGTTGAAGCATATAACTACATATATTGCACAACTGAAGATTTGCAGTATGAGTGGTACAGTTTTATCCTTATCGTGAGCACATAATGTAACTCTACTTTTCTTTTGAAACTTCCAAGGCCAAGTAAGCGCACGCCTTAGCGTGTTGCAGTAAAATAGTGACACATAGTGTTATGAGATCTTCCCCAACTATCCTTGTCCCATTTCTCTTGCTAGCCACTGGCATGATGTATTCTCCCCTGCCAGCACTGCCTATCCACACGATATATTTCTCCTCCATGTTGCTTGGTTGACTGAAAATCTCTGCTCGCCCTGGCAGTTTTCTTATAAGTAAGATATAGGTTTGTGTGGTCAGCTGGGTGCTCTGTCTTTTATGTATCTACATGCTCCACTATTGGCATGTTGTCCTGCAATAGTAACACATCAGTTCTCAAGATTTCTATGATGAACAACGATGATAGCTCTTCAGTTTCAGCTTCTTTATATATGAGAACTAAAAATTTAATGGTAAATTCATGTTAGGTGCTTACTAATATGTGTATCTCATGATCTACATTTGAGCCATAGTACTTAAATTGGTTTTCAAGCTCTCAGTAACTTGTTTGTTAATAGATTTTTAAACAGAAATGCTACCTCCATTCATTTCATGCTATATATTGTGTTACCTTACTCTCGTTCTCTCTAGTTGCTCGAAGAAGTTGAGGAAGGAAAGGAGCGTCCAAATTTGAGAATGAAGCTCGAAGTCCCATTACAGGTGTGTTTTATGTGACTATTTGGGTTATTTGTAACACTTCTGTGATCGTCGTCATCAGCAAAATGCTAGACCTCCCTCTTTCTTCAGGCAATACATGTTACCTGACATTGGTTGAATTCTGTTAGCTTGTTTAACCACTGAGTCGCTTAGCTCAAATTTCTGAAATAAGAAAAGACTTATATTATTAATCATTCTGCATGTGTTGTACGTACACCACATATTTTGGCTAACTTCTTGTCGCGAATTATAGTGTCAAAGGTAAGATGTGAGATAAAGCTATTGTTTCATACCTGATATCTGTGACGAGGGTCACAATCTTGTATGTGTTTTCAGGGTTAACTAGATATCTGGGTCATGGGATGCACATGCACGTGCACGTTTGTTGTTCTATTGTTTTCCCTTTCACTCCCCTGTAAGGGACATCCTTATGGGAACACTGTTAATGTGCTAAGATTGTTATATAGACAAAGATTTTGAACGTTGAAATGCGTGATGTTCAGAAAAGTTATCCTTCGGTCCAATCAATAAATCTTCTGAATGATAAGATCCAGTTTGATAAGGAATCTTTTATCTACAGCCTAGAAATGTTGAAAAAAAATTCCGATAGGTATGCGAGGAATGAAGTAATTTGTTACGAATGTTCTCAAGATCCATACTATGTTCCTTTTTCACGTTATTGGTGACATGAGTAAGGAGGTTGTTTTAAAATGATAATCAATAATCCTGAAAAGAATAATCCCCTCTTAACTCCAACTGTTAATTTATATGATGGTTAGTGCCAAGTGTTGAGTTCCAAAGATTTCTACAACCAAATCATAGTAATTGCTCCATCTCTGTTATAAGCTTTAGTTCATTCAAAATATTCACTCCGTCCCATATTAGTTGTCGCTAAAACAGATGTATCCAGACGTATTTCAATGCTAGATACATCCGTTTCAGCGACAACTAATATGGGACGGAGGGAGTAAAAACATAACTGAGATCTTCGTTGTAATCCTGCTTATGAACCAAGTGCCATGAAACATAATTAGAAGAGACCCATGGCTAAATCTGTTTCAGGCTCTGTTTTTTGTTTATACTGATGGTTTATTTAACTATTTTGACATTATTTTTGCAGACTGTGTTGAATTTGCAACCACCGTTGGAGTATACAAAGGAGATTAATGATTACAAAAGTCTGATAAGGACACTCGTAATGGGTACGCATTGTTTGTTATACAGTATTCACACCATTCAAAGTTTTGAAGCGATGACATACATCTTGTGGCTAGAAATCTGAACGTCTATTAATATCATATTGAACACACACCAGGAATGAAGACAATAATTTGGAGTATAACACATGCTCATTGGCCACGCCCGCAGGTATCATGGTTTCCTGAATTGCTGGATAGTAAATTTGACGATTTGTCATTTCCTTTGTGCTCTAGTCCTTGAGTTCTTATATCCTATCATGTGCTGTGCAGCAACAAACTCAACAATCTTCTAATATATCAGTTCAACCCTTCAGGGGACTGCGGGAGGATGAGGTCCTTTCACTTTTTCTGAGCTTTCTTCCTCTTGGTTTGACTGAGCTCTGTTGCTAATAAATCTTGACCATCTATTCTAGGTGCGAAAGACTTCTGGTGTTCTTAAATCTGGAGTTCAGTGTTTAGCTCTATTTAAGGAAAAAGACGAGGAGCGGGACATCCTGCAATGTTTTTCACAAATGCTAACTATAATGGAAGCTCGTGATATAATGGATATGTTCTCCTTTTGCATGCCAGACCTCTTTGATTGCATGATAACCAATAACCAGCTTTTGCACATATTTTCCACCCTTCTGCAATCTCCGAAGGTTCTCCGGCCCTTCACAGATGTATTGATTAATTTCCTTGTTAGCTCGAAGCTTGATGCTCTGAAGCAACCAGATTCACCTGCAGCAAAGCTTGTCCTGCAACTCTTCCGCTTCTTGTTCATTGCTGCAGCAAAGGCTCCGGAAAGCTGTGAACGCACTCTTCAACCACATGTACCAGTAATAATGGAAGTTAGCATGAAGAGTGCCGCTGAAGTTGAGAAACCTCTTGGTTACATGCACCTTCTCCGTAGCATGTTCCGTGCGTTGAACAGTGCTAAATTTGATTTGTTAATGCGTGACCTTATTCCATCTCTTCAACCTTGCCTCAATATGTTGCTCTCTATGCTTGATGGGCCAGCTAGTGAAGATATGCGGGACTTGATTCTGGAGCTTTGCCTGATATTACCCGCCCGCTTGAGTTCGTTGCTACCTCACATTCCTCGTTTGATGAAACCGCTCGTTCTTGCTCTGAAAGGGAGCGATGATCTTGTGAGCTTAGGACTTTGTACACTTGAATTTTGGATCGATAGCCTTAACCCTGATTTTCTGGAACCTAGCATGGCCAGTTTAATGTCTGAGGTCATTCTTGCTTTATGGTCTCACCTGAGGCCCCCTCCCTACAAATGGGGTACAAAGTCCTTGGAACTTTTAGGTAAGCTAGGGGGCAGAAACAGGCGATTTCTGAAGGAGCCCCTAGCACTTGAATGCAAGGAAAATCCGGAACATGGACTTCGTTTAGTTCTGACTTTTGAGCCTGCAACACCATTTTTAGTTCCTCTGGACAGATGCATACACTTCGCTGTTGGTGCTGTTATGCAAGGCAGTGGTATGGAAGCTTTCTACAGGAAACAGGCTCTTCAGTTTATTCGAGTATGCTTGAATTCTTTGTTAAATCTGAGGGAAAATGTACCCGGTGAGGGTGTGGGCCCTGGAGTTCTTGGACATCTGCTGATATCTTCATTAGATCCCTCAAGGCGTCGCAATGACGCTTCAGATATGAAGGTTGGTATAATATTTTAACTTTTAAGACGCCCCTCAGTACATCCTGTGTATATCTTCATTTCTGTTTTCGGCATTTTACAACTTACATTCATTTGAAGTTACTCCCTCCGTTTTTCAATATAAGATGTTTTAGGTGTTTCACATGTTGTCTAGATGCGGACTAAAATGAGTGAACATACACGATAAAACGTGTCTAGATACATTTATATACATTTGAATGTGGACAAAAGCTAAAACATCTTATATTTAAAAACGAAGGGAGTACTTAATAGGCCAGTATGGCACATTTGTTACTATCATATTGATTTAGCATTTCTACTAAACTAACTTAAAATTGAAGGCATATTCATTTTTTGGATTATAGTGGCCTTGATGATGTTTAGTTACCTCATTTACTCTTATGTAAGGACCCCTGCATTGTTGCTAAGTAGGTGCAGGCAATTTTTGGATTCCATGCAATATCTGGACTTCTGATTGTCGTAACTAACTGCAGCTAGGTCTTTAATCAGGTGTTATCACACTGGCAATGTTATGCATGTAGATCTTTTAGTTTTTTTTTCCAGATCTGTTGATTACTTCTGCCTAAGTTTTTGTGATCCATGTTCAAATCAAAATGATTTCATAGATTCGTGAAATATATTTTGGACTAGTAATATTTTCTTTCTGGCCTTTGTGCTTTAGCCATCTTATGCTTTTGTTACTGGATAGTTTCTTACCGATGCTTCCTTTATTTTTATCCGCTTTGTAGGGAGATTTAGGTGTGAAGACAAAGACACAATTGTTGGCAGAGAAATCTGTTTTCAAGGTTTTACTTGTAGCTATCATTGCTGCTAAAGCAGATACCAGTCTTCAAGATGACAAGGATGACTTTGTTGTTGATATATGCCGGCATTTTGCTATACTTTTTCATGTTGATTCGTCATCCTCCAACCAATCTGGATTTGTGCAGACTATCAATTCATCCCTCTCATCTGGCATGACCATGGGATCTAGGCCAAGAAATAACACATCATCTAATCTGCGTGAGTTGGACCCTTTAATATTCTTGGATGCATTAGTTGAAGTGTTATCTAGTGAAAACCGTCAACACGCAAAAGCTGCTCTATCTGCCTTGAATACTTTTGCTGAGACACTAATCTTTCTTGCAAGAATGAAACACACGGGTGTGCTAAGAGGAGGTCCAAGCACTCCTATGCTAGTTTCTAGTCCATCTTTGAATCCAGTATATTCTCCTCCCCCGAGTGTGCGGGTTGCCGTATTTGAGGAACTATTGCCCCGCTTATTGCACTGTTGTTATGGTAGCACGTGGCAAGCTCAAATGGGTGGTGTAATAGGCCTTGGAGCATTGGTTGGTAAAGTGTCTGTGGATACCCTGTGCATCTTTCAGGTCAGAGTTGTACGTGGTCTTATATACGTTCTCAAGAGGCTTCCAGTGCATGCAAACAAAGAGCAGGAAGAGACAAATCATGTCCTAACGCAAGTTTTAAGGGTAGTAAACAACGCAGATGAAGCAAATAGTGAACCCCGCCGACAAAGTTTCCAGGGAGTTGTTGAATTTCTCGCTTACGAGCTGTTTAACCCCAATGCTTCAATTGTTGTGAGAAAGAATGTGCAGGCATGCTTATCACTGCTTGCAAGTAGGACTGGCAGTGAAGTCTCTGAATTGCTCGAGCCTCTCTATCTACCGTTGCTTCAGCCTCTGATTTCACGACCGTTGCGTTCGAAGAACGTTGAGCAACAGGTTTCCATATATTCCTCAATATTTACTCATCCATACTGAACTCTTACAATGCCAATTGATGGAATTTTTTCTTCTCTTTTTGTTACAGGTGGGTACTGTTACAGCTCTGAATTTCTGTCTAGCACTGAGACCACCACTTCTGAAGTTGTCGCCCGAGCTTGTCAATTTTTTGCAAGAAGCACTGCAAATTGCGGAGGCTGATGAAACTGTATGGGTCACCAAGCTGATGAATGCAAAAATAGTTATGACATGGAACAAACTAAGAACTGCATGCATTGAACTTCTCTGTACTGCGATGGCTTGGGGAGATCTGAAAGCTCCAAATCACAGTGACTTGCGGGCAAAGATTATCTCAATGTTTTTCAAGTCTCTAACATGTAGGACAACCGAGATTGTGAATGTTGCCAAAGAGGGACTTCGCCAGGTGACTTTTGGACGCACTTACATTTTTTGTGTTGACATTTTGCCATGGAAATTCAGAATTTCTGTTGGCTTTTCTTCGTCAATTTCTGTTACTTTGCTAATAAGTAGTCCAAAATATTTTTTCCATGCGGCATGTTCTCACTTGTACTTGCATTTATAGGTTGTTCAACAACAGAGGATGCCAAAAGATCTTTTACAGAGCAGCTTAAGGCCCATCTTAGTTAACTTAGCACAGACAAGGAGTCTCACCATGCCGTTACTACAAGGATTGGCCCGTCTTCTTGAATTACTGTCAAACTGGTTTAATGTAACTTTGGGTGCAAAGTTATTGGATCACTTGAAAAAATGGCTGGAGCCAGAAAAACTTGCCCAGAGTCAAAAATCATGGAAAGCTGGTGATGAGCCAAAAATAGCTGCAGGTGACATATTTTTTTAACTTGCTCGTTCATATGTTCTTCCATTCATTTTATTTCTCCAAATATGATAATGTATGTGGAAAGAGCTGCATGTCATTCCACATTTATAAACTATATTTTATTGCACATGAATTGCTTATAACACTTTTCTTGATTTGTGAGTTGAGATCTTGAAGGATTTTGGATTAATACATGAACGTAGTCAGATATAGAAGGCTATAATCTGTATCAGGAAAATTGATTAATTTGTTGGAAAGTAGTGACCTGATGTGAAACCATCCTTGTATTGTTTGCCAAACTTCCATTTTTCCTCATTTCCAACTTTCTCGTTCGCTTGGTAGTTGATCTGATCACCTTGGTAATAGATTTGGAGAAGGCACTTCCTGAAGATCGGTTGGCTTTGGTAGTCTAATATTTTTTCTTTCCTTTGGCAGCTATGATCGAGCTTTTCCACCTTCTTCCCCCTGCGGCGAGCAAGTTCTTGGATGACCTTGTCACCTTGGTAATAGATTTGGAGAAGGCACTTCCTGAAGATCAATTTTATAGTGAAATCAACAGCCCTTACCGTGCTCCACTCTCCAAGTTTTTGAACCGATATGCTGTGGAGGCTGTTGACTATTTTCTTGCTCGATTAAGCCATCCAAAGTATTTCAGAAGGTAGGCACATTATCAGATCATGTGTTTATCGATGATGCATGATTAACTGCTTTTGTTTGTGTAACATTGTGAAGCTTTAAAAGCATCACTTAAGAGTTGTTTGGGTACAGAGTATTTGCAGAACACATTTTTCTTGAGCATGTTTAATAGCGTAAAAAAGTAAAACCATGTTTGGTTAGTCTTACTAACTCATGGATACGGAAAACATGGTTCTCGCAAAACCAGAAATCTGAGTTTTGGAAAAAAATGACCATTTAACGTTTTTGTACAATTGCGTTTTGAATAAATTCGGCAACAGAAAAATTCATCCTAACAGAAACTACGTGCTTTATCCAAACAAAGAATTATGAAAATCCAAATCTAATTCTCCGAACTCAGACAACCACTTAGTACTGCATGCAGTTTGTGGTTATAAGCTACTACTGTACCGAACTTGGGTAGATTAATTAGCTTCAAAGACTTTGGCTGGTATATAATCCAGAAGTGATTTTTTTTTGGGTTATACTGGATTCTTTCTATGTGCGTATAAAAAAATATTTTGTCAATCCAGAAGGTACTCCAGCTCAGCTGCACGTGCAGTGCTCACACAGCATATAGCATATCACCTGAAATTAGCCACTGACAAGATGATTGAAATAACAATACAAGGTTGGTAAAAAATAGCTTGTCCAAAATAATATGAAATCACTTGGATGGACTACACCCGCTAGTAGCACAACTGCATTCTGACATTTAAATGGTTTTTTAATACTCCCTCCGATCCAAAATAAGTGAACTGCATTCTGACTACACCCGCTAGGAGGGAGTAGAAGAGTAAAATTTCCCGTTAGATTGTTCTTATTTTCATTGCTTTAGTTGCATTTAGTAGCTGGACGCCTTCTTGTTCCCTGTAAGTTATATCGGAAGAGTGCAAAGCCTTTGGTCCTGTGATGTTATCAACTTTGAAATTCTCCTCTTGCTCCTGCGATTACCAAAGAGTTAACCAGATATATCTTGTCCAAAAATTTATTAATCTTGCTTTTTAAAAATTCAGGTTTATGTACATAATCTGCTCTGATACTGGAGAATTACGGGATGAACTTGCGAAGTCACCTCAAAAGATACTTTCTAGTGCCTTTTCACAGTTTTACCCTCAGACTGAAGCAGCTTCTGCTCAACTACCTTCCTCGGGACCTGCTAATCAACTATTGTCCTCGGTAAAGGATGAAGGAACGGGAGTCACAACTGATAGTTTTACCGGCCAATCTTCATCAAACATGGTTACTGGTTCAGATAGTTATTTTAATGGATTAGAGCTTATCTCAACCCTTGTGAAATTGATGCCCGAGTGGCTCCGTGATAACCGGGTTGTCTTTGACACGTTGTTGCTTGCTTGGAAATCACCTGCAAGAATTGCTCGCCTGCAAAATGAGCAAGAATTGAGTTTACCGCAGGTAGCTTTTTTCGTTTTGCAGTAACTCCTTTGATGCCTCTGTTCATTGCTCATGTACACCATCTTTGATATTTTGACTCTGCCATGTTCATGTTGACAAAAATGTATTTTAACTTATCTTAATTTCTGTTTTGTTCGTTACTATCTTTTCTTTCTTGTGCTCTTTACTTGCTTGTGTCCTCTGTCTGTGTATTAGATGATAGCTAGCAATTGAGCTGGACACTTTTCTGGATTTTCTTTCAGTTTTTAGTTACTTTAGTTTTGCGTCTCCTTTTGCACTATTAATTACCATGTTGAATTTATTGCACACGAAATAAATCTGTCACATGTTGTATGCTCTAAAGGTTTCAAATATACTAGCTTTTCATAATTTTGTGCTCAGTAGATATTCTGTGTTTTAGTATCATATCCTTCTGAAATGCTACTTTAGCACTCTGCCAGTGTAGCAGTTTGACAATCCCAAGCAATTAGTACCGTCACATGAAAATTATGCTGGTTTGTGCATTATCAATAAATCTCTTACAGTTGAGCACTTATGCGCTCCGGTTTATACATATCTGAATACTCTCTTGCATTGAGTCACTCCTATGCACATACTTCCTCTAGATTGAAGGTTTTTCTTGAAAGTCCAGAAGATTATTTTTTAGATTTGATAGTTGAGTTCCTGTTGACAAGATACACGCATGATATATGTCTTTTACTCCTTTGCAATCTTATAACAGTGATGTGGTTAATATTTTGACTTACTATGGTTACTTAGCATATTGCATCCACGTTGCACTTCTCTATCCAGATATTGGTTTTAATATTTTTGCTTTCTAACCAGGTGATGGAAAGCAAACGGCTCATAAAATGCTTCCTGAATTACCTAAGGCACGATCGTACTGAAGTTGGTGCACTCTTTGATATGCTATCAATATTCTTGTACCGTAGCCGAATAGATTATAGCTTTCTTAAGGAATTTTATGTCATAGAGGTAACACCATTTCTTGTTCTAATTATGGAAGTCATTTTATTGTATTTTTTAGTGCTTCATGTTTCTTATCACAGTTGAATGTCATATTTAGGTTGCAGAAGGATATGCTCCAACTTTGAAGAAAACTATTCTGAGCCACTTTCTGAACATATTCCAACTAAAACAGTATGGGCAAGATCATTTGGTTGTTGCTATGCAGATACTTATCCTTCCAATGCTAGCTCATTCTTTCCAAAGTGGTCAAAGTTGGGAAGTTGTTGATCCTGCTATAGTTAAAATCATTGTTGACAAGCTTCTCGATCCTCCGGAAGAGGTGAGCAATAGTCCACTCCATCTTAATACATGCCAAGGCTTTTTCCTTCATGAGGGTAATTTGATCTTCTCTTCATATGTCTAGGTCAGTGCTGAATATGATGAGCCTTTAAGAATAGAACTCCTTCAGCTTGCCACATTACTTCTGAAGTATCTTCAGAATGACCTTGTTCACCATCGAAAGGAACTCATCAAGTTCGGCTGGAACCATCTTAAACGCGAAGATAATTCCAGCAAACAATGGGCCTTTGTAAATGTTTGCCATTTCTTAGAGGCGTATCAAGCCCCTGAAAAGATAATTTTACAGGTAGGTTAACATAATTTTTCCTGTTATAATTCTGTATTGTTTACAGCTTGTTATATCCACTAGTATGACCTATTTTTTTGCCCAGGTTTTCATTGCTCTATTACGGACATGCCAACCTGAAAATAAGTTACTAGTGAAGCAAGCTCTTGATATTCTCATGCCTGCTCTTCCTAGAAGACTCCCTCCTGGGGATACTCGCATGCCAATATGGATCAGATACACAAAGAAAATCCTAGTGGAGGAAGGCCATTCTATTCCCAACATGATTCACATATTCCAGCTTATTGTTCGCCATGCGGCACTTTTCTATAGTTGCAGAGCCCATTTTGTTCCCCAGATGGTCAACTCTCTTAGTCGTCTTGGGTTACCATACAACACAACTGCTGAAAACCGACGCCTTGCAATTGAACTTGCTGGATTGGTAGTGGCGTGGGAAAGACAGAGACAGGATGAGATGAAAGTAGTTCAGGAAAGTGAGAGCCAGAACCAGATTGTTGATATGCTTAGCCCTACTGTTATTGGTGGTGATCCGAAACGCTCTTCAGATGTTCCCATGTTTGCTGATGATTTGAGTAAGAGGGTGAAGGTTGAACAAAGCTTACAACCTCTCGGTGTGATGTCACCTGGTGGAGCATCCATACCTAATATTGAAACTCCAGGGTCTTCTGGGCAACCAGACGAGGAGTATAAACCTAATGCTGCAATGGAGGAGATGATAATTACTTTCCTTATAAGGGTGATTATCTTTTTTACTTTTACTTTTTATACGCTTTAGATAATGTACTGAGCTGAATCAGTAGATTTTCTAAACGCACACATGTTTCTAAGATATACTTCTCATATTGTGATGCTGTATACTTTTGTGTTTGAAGCATATATCACAATTAGACAACCTGTGACTTTTCCCCTTACGTAAAAACACAATTACACATTTGGATTGTATTGGTAGGCTGTTAAGGCATTTGTGTTAGCTGGTTCATCCTTCCAGTGTCATATAATGCTCTCCTGCACATTGGAATTTACATTGCGTCTTTGGTTTTAAGTAGTGGATACTCATATAAATTCACTGATTTGGACAATAGGTGTCGCTGGTGATTGAACCTAAGGAAAAGGAATCTACTTCAATGTACAAGCAAGCTCTTGATCTACTGACGCAAGCTTTGGAAGTTTGGCCAAATGCCAATGTTAAATTCAATTATCTAGAGAAGTTGCTTGGGAATCTGACACCCTCCCAGTCCAAGGACCCTGCAACAGCCCTTGCACAGGGTCTTGATGTTATGAACAAAGTCTTGGAAAAACAACCCCATCTCTTCATCCGGAATAACATCAACCATATTTCTCAAGTAAGTTAATAATTAATTCCTCTTCTCTTGACATGGTCTTCGTCAGATTCCTATAACTGATGGGATCTAGATAGATATATCTTATATTTGATATGTGCTGAACTCTTTGCGTTTAGATACTGGAACCTTGCTTCAATAACAAAATGCTGGATGCTGGAAAGTCTCTTTGTTCACTGTTAAAGATGGTATTCAGTGCTTTCCCACTTGAAGCAGCTACAACACCGCCAGAAATAAAAATGCTCTATCAAAGAGTTCAGGATCTCATTCAGAAGCATCTTGCTGCTGTGACAACTCCACAGATTTCACTTGAACCTAGCAATGCCAACTCCATAATAAGCTTTGCACTGTTTGTCCTCAATGCACTTGCAGAAGTACAGAAGAATTTCATTGATCCATTTATCAGCTTGCTTCTTCGTGTCCTGCAACGCCTTGCACGTGATATGGGATCTACTGCTGGCAGCGTCCGACAAGTATGTTGACGTAGTTTTGTGATCTTCTTTACCTTACATTAATGCATTACTCTCTCCGTTCCAAATTCCTTGCGTCAGTTAATTTGGAACGGAGGGAGTAAGTATGAACACGCTAACATATTTATCTGCAAGCAATGTGCCTTTTTAATCTCTTATAGCTTGGGATTTCACTTCTCATCTATTACTCTTATGTCCGTAGGATATCTTAGCATTAATTTTAAGTGAACTGAAATAAAAAGTTACAACAAGATACTTATCTAGGGTGAAGCACGGTCACTTCAACTTTCTGTGCAGCAAACTTTGTTGCATTGTATGGATCCACAAACATGATTGGCTAGTTGTCACGCTACTCTTGAATATCAATTCTATAGTCTCAGGCTCTGTGCTTCCACTTGGTGACTTGGTCCCACAGCTTCTTTAAGATGTTTTTATTTAAAATTAACTACTCCCTCCGTTCCAAATTATAAGATGTTCTAGAAATTTCAATGTGGACTACATACAGACTGAAATGAGTGAATCTACACTCTAAAATGCGTCTAAATACATGTAAATCTGTAAAAGGCTAAAACATCTTATAATTCGGAACTGAGGAAGTATTACTTTGTATGTTATAATTACCCATTTAATGACTAAACATATCATTTTTTATTTTTGTTAATTGTTTAACTATGTGGTTTGATTCGCATCGCATGCATAGATCTTCTGACGAGACTCAGTATACACCATGGTCTATTACCTTGGAAATTGACATTGCAATACTTTTAGGGACAGAGGCCAGAAATGGATTCAGCTGTTAGCTCGCGCCCTACTGTTGATTCGACTGTCATAAGTAACATGAAGACTGTCCTAAAGCTCATAAGCGAGAGGGTGATGGGCTCTTCTGAGTACAGACAAAATATGGGACAGATCCTTCAAACACTTCTTTCAGAGAGAGGCACTGATTCCAGCATTCTTCTATGCATACTAGACATGATAAAGGCTTGGATTGAGGATGACTACAGTCTTTCTTCATCTGCCGGCTCTGTTAATTCGCTTAACCCAAAAGATATAGTAACTTATCTTCAGAAGTTATCATTGGTTGACAGGAAAAGTTTCCCCTCATCTGCACAAGAAGAATGGGATGCAAAATATCTGCAGCTTCTTTATTCACTTTGCGGTGATTCGACCAAGTAAGAACATCTCTATGACGCGAATTATTATTATTATTAGTATTTTTGGTCTCTTTTTTATTTTATTTTGTTCCTGCAGATATCCATTGGCTTCCAGGCAGGAGTATTTTCATAAGGTTGAGAGACAACACATGCTTGGATTTAGGGCTAAAGATCCTGAAATGAGGAAGCGGTTCTTTAGGCTTTACCATGACTACGTGGGAAAGACTTTATTTGCTAGACTGCAGTTTATAATACAAACCCAGGACTGGGAGGCAGTGAGTGATGTTTTCTGGTTGAAGCAAGGCTTGGATCTCATTTTGGCTATACTAGTTGAAAACGAGCCAATTACACTTGCCTCAAATTCTGCTCGACTTCCCCCGCTTACGATAGCGGGTCCAGTTCCAGATCGCATTATCATGCCACAGCAGGTTCCTGATGCTCATGAAAACTTGGATGGCAGTTCACTATCATTCGATTCTTTGACGACGAGGCATTCTCAGTTCTTAAATGAAGCAAGCAAACTTGTGGTAAATACATGCCTTTTAAACTTTCATGGTGCCAGGATAATCTGGATTTGGCTATGTGTTTATATAACCTTTTTCTGCCAGCTGTTACAATTTGGTTCATAGGTTTCCTTTTTGTTGCTTGTAAGAAATCTTTGTCCTGAATGTAATCCATGTGTAGTACTAAGTTTTTTGCTATTTTTAATTTATGCAGGTGGCAGATGTCATGGCTCCGCTGAAGGAACTTGCTTTTGCTGATCCCAATGTTGCATATCATTTGTGGGTTCTTGTCTTCCCAATTGTTTGGGTTACCTTGCACAAAGAAGAACAAGTTGCATTAGCCAAGCCAATAATTGCACTTTTATCAAAAGACTACCACAAGAGGCAGCAGGGATGCAGGCCTAATGTAGCCCAAGCACTTCTTGAAGGTCTTCATTTGAGCCATCCTCAACCACGCATGCCTAGCGAGCTGATCAAATATATTGGAAAAACTTGCAATGCCTGGCATACTTCAATCGCATTACTTGAGAGTCACATGCTGCTTATGAATGAGCCTAAATGCTCTGAGTCATTGGCCGAGTTATATAGGCTTCTGAACGAAGACGACATGCGGTATGGATTATGGAAGAGAAGATCAATTACTGCAGAAACTAGAGCTGGGCTGTCACTTGTTCAGCATGGCTATTGGCAGCAGGCGCAAACCCTCTTTTACCAGGCAATGATCAAAGCAACTCAGGGCACATACAATAATACTGTCCCGAAGGCTGAAATGTGTCTTTGGGAAGAACAGTGGTTGTCTTGTGCAACTCAATTAGGTCAGTGGGAAGTTTTGGCTGATTTTGGAAAAGGTGTCGAGAATAATGAGATTCTTTTAGACTGCCTCTGGAAGGTGCCTGACTGGGCGTATATGAAGGAGAATGTAATTCCAAAAGCTCAAGTAGAAGAAACACCAAAGTTACGTATGATTCAAGCATTTTTCACTCTTCATGACAAAGGTACTAATGGCGTGGGAGAGGCTGAGAACCTTGTCAGCAAAGGTGTTGAACTTGCACTGGAACAGTGGTGGCAGTTGCCTGAAATGTCTGTGCAGTCCAGAATGCCTCTGCTGCAGCAATTTCAGCAGTTGGTTGAAGTGAAAGAGTCCTCTAAAATACTTCTTGACATTGCCAATGGGAGCAAACCAGCTTCAGGGAACTCTGGTGCCAATTCAAATCACCAGAATTCGTTTGCTGATCTCAAGGATATCCTTGAAACATGGAGACTTCGGACTCCTAACGATTGGGACAATACGACTATTTGGTATGACCTGCTCCAGTGGAGGAATGAAATGTACAATTCGGTAATAGATGCGTTCAAGGATTTTGGCCAAACAAATCCTCAACTTCATCATCTTGGTTACCGAGACAAGGCTTGGAATGTTAACAAGCTTGCTCACATCACTCGCAAGCATGGTCTTCCTGATGTTTGTGTTACTATACTTGATAAAATGTATGGGCATGCTACAATGGAAGTTCAGGTAACTGTCTCTACGATGAAAATTTTATTTACTGCTCGTTCCCCATCCAGTGTCTTTTTTATCTTACCAGTTCGCAATTATGATCTTATTGCAGGAAGCATTTGTGAAGATATGCGAACAAGCTAAGGCATACTTAGATATGAAAGGCGAACTAGTCAGTGGTCTTAACTTGATCAACAATACCAATTTGGAATTTTTCCCTGTGAAAAATAAAGCAGAAATATTTCGTCTAAAAGGTGACTTCATGCTGAAAATGAACGACTGCGAGAATGCGAACGTTGCCTATTCAAACGCAATCACGCTTTTTAAGCATTTGCCAAAAGGTTGGATTAGCTGGGGAAATTATTGCGACATGGTATGCCTATGACCCTCTATGTTAACAGTGCCCCTTATGTTTCCAGATTTGTTGAGTAATTACGACTGTTATGCTTGGTGCAGATTTTCAAAGAAACAAATGAAGAGGTTTGGCTTGAATATGCCGCAAGTTGTTTTTTCCAGGGTGTCAAATACGGAGTTTCAAACTCGAGGAGCCATCTAGCTCGAATTCTGTATCTCCTCAGCTTTGATACACAAAATGAACCAGTGGGAAGGGCTTTGGATAAATATCTCGAGCAGCTGCCCCATTGGGTTTGGCTTTCATGGATCCCTCAATTATTACTATCATTGCAGAGAAGTGAAGCACAACACTGCAAATTGGTTTTGCTGAAGATAGCTCAAGTTTATCCGCAGGTAAAATCGATGTTATTTTTGGATATTGGAACTTCAAAAATGCATATTCTTGTCCCTGTATGTACACATCTGACAGCTGTTCGTGCAGGCCTTGTATTATTGGCTTCGTACATACTTGATGGAGCGGCGTGACGTTGCTACTAAAACTGAAATGGGAAGAAACATGTTAGCTCAGCAGCGTATGCAGCAAGCTATGTTGGCAAACAATGCTGCCAATAATGTCGGTGGTACTTTGACTTCTGATAACCAGGTTCATCAGGCTGCCCAATCAGGTGGCGCCGCAGGTCCTCATGAGGGGGGCAACCTCCAAGGACAAGAGATGGACAGATCTGCTGTTGAAGGTGGTACAGGTACCGGCCATGATCAAGGTCAACAGAGTTCAACTGGGGCAGAGAGTTCACAAATTGCATTACGACGTAACAATGGACTTGGTTGGGTAACTTCTGCAGCAAGTGCATTTGATGCTGCAAAGGACATAATGGAAGCTCTTAGGAGCAAGCATACCAATCTAGCCAACGAACTCGAGGTAAAACACGTCAAAGTTAATTTATATTTTTGGTTAGAAACTTTAGTAATGAGAATGAAGCTATACATATTGACGTACACATACCAAAAGCGTGGTAGAGTAAATATTTGGGCTTTTTGCATATTTGTGTGGAAATATGTTAAACAACGCTACCCTTTAAAAGGGACAGAAACGTTGTGGTACATGCTAGTTCTACTATTTATGAACTATGATGCCAATGGTGAGCTTGAGAAATTCTAATGACCATTGAGGATCACTTCTAAGCTTATCCAGAGCTTTAAACTTTGATGTTGTGCACACTGCTTTATAATTTAATGTTATTTCATGCTTCTTCCAGCTTTTACTGTCTGAAATTGGATCAAGATTTGTTACTCTTCCTGAGGAAAGACTTCTTGCTGTGGTTAATGCACTGCTTCATCGCTGCTACAAGTATCCAACTGCAACCACAGGCGAGGTTCCACAATCTCTCAAGAAGGAGCTTTCGGGTGTATGCAGAGCTTGCTTTTCACAAGATGCTGTTAACAAGCATGTTGATTTTGTCAAGGAGTACAAGCAAGATTTTGAGCGTGACCTTGACCCAGATAGTGCTACTACATTTCCGGCAACCCTTGCTGACCTTACCGAGAGATTGAAGCACTGGAAGAACGTTCTGCAGAGTAATGTTGAGGACAGGTTCCCTGCTGTATTAAAGCTGGAGGAAGAAAGTAAAATACTTAGGGATTTTCATGTTGTTGACGTAGAACTCCCGGGGCAGTACTTTACAGATCAGGTTGGTCATGATGGTCACTTTTAAATCTCTATACTGAACTCTATCATTCAGGATTTGTGTAGCATCAAACATTATGTCCCACATTCTCTTGAATGTATTATGCTTGATCACCCAGTTCTTGGCTGTACTTCTGTCCACTCTAATTGTTTTCTCTATTGTCTAACTTTGCATTTCTTTTGCAGGAGGTTGCACCTGACCACACTGTCAAATTGGACAGGGTTGGACCTGACATCCCAATTGTCCGGAGGCATGGTAGTAGCTTTCGACGCCTGACACTTATTGGTTCTGATGGTTCACAGCGCCATTTTATTGTTCAGACATCATTGACTCCAAATGCTCGGAGCGATGAAAGAATGCTGCAGCTATTCCGTGTTCTAAATAAAATGTTTGACAAACACAAGGAATCTAGACGTCGTCATCTAGCTATCCACACCCCGATAATTATTCCTGTTTGGTCTCAGGTGAAGTAATTTCCCCCTTATTCGTTACCTGATAATAACCTGTTGTCCTGAATTTTTAGGTTTCAGGGTAGTGTATAATGAACATGTTTTGACATAGCAATTCTTATTTTTCAGGTCCGGATGGTAGAGGATGATTTGATGTACAGCACTTTCCTTGAGGTTTATGAAATTAATTGTGCACGACACAACAGAGAAGCTGATTCACCTATAACAATTTTCAAAGAGCAGCTAAATCAAGCCATCTCAGGGCAGGTCTCCCCGGAACAAGTGGTGGAACTACGTTTGCAAGCATACAGTGAAATTACTAAAACTATCGTCAATGATAATATCTTCTCTCAGTATATGCACAAGATTCTGCCAACTGGCAACCACCTCTGGACTTTCAAGAAACAGTTTGCAATCCAAGTTGCCCTGTCCTGCTTCATGTCATACATGTTGCAGATTGGTGGCAGGGCTCCTAACAAAATTCTGTTTGCTAAAAATACTGGGAAAATCTTCCAGACTGACTTCCATCCAGGTATTCTTCTTACTGAACAAACAATCTTTTTCTGTTGCATATCAATCTTCGTAAATAGGCATGTAGAATTTTATGATGACTCACATATATGTTCTTTTGTAGCTTATGATCCAAATGGATTGATTGAGTTCAATGAGCTAGTTCCATTTAGGCTGACACGCAACATGCAAGCTTTCTTCTCAAATTTTGGTGTCGAAGGTCTTATCGTATCTGCCATGTGTTCTGCTGCGCAGTCTGTGGTTTCACCAGAAGTGAGTTTTTCCACCCGGCATGCTTGTACATTTGACAACAATGAATAGATCAATTCTTGTATGGTAGTCGCTAAGAGTACATTACCTATCAGGTACATCTATTTAGTTTCCTTGCATGTGCAACATACTGAAATCGTTGCTTTATGATTTTCAGAAAAGCCAACACATATGGCATCACTTGGCTATGTTTTTCCGCGATGAACTGTTATCTTGGTCATGGCGAAGGCCACTAGGCATTCCTTCTGTTCCAGTCGCTGCTGGAATGATCAATCCATTGGATTTCCAGCAGAAGGTGGTAAACAATGTGGAACATGTCATCAACCGCATCAAGTCAATATCACCACATTATCTTGCTGATGAGGTATGCAGTCTCTTGAGCCGTGTGTGCACTGTATTTATTTTGAAAGAATATATGTTTGATTTATCATCTGTGTGGATTAGCTTAGCCAGTCACTTACCCTTTTACGGTGACAATGCCATCACTGGAGATCGTTGTTCCTTCTATGAAATGGAAAGGACGGATCCCATTTTTGGGCATATGGATGGGAGTTCCAATACGTCGGTGTTATAGTTTGATCAAGTTTATAAATGTTTCACCTAAGACATGACATATAATAGTGCTCTAAATTTTTGGTTTCACGTGATGTCAAAATTTTCTGTTACTGGTTACATCAGAATACAATTTTGGATCTGTATTTACATTCTACTGCTTTTGGGTATGTTCGGACCAAGTTGTGCAGTTTTAATCATTCTATTGGTATTTCAGGAGGAGAACACGACAGAACCGCCGCAGTCTGTCCAAAGAGGCGTCACAGATCTAGTGGAAGCTGCATTATCTTCGAGGAACTTGTGCATGATGGATCCGACCTGGCACCCGTGGTTCTGAGAAGGGGCTCACATTTTGTAGCCTGGAGAGCAACTAGAGCCCTAGCTATCTCTTGTGAATATAACCTTATTTAGGGAACCTGTATCGTGTAGATAAGAATCATGGGGTTCAGCTCTGTTTACTGGTATTGACGTAGTCTGATTTCGTTGACTTAGCTGCAGAGCATGAACGAAGAAGCTTAGCACCCATGGTAACAAAGTTTAGTAGGAAGACAAAACTGAGACACGAGATCCCATTAAAAGAGATTCAACAAGTAATTGGAGTGTTATTGTGTTTTACATCATAATTGTCGCAGCAAACGAACTACACATTTTATTCTTTCCTTAACAGATAGGGATTAACAATAATATATTAGAATCCAATAGACACAATGCCTCCACTTATTCTTCAACATGATACGGAGTGTTTAGTTTAGTGCAATCCGCAATTCAATTGGAGCATCCCAAGAATATTTTAATTGTTTTACACCCCCAAAAGATTAAGCTCTGGAACACAACATCCATTTAGTGCAAACTTAAACAAGATGTGGGATGCAAATGAAGTTGGACGGAAGTTCTGGACAACCTCCGGGCATTCGGGCAAACAAGAGCTGGTAGCAAGCTGCCTTGGATTTTAACTTGAAATGTTTGGGCCTATAAAATCCAAACTTCAACAACAAGATGTGGGATGCAAATGAAGTTTTGTGTGTGCGATTTTATTGAACCCATTAAAGTAGACCCCTCATAAGAGTATGTCCACTCGCGACATCCAAATCCTGTAAGGAATATCACGTACGTTTAGGAGTTAGCATGTTGGCCGTGTGCTCGTGTTATGTCTAAACCTGTGTGAACCTATAGGGTCACACACTTAAGTGTTGGAAGCATGATTCAGATTGGAAGTATGATTCAAATTGGATCTGAATTGGGCTTCTCTTGTAACATCCATTATGGAGAAGTCTATATAAAGGAGAGGAGCTGGGCGTTTTAGGGTTGCTCATTCCGCAACCGCAGCCACTGTCTCCCCACACCCCTGCCATCCGCGTGGACCTAGAAGTCTGGCGTGCGGCACTTCCACAACGAACGTCTGGGTACCGATAGAGGCGCAACATCTATGGACGAGCTGCCGAGAGGAGCTGTTCATGGGAGCGACTATCGGGAGGATTGTATGTCTACCCTGCCCCGACTTGCTTCACCGAGACCGGCACAACACGTCTAGTGGTAATCCTGTGATCTATAACTGCATCAGTTTCCTGTATATGCGGTGGAAATTTATGATTTGCGCTAGTGTTGCCTACCGGTATTTCTACAGGTCATAGCACCCAACAAACTTGATCACGAGTCGCATGCCCATCTACGGTGGAGAGAGTTCTCGATGCGCGTGGCATGTATTCTATACGGATGTTCGTTATAAACTTGATTGATTTTTTCCAACAAAATCCGAGATCTTTGTTTCATTAGCGGAGTTGAAATTCCGTCTCGATACATTTGTGTCCGGCATTAACCAACAAGCATCACAATTAAACCACAGTAAAAAATAGATTGATGATAAATGAATGATAAATGAGATGCACAGGAACAAAACTTTGGCATGCTAGACATTTGGCTGGCTCTAGCGCCGGAGTTGCCAGACCTAGCGACTGCATTCACCATGGCAAGCTGGCAGCGAGGATGTCTTGTCCTCTAACGAGTACCGGAGGGCGAACGACTCATCGCCCGGTGCGGGGTTAGAAACTTCCGCCACAAGCGTATCCCCGTGGAGGTCGGATTCGTACCTAGATCCGTTGTAGGAGCCTACCATTTTGGAGCAGAGTCGAGGGGAGTGGATCAATGGAGAGAGGTATATGTGGGGGAAGAATTGGCTATTCTGGGACGGATCTGACGTGCCGGACGTGTTCCAACGCATCCAGGCAGCCCCATTTCCGCCCCACATAGGGTGCTGGACAACGACAAGGATGCGAAAACGGGACCCATTTGTCTCACTACCGAAATTTTGTACTAGACTAGTACAAAATGGAGAAAAAGTGGAACAAATGGGTCCCCTTTTTGCATCCCTAGACAGTGAGAACGTTTGGACAAAATATGGGGGGTCCGATTGGGTAGCTTTTTTTGTCCAGGCCGTGTCCGGACAGTCCGCCCAAATGTATATGGGGAAGTGGGTGGTCCGGTTAGAGATGTTCTAAGGCCATTGTTGCCATCATTCACTACTACTAATGCAAATACCATCTGCCGCTGCTACAAAGAAAAACCACCTATGCTGCAAAGGGTTTGCCTGTGTTGCAAAGTTTGTCGCCACCGTCGTTGCAAATACATAACAACTCTGCTGGAAATACCCACCCTCATTGCTGCAAAAGATGAACACCTCTCCTTCAAGTTGTCTAGGACCATCACCACTACTGCATTCGCTGGTACCTTGATGCAACCCAACGCTGCAAGGCATGGTGGATGGCCTCTGCTAACAAACAGGATGAGGAACACTCCACAACTCAATTGGACGCTCACACCAATGCCCTGATGAAAGGACAACGTTGTCGCCTAGAGGGGGGGGGGGGGGGTGTGAATAGCCGATTAAAACTTTTCCGGTTTAGGCTTGACAAATGTGGAAATAAATTAGTGTTTAATTTATCAAGCACACAACCTAAATATACTAGGCTCAACTAAGTGCACCAACAACTTATGCTAAGCAAGACAATTAACAAGGTGATAGCAAGATATAAGATTTCAAACACGAAGTCTATCACAATCTGAAGTGCATAAGTAAAGAGCTCGGGTATAGAAATAACCGAGGCACACAAAGACAATGATGTGTTCCCGAGTTCCTCCTTTGTTTAGATGCTCATCTTGAACTTCCACAACTCAACCTTGATGACGATCATCACTTGGCGCCATTCAACATGGCTATATGAAATCTTCCTTTTGATGCAAGCCCATGGAAAGATACCTAACCCACAAAGATACTCCACACATATATCATGGATTAGTTTGCAAAGCTATATGGACAATTACTTACCATACCATTGGACCAAT
>CAMZMU010000063.1:120092134-120306035 GCA_947311845.1 Poa pratensis | reverse complement strand
CATGCTATATATTGTGTTACCTTACTCTCGTTCTCTCTAGTTGCTCGAAGAAGTTGAGGAAGGAAAGGAGCGTCCAAATTTGAGAATGAAGCTCGAAGTCCCATTACAGGTGTGTTTTATGTGACTATTTGGGTTATTTGTAACACTTCTGTGATCGTCGTCATCAGCAAAATGCTAGACCTCCCTCTTTCTTCAGGCAATACATGTTACCTGACATTGGTTGAATTCTGTTAGCTTGTTTAACCACTGAGTCGCTTAGCTCAAATTTCTGAAATAAGAAAAGACTTATATTATTAATCATTCTGCATGTGTACGTACACCACATATTTTGGCTAACTTCTTGTCGCGCAAATTATAGTGTCAAAGGTAAGATGTGAGATAAAGCTATTGTTTCATACCTGATATCTGTGACGAGGGTCACAATCTTATGTGTTTTCAGGGTTAACTAGATATCTGGGTCATGGGATGCACATGCACGTGCACGTTTGTTGTTCTATTGTTTTCCCTTTCACTCCCCTGTAAGGGACATCCTTATGGGAACACTGTTAATGTGCTAAGATTGTTATATAGACAAAGATTTTGAACGTTGAAATGCGTGATGTTCAGAAAAGTTATCCTTCGGTCCAATCAATAAATCTTCTGAATGATAAGATCCAGTTTGATAAGGAATCTTTTATCTACAGCCTAGAAATGTTGAAAAAAAATTCCGATAGGTATGCGAGGAATGAAGTAATTTGTTACGAATGTTCTCAAGATCCATACTATGTTCCTTTTTCACTTATTGGTGACATGATAAGGAGGTTGTTTTAAAATGATAATCAATAATCCTGAAAAGAATAATCCCTCTTAACTCCAACTGTTAATTTATATGATTGGTTAGTGCCAATTGAGTTCCAAAGATTTCTACAACCAAATCATAGTAATTGCTCCATCTCTGTTATAAGCTTTAGTTCATTCAAAATATTCACTCCGTCCCATATTAGTTGTCGCTAAAACAGATGTATCCAGACTATTTCAATGCTAGATACATCCGTTTCAGCGACAACTAATATGGGACGGAGGAGTAAAAACATAACTGAGATCTTCGTTGTAATCCCTTATGAACCAAGTGCCATGAAACATAATTAGAAAAGACCCATGGCTAAATCTGTTTCAGGCTCTGTTTTTTTATACTGATGGTTTATTTAACTATTTTGACATTATTTTTGCAGACTGTTGTTGAATTTGCAACCACCGTTGGAGTATACAAAAGATTAATGATTACAAAAGTCTGATAAGGACACTCGTAATGGGTACGCATTGTTTGTTATACAGTATTCACACCATTCAAAGTTTTGAAGCGATGACATACATCTTGTGGCTAGAAATCTGAACCTTATTAATATCATATTGAACACACACCAGGAATGAAGACAATAATTGAGTAATAACACCATGCTCATTGGCCACGCCCGCAGGTCTCATGTTTCCTGAATTGCTGGATAGTAAATTTGACGATTTGCATTTCCTTTGTGCTCTAGTCCTTGAGTTCTTATATCCTATCATTGCTGTGCAGCCAACAACTCAACAATCTTCTAATATATCAGTTCAAACCCTTCAGGGGACTGCGGGAGGATGAGGTCCTTTCACTTTTTCTGAGCTTTCTTCCTCTTGGTTTGACTGACTCTGTTGCTAATAAATCTTGACCATCTATTCTAGGTGCGAAAACTTCTGGTTTCTAAATCTGAGTTCAGTGTTTAGCTCTATTTAAGGAAAAAACGAGCGGACATCCTGCAATGTTTTTCACAAATGGCTAACTATAATGGAAGCTCGTGATATAATGGATATGTTCTCCTTTTGCATGCAGACCTCTTTGATTGCATGATAACCAATAACCACTTTTGCACATATTTTCCACCCTTCTGCAATCTCCGAAGTTCTCCGGCCCTTCACAGAAGTATTGATTAATTTCCTTGTTAGCTCGAAGCTTGATGCTCTGAAGCAACCAGATTCACCTGCAGCAAAGCTTGTCCTGCAACTCTTCCCGCTTCTTGTTCATTGCTGCAGCAAAGGCTCCGGAAAGCTGTGAACGCACTCTTCAACCACATGTACCAGTAATAATGGAAGTTAGCATGAAGATGCCGCTGAATTAGAAACCTCTTGGTTACATCACCTTCTCCGTAGCATGTTCGTGCGTTGAACATGCTAAATTTGATTTGTTAATGCGTGACCTTATTCCATCTCTTCAACCTTGCCTCAATTATTTGCTCTCTATGCTTAGTATGGGCCACTAGTGAAATATGCACTTGATTCTGGAGCTTTCCTGATATTACCCCCCCTTGAGTCGTTGCTACCACATTACCTCGTTGATGAAACCGCTCGTTCTTGCTCTAAAGGAGCGAGATCTTGTGAGCTTAGACTTTGTACACTTAATTTTGGATCGATAGCCTAACCTGATTTTCTGGAACCTACATGGCCTTTAATGTCTGAGGTCATTTGCTTTATGTCTCACCTGAGCCCCCTCCCTACAAATGGGGTACAAAGTCCTTGGAACTTTTAGTAAGCTAGGCAAAACAGGCGATCTGAAGACCCCTAGCACTTGAATGCAAAAAATCCAACATGACTTCGTTTAGTTCTGACTTTGAGCCTCAACACCATTTTTAGTTCCTCTGACAATGCATACACTTCGCTGTTGGCGTTATCAAGGCATGGTATGGAAGCTTCTAAGAAACAGCTCTTCAGTTTATTCGAGTATGCTTGAATTCTTTGTTAAATCTTAGGAAAATGTACCCTGAGGGTGTGGGCCCTGGAGTTCTTCATCTGCTGATATCTTCATTAGATCCCTCAAGGCGTCGCAATGACGCTTCAGATATAAGGTTGGTATAATATTTTAACTTTTAAGACGCCCCTCAGTACATCCTGTGTAATCTTCATTTCTGTTTTCGGCATTTTACAACTTACATCATTGAAGTTACTCCCTCCGTTTTTCAATATAAGATGTTTTAGGTGTTCACATGTTGTCTAGATGCGGACTAAAATGAGTGAACATACACGATAAAACGTGTCTAGATACATTTATATACATTTGAATGTGGACAAAAGCTAAAACATCTTATATTTAAAAACGAAAGTACTTAATAGGCCAGTATGGCACATTTGTTACTATCATATTGATTTAGCAGTTTCTACTAAACTAACTTAAAATTGAAGGCATATTCATTTTTTGGATTATAGTGGCCTTGATGATGTTTAGTTACCTCATTTACTCTTATGTAAGGACCCCATTGTTGCTAAGTAGGTGCAGGCAATTTTTGGATTCCATGCAATATCTGGACTTCTGATTGTCGTAACTAACTGCAGCTAGGTCTTTAATCAGGTGTTATCACACTGGCAATGTTATGCATGTAGATCTTTTAGTTTTTTTTTCCAGATCTGTTGATTACTTCTGCCTGAAGTTTTTGTGATCCATGTTCAAATCAAAATGATTTCATAGATTCGTGAAATATATTTTGGACTAGTAATATTTTCTTTCTGCCTTTGTGCTTTAGCCATCTTATGCTTTTGTTACTGGATAGTTTCTTACCGATGCTTCCTTTATTTTTATCCGCTTTGTAGGGAGATTTAGGTGTGAAGACAAAGACACAATTGTTGGCAGAGAAATCTGTTTTCAAGGTTTTACTTGTAGCTATCATTGCTGCTAAAGTGATACCAGTCTTCAAGATGAAAGGATGACTTTGTTGTTGATATATGCCGGCATTTTGCTATACTTTTTCATGTTGATTCGTCATCCTCCAACCAATCTGGATTTGTGCAGACTATCAATTCATCCCTCTCATCTGGCATGACCATGGGATCTAGGCCAAGAAATAACACATCATCTAATCTGCGTGAGTTGGACCCTTTAATATTCTTGGATGCATTAGTTGAAGTGTTATCTAGTGAAAACCGTCAACACGCAAAAGCTGCTCTATCTGCCTTGAATACTTTTGCTGAGACACTAATCTTTCTTGCAAGAATGAAACACACGGGTGTGCTAAGAGGAGGTCCAAGCACTCCTATGCTAGTTTCTAGTCCATCTTTGAATCCAGTATATTCTCCTCCCCCGAGTGTGCGGGTTGCCGTATTTGAGGAACTATTGCCCCGCTTATTGCACTGTTGTTATGGTAGCACGTGGCAAGCTCAAATGGGTGTGTAATAGGCCTTGGAGCATTGGTTGGTAAAGTGTCTGTGGATACCCTGTGCATCTTTCAGGTCAGAGTTGTACGTGGTCTTATATACGTTCTCAAGAGGCTTCCAGTGCATGCAAACAAAGAGCAGGAAGAGACAAATCATGTCCTAACGCAAGTTTTAAGGGTAGTAAACAACGCAGATGAAGCAAATAGTGAACCCCGCCGACAAAGTTTCCAGGGAGTTGTTGAATTTCTCGCTTACGAGCTGTTTAACCCCAATGCTTCAATTGTTGTGAGAAAGAATGTGCAGGCATGCTTATCACTGCTTGCAAGTAGGACTGGCAGTGAAGTCTCTGAATTGCTCGAGCCTCTCTATCTACCGTTGCTTCAGCCTCTGATTTCACGACCGTTGCGTTCGAAGAACGTTGAGCAACAGGTTTCCATATATTCCTCAATATTTACTCATCCATACTGAACTCTTACAATGCCAATTGATGGAATTTTTTCTTCTCTTTTTGTTACAGGTGGGTACTGTTACAGCTCTGAATTTCTGTCTAGCACTGAGACCACCACTTCTGAAGTTGTCGCCCGAGCTTGTCAATTTTTTGCAAGAAGCACTGCAAATTGCGGAGGCTGATGAAACTGTATGGGTCACCAAGCTGATGAATGCAAAAATAGTTATGACATGGAACAAACTAAGAACTGCATGCATTGAACTTCTCTGTACTGCGATGGCTTGGGGAGATCTGAAAGCTCCAAATCACAGTGACTTGCGGGCAAAGATTATCTCAATGTTTTTCAAGTCTCTAACATGTAGGACAACCGAGATTGTGAATGTTGCCAAAGAGGGACTTCGCCAGGTGACTTTTGGACGCACTTACATTTTTTGTGTTGACATTTTGCCATGGAAATTCAGAATTTCTGTTGGCTTTTCTTCGTCAATTTCTGTTACTTTGCTAATAAGTAGTCCAAAATATTTTTTCCATGCGGCATGTTCTCACTTGTACTTGCATTTATAGGTTGTTCAACAACAGAGGATGCCAAAAGATCTTTTACAGAGCAGCTTAAGGCCCATCTTAGTTAACTTAGCACAGACAAGGAGTCTCACCATGCCGTTACTACAAGGATTGGCCCGTCTTCTTGAATTACTGTCAAACTGGTTTAATGTAACTTTGGGTGCAAAGTTATTGGATCACTTGAAAAAATGGCTGGAGCCAGAAAAACTTGCCCAGAGTCAAAAATCATGGAAAGCTGGTGATGAGCCAAAAATAGCTGCAGGTGACATATTTTTTTAACTTGCTCGTTCATATGTTCTTCCATTCATTTTATTTCTCCAAATATGATAATGTATGTGGAAAGAGCTGCATGTCATTCCACATTTATAAACTATATTTTATTGCACATGAATTGCTTATAACACTTTTCTTGATTTGTGAGTTGAGATCTTGAAGGATTTTGGATTAATACATGAACGTAGTCAGATATAGAAGGCTATAATCTGTATCAGGAAAATTGATTAATTTGTTGGAAAGTAGTGACCTGATGTGAAACCATCCTTGTATTGTTTGCCAAACTTCCATTTTTCCTCATTTCCAACTTTCTCGTTCGCTTGGTAGTTGATCTGATCACCTTGGTAATAGATTTGGAGAAGGCACTTCCTGAAGATCGGTTGGCTTTGGTAGTCTAATATTTTTTCTTTCCTTTGGCAGCTATGATCGAGCTTTTCCACCTTCTTCCCCCTGCGGCGAGCAAGTTCTTGGATGACCTTGTCACCTTGGTAATAGATTTGGAGAAGGCACTTCCTGAAGATCAATTTTATAGTGAAATCAACAGCCCTTACCGTGCTCCACTCTCCAAGTTTTTGAACCGATATGCTGTGGAGGCTGTTGACTATTTTCTTGCTCGATTAAGCCATCCAAAGTATTTCAGAAGGTAGGCACATTATCAGATCATGTGTTTATCGATGATGCATGATTAACTGCTTTTGTTTGTGTAACATTGTGAAGCTTTAAAAGCATCACTTAAGAGTTGTTTGGGTACAGAGTATTTGCAGAACACATTTTTCTTGAGCATGTTTAATAGCGTAAAAAAGTAAAACCATGTTTGGTTAGTCTTACTAACTCATGGATACGGAAAACATGGTTCTCGCAAAACCAGAAATCTGAGTTTTGGAAAAAAATGACCATTTAACGTTTTTGTACAATTGCGTTTTGAATAAATTCGGCAACAGAAAAATTCATCCTAACAGAAACTACGTGCTTTATCCAAACAAAGAATTATGAAAATCCAAATCTAATTCTCCGAACTCAGACAACCACTTAGTACTGCATGCAGTTTGTGGTTATAAGCTACTACTGTACCGAACTTGGGTAGATTAATTAGCTTCAAAGACTTTGGCTGGTATAATCCAGAAGTGATTTTTTTTTGGGTTATACTGGATTCTTTCTATGTGCGTATAAAAAAATATTTTGTCAATCCAGAAGGTACTCCAGCTCAGCTGCACGTGCAGTGCTCACACAGCATATAGCATATCACCTGAAATTAGCCACTGACAAGATGATTGAAATAACAATACAAGGTTGGTAAAAAATAGCTTGTCCAAAATAATATGAAATCACTTGGATGGACTACACCCGCTAGTAGCACAACTGCATTCTGACATTTAAATGGTTTTTTAATACTCCCTCCGATCCAAAATAAGTGAACTGCATTCTGACTACACCCGCTAGGAGGGAGTAGAAGAGTAAAATTTCCCGTTAGATTGTTCTTATTTTCATTGCTTTAGTTGCATTTAGTAGCTGGACGCCTTCTTGTTCCCTGTAAGTTATATCGGAAGAGTGCAAAGCCTTTGGTCCTGTGATGTTATCAACTTTGAAATTCTCCTCTTGCTCCTGCGATTACCAAAGAGTTAACCAGATATATCTTGTCCAAAAATTTATTAATCTTGCTTTTTAAAAATTCAGGTTTATGTACATAATCTGCTCTGATACTGGAGAATTACGGGATGAACTTGCGAAGTCACCTCAAAAGATACTTTCTAGTGCCTTTTCACAGTTTTACCCTCAGACTGAAGCAGCTTCTGCTCAACTACCTTCCTCGGGACCTGCTAATCAACTATTGTCCTCGGTAAAGGATGAAGGAACGGGAGTCACAACTGATAGTTTTACCGGCCAATCTTCATCAAACATGGTTACTGGTTCAGATAGTTATTTTAATGGATTAGAGCTTATCTCAACCCTTGTGAAATTGATGCCCGAGTGGCTCCGTGATAACCGGGTTGTCTTTGACACGTTGTTGCTTGCTTGGAAATCACCTGCAAGAATTGCTCGCCTGCAAAATGAGCAAGAATTGAGTTTACCGCAGGTAGCTTTTTTCGTTTTGCAGTAACTCCTTTGATGCCTCTGTTCATTGCTCATGTACACCATCTTTGATATTTTGACTCTGCCATGTTCATGTTGACAAAAATGTATTTTAACTTATCTTAATTTCTGTTTTGTTCGTTACTATCTTTTCTTTCTTGTGCTCTTTACTTGCTTGTGTCCTCTGTCTGTGTATTAGATGATAGCTAGCAATTGAGCTGGACACTTTTCTGGATTTTCTTTCAGTTTTTAGTTACTTTAGTTTTGCGTCTCCTTTTGCACTATTAATTACCATGTTGAATTTATTGCACACGAAATAAATCTGTCACATGTTGTATGCTCTAAAGGTTTCAAATATACTAGCTTTTCATAATTTTGTGCTCAGTAGATATTCTGTGTTTTAGTATCATATCCTTCTGAAATGCTACTTTAGCACTCTGCCAGTGTAGCAGTTTGACAATCCCAAGCAATTAGTACCGTCACATGAAAATTATGCTGGTTTGTGCATTATCAATAAATCTCTTACAGTTGAGCACTTATGCGCTCCGGTTTATACATATCTGAATACTCTCTTGCATTGAGTCACTCCTATGCACATACTTCCTCTAGATTGAAGGTTTTTCTTGAAAGTCCAGAAGATTATTTTTTAGATTTGATAGTTGAGTTCCTGTTGACAAGATACACGCATGATATATGTCTTTTACTCCTTTGCAATCTTATAACAGTGATGTGGTTAATATTTTGACTTACTATGGTTACTTAGCATATTGCATCCACGTTGCACTTCTCTATCCAGATATTGGTTTTAATATTTTTGCTTTCTAACCAGGTGATGGAAAGCAAACGGCTCATAAAATGCTTCCTGAATTACCTAAGGCACGATCGTACTGAAGTTGGTGCACTCTTTGATATGCTATCAATATTCTTGTACCGTAGCCGAATAGATTATAGCTTTCTTAAGGAATTTTATGTCATAGAGGTAACACCATTTCTTGTTCTAATTTAAGGAATCATTTTATTGTATTTTTTAGTGCTTCATGTTTCTTATCACATTGAATGTCATATTTAGGTTGCAGAAGGATATGCTCCAACTTTGAAGAAAACTATTCTGAGCCACTTTCTGAACATATTCCAACTAAAACAGTATGGGCAAGATCATTTGGTTGTTGCTATGCAGATACTTATCCTTCCAATGCTAGCTCATTCTTTCCAAAGTGGTCAAAGTTGGGAAGTTGTTGATCCTGCTATAGTTAAAATCATTGTTGACAAGCTTCTCGATCCTCCGGAAGAGGTGAGCAATAGTCCACTCCATCTTAATACATGCCAAGGCTTTTTCCTTCATGAGGGTAATTGATCTTCTCTTCATATGTCTAGGTCAGTGCTGAATATGATGAGCCTTTAAGAATAGAACTCCTTCAGCTTGCCACATTACTTCTGAAGTATCTTCAGAATGACCTTGTTCACCATCGAAAGGAACTCATCAAGTTCGGCTGGAACCATCTTAAACGCGAAGATAATTCCAGCAAACAATGGGCCTTTGTAAATGTTTGCCATTTCTTAGAGGCGTATCAAGCCCCTGAAAAGATAATTTTACAGGTAGGTTAACATAATTTTTCCTGTTATAATTCTGTATTGTTTACAGCTTGTTATATCCACTAGTATGACCTATTTTTTTGCCCAGGTTTTCATTGCTCTATTACGGACATGCCAACCTGAAAATAGTTACTAGTGAAGCAAGCTCTTGATATTCTCATGCCTGCTCTTCCTAGAAGACTCCCTCCTGGGGATACTCGCATGCCAATATGGATCAGATACACAAAGAAAATCCTAGTGGAGGAAGGCCATTCTATTCCCAACATGATTCACATATTCCAGCTTATTGTTCGCCATGCGGCACTTTTCTATAGTTGCAGAGCCCATTTTGTTCCCCAGATGGTCAACTCTCTTAGTCGTCTTGGGTTACCATACAACACAACTGCTGAAAACCGACGCCTTGCAATTGAACTTGCTGGATTGGTAGTGGCGTGGGAAAGACAGAGACAGGATGAGATGAAAGTAGTTCAGGAAAGTGAGAGCCAGAACCAGATTGTTGATATGCTTAGCCCTACTGTTATTGGTGGTGATCCGAAACGCTCTTCAGATGTTCCCATGTTTGCTGATGATTTGAGTAAGAGGGTGAAGGTTGAACAAAGCTTACAACCTCTCGGTGTGATGTCACCTGGTGGAGCATCCATACCTAATATTGAAACTCCAGGGTCTTCTGGGCAACCAGACGAGGAGTATAAACCTAATGCTGCAATGGAGGAGATGATAATTACTTTCCTTATAAGGGTGATTATCTTTTTTACTTTTACTTTTTATACGCTTTAGATAATGTACTGAGCTGAATCAGTAGATTTTCTAAACGCACACATGTTTCTAAGATATACTTCTCATATTGTGATGCTGTATACTTTTGTGTTTGAAGCATATATCACAATTAGACAACCTGTGACTTTTCCCCTTACGTAAAAACACAATTACACATTTGGATTGTATTGGTAGGCTGTTAAGGCATTTGTGTTAGCTGGTTCATCCTTCCAGTGTCATATAATGCTCTCCTGCACATTGGAATTTACATTGCGTCTTTGGTTTTAAGTAGTGGATACTCATATAAATTCACTGATTTGGACAATAGGTGTCGCTGGTGATTGAACCTAAGGAAAAGGAATCTACTTCAATGTACAAGCAAGCTCTTGATCTACTGACGCAAGCTTTGGAAGTTTGGCCAAATGCCAATGTTAAATTCAATTATCTAGAGAAGTTGCTTGGGAATCTGACACCCTCCCAGTCCAAGGACCCTGCAACAGCCCTTGCACAGGGTCTTGATGTTATGAACAAAGTCTTGGAAAAACAACCCCGTCTCTTCATCCGGAATAACATCAACCATATTTCTCAAGTAAGTTAATAATTAATTCCTCTTCTCTTGACATGGTCTTCGTCAGATTCCTATAACTGATGGGATCTAGATAGATATATCTTATATTTGATATGTGCTGAACTCTTTGCGTTTAGATACTGGAACCTTGCTTCAATAACAAAATGCTGGATGCTGGAAAGTCTCTTTGTTCACTGTTAAAGATGGTATTCAGTGCTTTCCCACTTGAAGCAGCTACAACACCGCCAGAAATAAAAATGCTCTATCAAAGAGTTCAGGATCTCATTCAGAAGCATCTTGCTGCTGTGACAACTCCACAGATTTCACTTGAACCTAGCAATGCCAACTCCATAATAAGCTTTGCACTGTTTGTCCTCAATGCACTTGCAGAAGTACAGAAGAATTTCATTGATCCATTTATCAGCTTGCTTCTTCGTGTCCTGCAACGCCTTGCACGTGATATGGGATCTACTGCTGGCAGCGTCCCGACAAGTATGTTGACGTAGTTTTGTGATCTTCTTTACCTTACATTAATGCATTACTCTCTCCGTTCCAAATTCCTTGCGTCAGTTAATTTGGAACGGAGGGAGTAAGTATGAACACGCTAACATATTTATCTGCAAGCAATGTGCCTTTTTAATCTCTTATAGCTTGGGATTTCACTTCTCATCTATTACTCTTATGTCCGTAGGATATCTTAGCATTAATTTTAAGTGAACTGAAATAAAAAGTTACAACAAGATACTTATCTAGGGTGAAGCACAGGTCACTTCAACTTTCTGTGCAGCAAACTTTGTTGCATTGTATGGATCCACAAACATGATTGGCTAGTTGTCACGCTACTCTTGAATATCAATTCTATAGTCTCAGGCTCTGTGCTTCCACTTGGTGACTTGGTCCCACAGCTTCTTTAAGATGTTTTTATTTAAAATTAACTACTCCCTCCGTTCCAAATTATAAGATGTTCTAGAAATTTCAATGTGGACTACATACAGACTGAAATGAGTGAATCTACACTCTAAAATGCGTCTAAATACATGTAATCTGTAAAAGGCTAAAACATCTTATAATTCGGAACTGAGGAAGTATTACTTTGTATGTTATAATTACCCATTTAATGACTAAACATATCATTTTTTATTTTTGTTAATTGTTTAACTATGTGGTTTGATTCGCATCGCATGCATAGATCTTCTGACGAGACTCAGTATACACCATGGTCTATTACCTTGGAAATTGACATTGCAATACTTTTAGGGACAGAGGCCAGAAATGGATTCAGCTGTTAGCTCGCGCCCTACTGTTGATTCGACTGTCATAAGTAACATGAAGACTGTCCTAAAGCTCATAAGCGAGAGGGTGATGGGCTCTTCTGAGTACAGACAAATATGGGACAGATCCTTCAAACACTTCTTTCAGAGAGAGGCACTGATTCCAGCATTCTTCTATGCATACTAGACATGATAAAGGCTTGGATTGAGGATGACTACAGTCTTTCTTCATCTGCCGGCTCTGTTAATTCGCTTAACCCAAAAGATATAGTAACTTATCTTCAGAAGTTATCATTGGTTGACAGGAAAAGTTTCCCCTCATCTGCACAAGAAGAATGGGATGCAAAATATCTGCAGCTTCTTTATTCACTTTGCGGTGATTCGACCAAGTAAGAACATCTCTATGACGCGAATTATATTATTATTAGTATTTTTGGTCTCTTTTTTATTTTATTTTGTTCCTGCAGATATCCATTGGCTTCCAGGCAGGAGTATTTTCATAAGGTTGAGAGACAACACATGCTTGGATTTAGGGCTAAAGATCCTGAAATGAGGAAGCGGTTCTTTAGGCTTTACCATGACTACGTGGGAAAGACTTTATTTGCTAGACTGCAGTTTATAATACAAACCCAGGACTGGGAGGCAGTGAGTGATGTTTTCTGGTTGAAGCAAGGCTTGGATCTCATTTTGGCTATACTAGTTGAAAACGAGCCAATTACACTTGCCTCAAATTCTGCTCGACTTCCCCCGCTTACGATAGCGGGTCCAGTTCCAGATCGCATTATCATGCCACAGCAGGTTCCTGATGCTCATGAAAACTTGGATGGCAGTTCACTATCATTCGATTCTTTGACGACGAGGCATTCTCAGTTCTTAAATGAAGCAAGCAAACTTGTGGTAAATACATGCCTTTTAAACTTTCATGGTGCCAGGATAATCTGGATTTGGCTATGTGTTTATATAACCTTTTTCTGCCAGCTGTTACAATTTGGTTCATAGGTTTCCTTTTTGTTGCTTGTAAGAAATCTTTGTCCTGAATGTAATCCATGTGTAGTACTAAGTTTTTTGCTATTTTTAATTTATGCAGGTGGCAGATGTCATGGCTCCGCTGAAGGAACTTGCTTTTGCTGATCCCAATGTTGCATATCATTTGTGGGTTCTTGTCTTCCCAATTGTTTGGGTTACCTTGCACAAAGAAGAACAAGTTGCATTAGCCAAGCCAATAATTGCACTTTTATCAAAAGACTACCACAAGAGGCAGCAGGGATGCAGGCCTAATGTAGCCCAAGCACTTCTTGAAGGTCTTCATTTGAGCCATCCTCAACCACGCATGCCTAGCGAGCTGATCAAATATATTGGAAAAACTTGCAATGCCTGGCATACTTCAATCGCATTACTTGAGAGTCACATGCTGCTTATGAATGAGCCTAAATGCTCTGAGTCATTGGCCGAGTTATATAGGCTTCTGAACGAAGACGACATGCGGTATGGATTATGGAAGAGAAGATCAATTACTGCAGAAACTAGAGCTGGGCTGTCACTTGTTCAGCATGGCTATTGGCAGCAGGCGCAAACCCTCTTTTACCAGGCAATGATCAAAGCAACTCAGGGCACATACAATAATACTGTCCCGAAGGCTGAAATGTGTCTTTGGGAAGAACAGTGGTTGTCTTGTGCAACTCAATTAGGTCAGTGGGAAGTTTTGGCTGATTTTGGAAAAGGTGTCGAGAATAATGAGATTCTTTTAGACTGCCTCTGGAAGGTGCCTGACTGGGCGTATATGAAGGAGAATGTAATTCCAAAAGCTCAAGTAGAAGAAACACCAAAGTTACGTATGATTCAAGCATTTTTCACTCTTCATGACAAAGGTACTAATGGCGTGGGAGAGGCTGAGAACCTTGTCAGCAAAGGTGTTGAACTTGCACTGGAACAGTGGTGGCAGTTGCCTGAAATGTCTGTGCAGTCCAGAATGCCTCTGCTGCAGCAATTTCAGCAGTTGGTTGAAGTGAAAGAGTCCTCTAAAATACTTCTTGACATTGCCAATGGGAGCAAACCAGCTTCAGGGAACTCTGGTGCCAATTCAAATCACCAGAATTCGTTTGCTGATCTCAAGGATATCCTTGAAACATGGACTTCGGACTCCTAACGATTGGGACAATACGACTATTTGGTATGACCTGCTCCAGTGGAGGAATGAAATGTACAATTCGGTAATAGATGCGTTCAAGGATTTTGGCCAAACAAATCCTCAACTTCATCATCTTGGTTACCGAGACAAGGCTTGGAATGTTAACAAGCTTGCTCACATCACTCGCAAGCATGGTCTTCCTGATGTTTGTGTTACTATACTTGATAAAATGTATGGGCATGCTACAATGGAAGTTCAGGTAACTGTCTCTACGATGAAAATTTTATTTACTGCTCGTTCCCCATCCAGTGTCTTTTTATCTTACCAGTTCGCAATTATGATCTTATTGCAGGAAGCATTTGTGAAGATATGCGAACAAGCTAAGGCATACTTAGATATGAAAGGCGAACTAGTCAGTGGTCTTAACTTGATCAACAATACCAATTTGGAATTTTTCCCTGTGAAAAATAAAGCAGAAATATTTCGTCTAAAAGGTGACTTCATGCTGAAAATGAACGACTGCGAGAATGCGAACGTTGCCTATTCAAACGCAATCACGCTTTTTAAGCATTTGCCAAAAGGTTGGATTAGCTGGGGAAATTATTGCGACATGGTATGCCTATGACCCTCTATGTTAACAGTGCCCCTTATGTTTCCAGATTTGTTGAGTAATTACGACTGTTATGCTTGGTGCAGATTTTCAAAGAAACAAATGAAGAGGTTTGGCTTGAATATGCCGCAAGTTGTTTTTTCCAGGGTGTCAAATACGGAGTTTCAAACTCGAGGAGCCATCTAGCTCGAATTCTGTATCTCCTCAGCTTTGATACACAAAATGAACCAGTGGGAAGGGCTTTGGATAAATATCTCGAGCAGCTGCCCCATTGGGTTTGGCTTTCATGGATCCCTCAATTATTACTATCATTGCAGAGAAGTGAAGCACAACACTGCAAATTGGTTTTGCTGAAGATAGCTCAAGTTTATCCGCAGGTAAAATCGATGTTATTTTTGGATATTGGAACTTCAAAAATGCATATTCTTGTCCCTGTATGTACACATCTGACAGCTGTTCGTGCAGGCCTTGTATTATTGGCTTCGTACATACTTGATGGAGCGGCGTGACGTTGCTACTAAAACTGAAATGGGAAGAAACATGTTAGCTCAGCAGCGTATGCAGCAAGCTATGTTGGCAAACAATGCTGCCAATAATGTCGGTGGTACTTTGACTTCTGATAACCAGGTTCATCAGGCTGCCCAATCAGGTGGCGCCGCAGGTCCTCATGAGGGGGGCAACCTCCAAGGACAAGAGATGGACAGATCTGCTGTTGAAGGTGGTACAGGTACCGGCCATGATCAAGGTCAACAGAGTTCAACTGGGGCAGAGAGTTCACAAATTGCATTACGACGTAACAATGGACTTGGTTGGGTAACTTCTGCAGCAAGTGCATTTGATGCTGCAAAGGACATAATGGAAGCTCTTAGGAGCAAGCATACCAATCTAGCCAACGAACTCGAGGTAAAACACGTCAAAGTTAATTTATATTTTTGGTTAGAAACTTTAGTAATGAGAATGAAGCTATACATATTGACGTACACATACCAAAAGCGTGGTAGAGTAAATATTTGGGCTTTTTGCATATTTGTGTGGAAATATGTTAAACAACGCTACCCTTTAAAAGGGACAGAAACGTTGTGGTACATGCTAGTTCTACTATTTATGAACTATGATGCCAATGGTGAGCTTGAGAAATTCTAATGACCATTGAGGATCACTTCTAAGCTTATCCAGAGCTTTAAACTTTGATGTTGTGCACACTGCTTTATAATTTAATGTTATTTCATGCTTCTTCCAGCTTTTACTGTCTGAAATTGGATCAAGATTTGTTACTCTTCCTGAGGAAAGACTTCTTGCTGTGGTTAATGCACTGCTTCATCGCTGCTACAAGTATCCAACTGCAACCACAGGCGAGGTTCCACAATCTCTCAAGAAGGAGCTTTCGGGTGTATGCAGAGCTTGCTTTTCACAAGATGCTGTTAACAAGCATGTTGATTTTGTCAAGGAGTACAAGCAAGATTTTGAGCGTGACCTTGACCCAGATAGTGCTACTACATTTCCGGCAACCCTTGCTGACCTTACCGAGAGATTGAAGCACTGGAAGAACGTTCTGCAGAGTAATGTTGAGGACAGGTTCCCTGCTGTATTAAAGCTGGAGGAAGAAAGTAAAATACTTAGGGATTTTCATGTTGTTGACGTAGAACTCCCGGGGCAGTACTTTACAGATCAGGTTGGTCATGATGGTCACTTTTAAATCTCTATACTGAACTCTATCATTCAGGATTTGTGTAGCATCAAACATTATGTCCCACATTCTCTTGAATGTATTATGCTTGATCACCCAGTTCTTGGCTGTACTTCTGTCCACTCTAATTGTTTTCTCTATTGTCTAACTTTGCATTTCTTTTGCAGGAGGTTGCACCTGACCACACTGTCAAATTGGACAGGGTTGGACCTGACATCCCAATTGTCCGGAGGCATGGTAGTAGCTTTCGACGCCTGACACTTATTGGTTCTGATGGTTCACAGCGCCATTTTATTGTTCAGACATCATTGACTCCAAATGCTCGGAGCGATGAAAGAATGCTGCAGCTATTCCGTGTTCTAAATAAAATGTTTGACAAACACAAGGAATCTAGACGTCGTCATCTAGCTATCCACACCCCGATAATTATTCCTGTTTGGTCTCAGGTGAAGTAATTTCCCCCTTATTCGTTACCTGATAATAACCTGTTGTCCTGAATTTTTAGGTTTCAGGGTAGTGTATAATGAACATGTTTTGACATAGCAATTCTTATTTTTCAGGTCCGGATGGTAGAGGATGATTTGATGTACAGCACTTTCCTTGAGGTTTATGAAATTAATTGTGCACGACACAACAGAGAAGCTGATTCACCTATAACAATTTTCAAAGAGCAGCTAAATCAAGCCATCTCAGGGCAGGTCTCCCCGGAACAAGTGGTGGAACTACGTTTGCAAGCATACAGTGAAATTACTAAAACTATCGTCAATGATAATATCTTCTCTCAGTATATGCACAAGATTCTGCCAACTGGCAACCACCTCTGGACTTTCAAGAAACAGTTTGCAATCCAAGTTGCCCTGTCCTGCTTCATGTCATACATGTTGCAGATTGGTGGCAGGGCTCCTAACAAAATTCTGTTTGCTAAAAATACTGGGAAAATCTTCCAGACTGACTTCCATCCAGGTATTCTTCTTACTGAACAAACAATCTTTTTCTGTTGCATATCAATCTTCGTAAATAGGGCATGTAGAATTTTATGATGACTCACATATATGTTCTTTTGTAGCTTATGATCCAAATGGATTGATTGAGTTCAATGAGCTAGTTCCATTTAGGCTGACACGCAACATGCAAGCTTTCTTCTCAAATTTTGGTGTCGAAGGTCTTATCGTATCTGCCATGTGTTCTGCTGCGCAGTCTGTGGTTTCACCAGAAGTGAGTTTTTCCACCCGGCATGCTTGTACATTTGACAACAATGAATAGATCAATTCTTGTATGGTAGTCGCTAAGAGTACATTACCTATCAGGTACATCTATTTAGTTTCCTTGCATGTGCAACATACTGAAATCGTTGCTTTATGATTTTCAGAAAAGCCAACACATATGGCATCACTTGGCTATGTTTTTCCGCGATGAACTGTTATCTTGGTCATGGCGAAGGCCACTAGGCATTCCTTCTGTTCCAGTCGCTGCTGGAATGATCAATCCATTGGATTTCCAGCAGAAGGTGGTAAACAATGTGGAACATGTCATCAACCGCATCAAGTCAATATCACCACATTATCTTGCTGATGAGGTATGCAGTCTCTTGAGCCGTGTGTGCACTGTATTTATTTTGAAAGAATATATGTTTGATTTATCATCTGTGTGGATTAGCTTAGCCAGTCACTTACCCTTTTACGGTGACAATGCCATCACTGGAGATCGTTGTTCCTTCTATGAAATGGAAAGGACGGATCCCATTTTTGGGCATATGGATGGGAGTTCCAATACGTCGGTGTTATAGTTTGATCAAGTTTATAAATGTTTCACCTAAGACATGACATATAATAGTGCTCTAAATTTTTGGTTTCACGTGATGTCAAAATTTTCTGTTACTGGTTACATCAGAATACAATTTTGGATCTGTATTTACATTCTACTGCTTTTGGGTATGTTCGGACCAAGTTGTGCAGTTTTAATCATTCTATTGGTATTTCAGGAGGAGAACACGACAGAACCGCCGCTCTGTCCAAAGAGGCGTCACAGATCTAGTGGAAGCTGCATTATCTTCGAGGAACTTGTGCATGATGGATCCGACCTGGCACCCGTGGTTCTGAGAAGGGGCTCACATTTTGTAGCCTGGAGAGCAACTAGAGCCCTAGCTATCTCTTGTGAATATAACCTTATTTAGGGAACCTGTATCGTGTAGATAAGAATCATGGGGTTCAGCTCTGTTTACTGGTATTGACGTAGTCTGATTTCGTTGACTTAGCTGCAGAGCATGAACGAAGAAGCTTAGCACCCATGGTAACAAAGTTTAGTAGGAAGACAAAACTGAGACACGAGATCCCATTAAAAGAGATTCAACAAGTAATTGGAGTGTTATTGTGTTTTACATCATAATTGTCGCAGCAAACGAACTACACATTTTATTCTTTCCTTAACAGATAGGGATTAACAATAATATATTAGAATCCAATAGACACAATGCCTCCACTTATTCAGCCTCACATGATACGGAGTGTTTTTTAGTGCAATCCGCAATTCAATTGGAGCATCCCAAGAATATTTTAATTGTTTTACACCCCCAAAAGATTAAGCTCTGGAACACAACATCCATTTAGTGCAAACTTAAACAAGATGTGGGATGCAAATGAAGTTGGACGGAAGTTCTGGACAACCTCCGGGCATTCGGGCAAACAGAAGAGCTGGTAGCAAGCTGCCTTGGATTTTAACTTGAAATGTTTGGGCCTATAAAATCCAAACTTCAACAACAAGATGTGGGATGCAAATGAAGTTTTGTGTGTGCGATTTTATTGAACCCATTAAAGTAGACCCCTCATAAGAGTATGTCCACTCGCGACATCCAAATCCTGTAAGGAATATCACGTACGTTTAGGAGTTAGCATGTTGGCCGAGGTGTGCTCGTGTTATGTCTAAACCTGTGTGAACCTATAGGGTCACACACTTAAGTGTTGGAAGCATGATTCGATTGGAAGTATGATTCAATTGGATCTGAATTGGGCTTCTCTTGTAACATCCATTATGGAGAAGTCTATATAAAGGAGAGGAGCTGGGCGTTTTAGGGTTGCTCATTCCGCAACCGCAGCCACTGTCTCCCCACACCCCTGCCATCCGCGTGGACCTAGAAGTCTGGCGTGCGGCACTTCCACAACGAACGTCTGGGTACCGATAGAGGCGCAACATCTATGGACGAGCTGCCGAGAGGAGCTGTTCATGGGAGCGACTGATCGGGAGGATTGTATGTCTACCCTGCCCCGACTTGCTTCACCGAGACCGGCACAACACATAGTGGTAATCCTGTGATCTATAACTGCATCAGTTTCCTGTATATGCGGTGGAAATTTATGATTTGCGCTAGTGTTGCCTACCGGTATTTCTACAGGTCATAGCACCCAACAAACTTGATCACGAGTCGCATGCCCATCTACGGTGGAGAGAGTTCTCGATGCGCGTGGCATGTATTCTATACGGATGTTCGTTATAAACTTGATTGATTTTTTCCAACAAAATCCGAGATCTTTGTTTCATTAGCGGAGTTGAAATTCCGTCTCGATACATTTGTGTCCGGCATTAACCAACAAGCATCACAATTAAACCACAGTAAAAAATAGATTGATGATAAATGAATGATAAATGAGATGCACAGGAACAAAACTTTGGCATGCTAGACATTTGGCTGGCTCTAGCGCCGGAGTTGCCAGACCTAGCGACTGCATTCACCATGGCAAGCTGGCAGCGAGGATGTCTTGTCCTCTAACGAGTACCGGAGGGCGAACGACTCATCGCCCGGTGCGGGGTTAGAAACTTCCGCCACAAGCGTATCCCCGTGGAGGTCGGATTCGTACCTAGATCCGTTGTAGGAGCCTACCATTTTGGAGCAGAGTCGAGGGGAGTGGATCAATGGAGAGAGGTATATGTGGGGGAAGAATTGGCTATTCTGGGACGGATCTGACGTGCCGGACGTGTTCCAACGCATCCAGGCAGCCCCATTTCCGCCCCACATAGGGTGCTGGACAACGACAAGGATGCGAAAACGGGACCCATTTGTCTCACTACCGAAATTTTGTACTAGACTAGTACAAAATGGAGAAAAAGTGGAACAAATGGTCCCCTTTTTGCATCCCTAGACAGTGAGAACGTTTGGACAAAATATGGGGGGTCCGATTGGGTAGCTTTTTTTGTCCAGGCCGTGTCCGGACAGTCCGCCCAAATGTATATGGGGAAGTGTGGTCCGGTTAGAGATGTTCTAAGGCCATTGTTGCCATCATTCACTACTACTAATGCAAATACCATCTGCCGCTGCTACAAAGAAAAACCACCTATGCTGCAAAGGGTGGTTGCCTGTGTTGCAAAGTTTGTCGCCACCGTCGTTGCAAATACATAACAACTCTGCTGGAAATACCCACCCTCATTGCTGCAAAAGATGAACACCTCTCCTTCAAGTTGTCTAGGACCATCACCACTACTGCATTCGCTGGTACCTTGATGCAACCCAACGCTGCAAGGGCATGGTGGATGGCCTCTGCTAACAAACAAGGATGAGGAACACTCCACAACTCAATTGGACGCTCACACCAATGCCCTGATGAAAGGACAACGTTGTCGCCTAGAGAGGGGGGGGGGGGGGTGTGAATAGCCGATTAAAACTTTTCCGGTTTAGGCTTGACAAATGTGGAAATAAATTAGTGTTTAATTTATCAAGCACACAACCTAAATATACTAGGCTCAACTAAGTGCACCAACAACTTATGCTAAGCAAGACAATTAACAAGGTGATAGCAAGATATAAGATTTCAAACACGAAGTCTATCACAATCTGAAGTGCATAAGTAAAGAGCTCGGGTATAGAAATAACCGAGGCACACAAAGACAATGATGTGTTCCCGAGTTCCTCCTTTGTTTAGATGCTCATCTTGAACTTCCACAACTCAACCTTGATGACGATCATCACTTGGGCCATTCAACATGGCTATATGAAATCTTCCTTTTGATGCAAGCCCATGGAAAGATACCTAACCCCACAAAGATACTCCACACATATATCATGGATTAGTTTGCAAAGCTATATGGACAATTACTTACCATACCATTGGACCAATGATCCCACATGGTACATCAATTAGATCAACTTGAATCCACTCTTTGCACTTAGCCTTGATCAACTTGTATCTTTCATTCTCTCTTCACAAAGATGATGTCTTGAGGGTGAACATTAGTATCCATGCTATCTTGCCATTCAAGACATACTTGCAATATGCTCAACTCTACACATGACCATTCTTCATATAAATCCTTGAATAGAACATTGGTCATCATGTAAGCTTCTAGAGTCCAACATATGAACTCCAATCTTTTCCCATGGAAAATATCTATAAGAATATTCAACGCAAACATTAGTCCATAAGAATTGTCATTAATTACCAAAACTACACATGGGGCAACATGCTCTTTCCCCGACGACCCCCAAAGCCACCGAGACGACCACTTCCGTCTAGGGTTCCAATGAACCCAAGAAACAAGTTCCTCAATGGAATGGTGAGAAAAATCAAATTTGTTCGGTGAAAGTTTAGAGCTAGGTCAACCCCCAAGTCCTAGAAGGGTAAGGTGTTTGAGGGGGTAGGGAGAGAGATCTAGTTTTGGAGCTTGCAACAATGGTGGATGAAGATATCCTGGTCATGGTGCACTCCTCAAGGTAGAAGAAGGCTTTATATAGTGTCTCCAAAACTAGCCGTTGCAGGAATATTAACACTGGAGATTCCGGTCTGGAATGGCCGGAATCTCCGGACTAGGCAAATCTCATGCCCACGGGGGGACCGGAATTTCCGGCCAGACCGAAAACTCCAAGAACATTCCGGACAGGTTTCGACCATGTTCCGGACTGACTCCAGCGAGTGTCACCACTTTGGCGAGCCCAGGAAAAATGGCCGACTGGAATCTCCGAATGTCCTGAGTCCGGAGTTTCCAGTGTAGACACATCGGAATCTCCGGCCAGAGCACACCGGATTCTCGACCTAATCTAGCAGCAACTAACTTTTGGAAACCCTCTTCATCATTTTTTTCTAGGAAGTATCTGGGTGCAAACGTGTTTGTGTGCAGGTATATGAATTTCCCCAAACCTTCCATTAAGCAACCCCTCTTGATAGTACGGTTGCACTACGCCTCAAATAAAACAATAAAACTATGGCCGCTGCCTTCATTCTTTTCTCCTTTTTGAGAGGTCAATCACCGTCTTATTCATTTCATCAATTCTACCTATATTACTTTAGCACATTGTAAGATCTCACTTATGTTGTTAATAAACACCCCAAACCACTTAGGAGAGAAATGACATTTAATTTAGATACCCCTTTGCTATGTTTGGTCGAGGTGGCCAGTCCTTTTTCCTCAGGCTCGTCTGTGGGGCCTCCTATTCCTCTAGATGGGTGGATCTTCAAGCTTAGCGTGACGTGCATCGCCGAATCCTCACCAAGTGGTTCGTCCCCGGTGGTGGGATGACGCCCGTAGCTTCGAGCTCCTATGTCGGTGTCGGTGGAGAAGGATTGGATCGCATTTATGCGATGCTTGTTAGGTCCTTTTTGTAAACTTCAAGGACTATACTAAGATTTATGATTTTCATGAGGTCCTTTTTGTAAATGTAACCTACCACTATAAAAAAAACCTATCAAGACTAGCCCTTGTGGTATAATAATAGGTAGAAGCCCACTCTCTAAAATTCTAAAAATTCTCCCGACAGGTGTTAAAATGGTGGATACAGATATCCTGGTCATGGTGCACTCCTCAAGGTAGAAGAGGCTTATATAGGTGTCTCCAAAACTAGCCGTTGCAGGAATATTAACACTGGAGATTCCGGTCTGGAATGGCCGGAATCTCCGGACTAGATAGGAATTTCCGGCCAGACCAGAAACTCCAAGAACATTCCGGACAGGTTTCGACCATGTTCCGGACTGACTCCAGCGAGTGTCACCACTTTGGTCGAGCCCAGGAAAAATGGCCGACTGGAATCTCCGAATGTCCTGAGTCCGGAGTTTGGAGTTTCCGGTGTAGACACACGGAATCTCCGGCCAGAGCACACCGGATTCTCCCCTAATCTAGCAGCAACTAACTTTTGGAAACCCTCTTCATCATTGTTTTTCTAGGAAGTATCTGGATGCAAACGTGTTTGTGTGCAGGTATATGAATTTCCCCAAACCTTCCATTAAGTGGATCGCATTATGCAATGCTTGTGAGGTTCTTATTGTAAACTTCAAGGACTATACTAAGATTTATGATTTTCATGAGGTCCTGTTTGTAAATGTAACCTACCACTATAAAAAAACCCTATCAAGACAAGCCCTTGTGGTATAATAATAGGTAGAAGTCCACTCTGTGAGAATTCTAAAAGTTTTGCTCGAGTTAAAATCTTGTCGCCAGGCGCCACTGCGACCCTAACGAGTGGGCTAGTGCCCCCACTATGAATAGACCTTCGGAAGGACCCTTTTCCGGTTCCAAAAAAAGGCGTAATTAATTAACTCCGCTAGCACGTTCTCCATATCTTAATTGCAACGTCTTTACTTAAATATCAGTAGTTAGATCTGTTGCATTGCACACACGCTGAGCACTGGAGACGCACCGACACCGACACTGTTAGTTAGAGAACAATGAGAGAGCTTTCATGACCGAGAAAATGACAGTTTATTCTCCACCATTTCTCGAATCAGATCCCACAGCAAACTTCACGTGCTCTCCGTGTTCTAGATTAATTCCCACCCTACTGTTCTTGCTGTAATCCAAAAATGATGCTGAAACAATCCTGGAGAAAACATTTACTGACACTTTTTCAGGACAGGCCGGGAGGTCGGGGGAGGAGGAGTAAAGAGCAAAAGAAGCGGCAGGTAGTTGGCGACAGGACAGCGACTCGCCGCCTCCTTCCTTTCCTTCCTCCCCACTCCCCCTATACATACCTACCCGTCGGAGGGGGCGACATCGAAGGATTCGGTGGGGCAAAAATGGATCCCAGGGTCTCCCTCTTCTGCTTCCTGGCCATCGCGTCCTCCCTCCTGCATTGCGCCAGATCTGACGGTAAGGACGCTCACTGATCTTCTTCTTTTGCACTCTGATTCGCCTCTCAGTAGTTTGTCGAGCTCTGTGCTTGGTTGGGATCCATCGAATAGTAGCTTCGGTGGTTCTTCTGTGGTGAGCCGGATCTGACGCGCGCGGTGTAAATTTACTTTATTCTTGCATGTGCTTAGGATGACATAGTGTCGGTGTATGTAGCCGCATGAACCAAGAAGAATGTGCCAAGTTCTTGGATATCGCTCAAGTGAATGCACTGGAGAGAGAGGCCTGATCTTTCATGATTTTTTCATTCTCTCTAAGTAACGGATCACATAGTTGTGACTAGTTTTTAAATCATTTCATGATCAGTTAGATCCTTCAGTTGAGATCTAATTCCGATATGTTATTTCTGCACAATCGAGGCTAGTATTCTTTTCCCTCCTGCCGATGCTCATGTTTTTTTTACAGTTCGCAGTGGCGGCACCAAACTGTTTCTAACTAATTGAGTTGGTGTGAAGTGTACTAGGAATAATGCACGCCGGTTTAATTAATATGATCAACTTAAACGGGAAGATTAGTGATAAAAACTTGCTTTTGCCCCGTGAAGATCTGGAACTCTACTTACAAAATACCACTGCTTGCTTAGGCAGAAAATTCAGAGAATTGTGAACCGATTGTTCCGATGCTGCAACAAACACATTGTAAATTGTTTGCTTGATACAACCGTTTCTGTTTTCAGGAAGTGACTCTGATCTTCTCAAGGGCATCAATAGCTACAGATCTTCTCTCAAGGTCCCAGCGCTCTCCGAGAACAGCAATGCCGACTGTTTGGCTGAACAGCTGGCGAAGCAGTTCAAAAGCCAGGAGTGCACCAACACCACCGGAGCCAACACCGTCCCCGGCACCGAGCCGCAGTTCCCGGACTACCCCAAGTACCTCGACCATTGCCATCTCAACGCGTCGGTGATCGAAGACGGGCAGGTGATGCCGGCCTGCGTGCCCGGCCTTGTGGCCGATGTGGTGCTGACCAACTACACACAATCCCAGTACAACCAGTACCTGAACGATACCAAGTTCTCCGGTGTCGGGATAGCCAATGAAGGAGACTGGGTTGTCGTCGTCCTCAGCACGAGCACGGGATCCGGCGACTTCTCACCTGCTCCCCCGGGGTCGAACTGGTCTCCTTCCGTCCAGCCATTCACCCAGCTGATTGTTTTGATGGCAGGATTTGTAATTTGCTGATGAAGTGAGAATATATTGCTCATACGGCCACACCACGAAAATAGTGTATCTTATGCTTGTGTTGTTAATTTGTACAATCCAGATTTGAATTCAACTTGGTCTCGTTGACAACACGCTTAGTATGTGCCACAGGATTGTGATTATATTTGCTCTTTACCCTGTGCCTTTGACCACAATTATCAGGAGGTGTTATGCTTATTGTGTTCAGATGATAGCACTATTGAACTACGTCTTTGCGCTTCCAGACTTGAAGCTATAGCATCTTTGGTTACTTGCTGATGGTTTGGTGGTCCTAATATGTTCTTGTTTTGATTACAATTTGTTGTCGACATGATCGAGCTGGCTGATTTACTGTATCACCTTTAGCTTGTATAACTAACTTCTAATTAAATTGTTCAGTGCATGACCAAGGATGGAATATGTAATCTTTTACTAAATTTTTCGTGTACACATGAATTATTACAAACATGGCAGTGTGAATTAATCTTCTAATGTTACTTCAGTTTCTTTTGACATATTCGCCGACTGAAATAGTTTTGACCTGATTCAAATAGATTATTTTGATCTCTTAAATTGTTCAATACAGGATCCAATTCTAACATTTCATAACTTCTACAGCAGCAGAGACAAAAAAAAAAAAAATCAGCGTAGAGAACTGTACACTGAATCCATTCGTTGAGACCTTTTTTTTTTGTTCGCGAGAACTCCTTCGCTATAGCCAGTTCATCATACGAACCTGGGCTAAACTTAGCCCGTTCAAAGAGATCGGTTCAAGCACAAGCCCAAGCCCAAATGCATTCCAGTTTTTTTCTTGCGAAACACGGTACAACGCAGACGCTCACATACACGCGTATACACTCACCCCTGTGAACGCACACACGCACACCCTACCCCTATGAGCACCTCCGAGAGACTGAGCCGGCGGAGAGTCTTGAGATTGACGAAGTCACCACGGCGCTTCGCTGTCGACGGGAACGTCGCCTCCCACTGAAGAATATTCCGCCTAAATGAGAAACACCAAAGTCAAACCTGGGTTTGAACTCTGGTGCGCTGGGGGTACAACCACCCACCTAACCATCTTGCCCGCAAGTTCTCCAAATGCATTCCAGTTGTTTCCCCCGAAAGAGAAAGAGACCTACCTCCGCCGTCGTCACTGCCACCACTCCACATCCACTCTTCTTTTCCTGCGGCGGATCGAGAGAGCGCCCAGCCGGCGACCATGGCGGAGGCAGCAAGGGCAGGAGCGTCGCCTCTCCACCGCGGCATCCCGGATGAGATCGCCATCTGGGAGATCCTTTGTCCGCCTGCCCCCAAAAGACCTCCTTCGCTGCCGTGCCGTCTGCCACCCTAGCGCGGCACCACCTCCACCGTCGACTTCCTCCTCGCCCACCACGACCGCCAGCCTTGCCTCCCCCCCTCTACGGCTACGTACGGGGCTCCAAATATGGGCCATTCTGCAGCTCCGTGGACTGCCTAGACATCATCCCCTTCGACCACCGGGCCGCCGCCGCCGCCCAGCTCCGGCATGTTGCATGCTTGACGACGCCAACTATGGTCTGGAGGCCTCCTGCGACGGCCTCCTCATCCTCTCCTCAGCTGGTTATTCTTATTACCTGGTGCCTTGCACTTCTCCATCTGCAACCCGGCCACCCGTCAGTATGCTCGCCTCCCGCTCATTCGTGGCTTCATGCTCTTGGGAATGTACCTGCCCGCCGCTACCGGCGAGTACCGCTACTGCTGAGCACATACCCGGATTTGAGGTTGACGTTCAGAAGGTTGCTACGTCTTTGCATTGGGATCAATCAGAAGCCGAGGCAAATTGGGCGTTGGGAGCCGAGGGAGTGGTGTTATATGGTAAAGCTGTCCTATTCCGTGGTGGCCTGCATTGGTACGCAGAGCTGCATGAGAGCGAAGGAAACATGATAATGGTGTTCGACACCACAGCCGAATCGTTTCGGGAGATGCACGCTCTGGTTGTTTCTGGCCTCGATGACTTGTTAGAGATGGATGGCATGCTTGGCATGTCTAGTCTTGATGATACAGAGACGATCCTTGATATCTGGTGTTGCCTACTACATAAGCGAGGTCTGGACTTTCAAGTGCCGGATTGAATTGCCGGTTGTAGAGATCAGAATGCAGTGTGAGTCAATGTTCAAAAAGGCGCGCCTAGGCGCGCCTAAGCGCTAGCGCTGGCAAAACGCCTAGCGCGTATTTGCGCTTAATCACTCATAATTGCGCATAAGCGTGCGCTTTGATCAGAAAAGCTCAAGGCGCTGGCAAAACGCATAATTAACGCCCAACGCCTTTTTGAATCTTGAGTGAACATAGATCATGATCGTTGGAACGTGATGGTCGTGCCTGGGGATGGTGAGTTATTGGTGCTGGTCCAGTTTAACAAGTGGCTTCAGGTTGGCATGGATAGCAAGTTGGTTGCCAGTTTCTACCGCGAACGCCTCTGTATTTCTCGACTTCAGCTCAAGCAAACTCTTGTTCCGCATACCTTCTTTCCAACATTAGAGGGTTATGTTGTGAACGATTCGCCTTTCATCTCGAAGGTTGTTGAGTGAGCTTGGATTCTTAACACCCTGGATGTCTGCACCTCATGTACTGCAATATGTAAGTATCGGACCCACTATGAGCCCGCTAGCTTCTTGTTGCATATAGATAGATATCAAGAATCTCTGACTGTTACATGGTTGCGTAGTATCTATGCTTGTTTAGAAACCCTTTCTGGGCTAAAGGGACTGCCATGTGTGTCGACACTAAAATTACCAAGTGATTCTAGTGTGTGTGTGTAGTGATACACTGGTACTTACCTACCTCATGTCAATGCTAATATTAGAAAATATTTACTGCTTGTTTACCCAGAACTCAAAGAATTATGCTAGGATTATTTTGATGCTGCAGATTGTAAATTGTTTGCTTATACTAGTTCCCGTTTTCAGGAAGTGACACCCAGCTTCTCAAGGGAATCAACAGCTACAAATCGTCTCTCAAGGTCACAACACTCTCCTAGAAAACAAATGCCGACTGTTTGCTGAACAGCTAGCGAACCAGTTCAAATGCCAGCAGTGCACCAACACCCCCAGAGCCAACTCAGTCCCCGTCACTGAGCTGCAGTTTCCACTGGGACTAAGTCCCAGTAAAACCAGTACCTGACCGACACCAAATACTCCGGTGTAGGGATCGCTAATGTAGGATACTCGGTGGTCGTTGTCCTCAGCACGAGGCATGGGATCCGGTGACTTCTCTCCTGCTCCCGTTCGAACTGGGCTCCTTCGGTCCAGCCATTCAGCCAGTTGATTATTTGCTGGTATGATTTGTAATTTTGCTCATGAATTGAGAAGATGTTGCTCATACCGCTAGGCCACGAAGGAAGTGTATCTTATGCTTTCATCGTTCATTTATGTATCATCCAGATTCTAATTCAACTTGTCTCATTGAAAATGTGCTGAGTATCTGCCAGGAGGTTTCAACTGAAAACGTTCTCTTTTAGTACTATTTTTTTTTGGCTGCAATTATCAGAGTTTTTATGCATGTTGTGTTCAGATAATTTCATTACTCAACTACATCTTTGAATTTTCAGACTGAAGTTAGAACTTGCACTGTGCATCCAGTCTTCTACATATCTGCTTTGTGCCTTCACTTTGTTATTACTGGAGTATATTAATGCAGCTGAGATGACTTGTATGTTTTATCTTTGAGAGGAGATCACTTGCAGTTCTTTTTTGCTTCTTTAGTGAAAGATGAATTATAGTTTTCTATTGTTTTGAGCGATAAATCGACTATTTCTCGTATGAGCATGTCAACATGAACATAATTCAGAAATGCAATTTAGGATCATAAAATTTAGATTCTCATGAACATAATTCAGAATTGGCATTTTTTGGCATGAGACAAATCAGAAGTTTATATTACATACCCAGTGAAATTTTAGGAAGTGATGTCAATGTACGTTCACCATAAATTTACAATTTGATACCACAAAACACATCGAAAATGTGGAGTTTGGACATTATGTCATCAACAAGAAAAAACATCAAAGCCTTTTGTCCCAAGGAAGCTATTAGACATTACGTCATCATATGTAGAAAATAATTAATTAGAGCACTGTTGTAATGGCAGATAAATTTGTGTACCGGTCACCTTTAGCTTGTACAACTGAGAGCATCTCCACTCGCGGCTCCAATAGGGCTGCCAATAGCGAGACTACGTTCTACGCGGCCCAATATTTTGTCCGGCGTGTCTAGCCCACGTAACCTCTGTTGGGAGTCTCTTGGGCGCGCCGGACGAAACTACGCGTGATGCCACCTCGGGCTCCGACGGATGGGCTAGCCGTGTCATTGACACACCGACTCAAACGCATCCACTGGCTAGTCAACCACATTCATATCGCATCGGTGTCCCAACCGGCGCAGCGAGGCGTTGCCTCGCCTCTCTGTGGCGAGGTCGCGCCTGCAGGTGGCGTCAATGTGGATGCGCCTTTTCGGGGGGCATTATTACCCACTGCCCCACCGCTCTCTGGCGTCAATGCGGGCCAGTTCTGAGGGACAAGAATGTCCACAAGTGCGAGGTGTTCTCGGGCGTGCACTCCAGTCCATCATGGCGCACATCCGCAACGGCGGTGAGCCCATGTCACGCCCTCCTCCCCGCTGGTGTTCACGGCGGCACCTTCGGCAAGCCGCTAGGCATCAAGGAGGACCGGCTTGGCATCAGCCTCCTCCTCGCGCTTGACTTAGTCCTCCCGCTCGTCGTGCACTCCTGCTCAGGATCAAAGATGAGGAGGACACGGCGCCGTGCCGTCACACCCGGGTGGGGGGGGGGGGGGGGGGGGGGGGGGGGAGCACATCTCAATCGCGAGTCGCGTGTGCCGCCTCCACCGAAGAAGGTGAAGCAGGATCATCGTCGAAGATGATGCTGCTCTGACTCACCATGACCTAGGAGGAGGAGAGCCCGCGTGACCCGGATGTCGACCCGTAGGAGATCTCAGTGCTTCACGCCGCGATAGAGCAGTCGCGGAACATCATCCCCACACTCTCCTTGGAGGACACCTCCATGTGGTCTATGAACGAGCACGTCAAGGCGACCAGGAGCCCCTTTGTCGGTCTCCTCGGCAACGACGACGGCGCAAGGCCCAGCGGCGGGGTCAAGGCCGATCTCGGCTAGGAGGTCTACAACCCCTTCTACTGCCCGCGCTAGATTAGGTTTAGTTTTTTTAGTTTATCTAAAATTCGTTCAAACTTGTAATTTTCCTGAATGTTTGAATGAATTTCTTTGAATTTTGTGTTTGAATGTTGTTTTATGAAAAACGGATGCCTCCAATACCCTGCGGCGCATCCGGACGCGCTGCTGCCGGACAGGTTTTGGGTACCGCCGAGTGGAGAACTCTAAGTTCAAATTTAGTTGTTAAGAGTTTGACCATGGAAAGGAATATGTAGTTTTGTAGTACTATTATTTTCATGTACACATGATTTTATTACAAATATGGCAGTGTGAGATTAATCTTGTAATGTTACCGCAGTTTCACTTGGAATCTCCGCATCCATCATCGGATTTTGACATATTCACCATTCACCGGCCAAAATTGTTTTGACCTTATTCAAATTATATTATTTTGATCTCTTAAATTTCAATACATGATCCAATGAAAAAAATAAAAATTTCAGAAATTCTACAGCAGCAGAGACACAATTTTTTCATATACACTGAATCCACTTTTGAGACCCCTCTTTGTTTTTTTTGCGAAAATTCCCTCGCTGACAGCCTACGAACGTGGGCTAAACTTAGCCATTGGCGGACGCAGGGTGGGCAGGGTGGGCCATGGACAAAAAAAATCAGAATAGGCGACGGACAAGAACAGGCGAGACCGCGAGAGGACGAGGCGTCGAGGCGCCATGGCGAGGACGACCTAGCGCTCTGTAGACTGCAGCAGCCTGCTGGTCTCCCCGCTGCCGGCTCCCCCGCCGCCGTCTCCCCGCATCCAGACGACCCCCCCGCAGCCCCGCTGCAGGATCCCCCGCCGTCGTAGGACCCACCACCGGACGAGTGGACGACGCCCTTGATCTCGATCTGGGCCGCCGCCGGACGACCCCCGCCGACTGCTTGGCTCCCCCGCCGCCGGCCGCCGCTGCAATTCTTTCCACCGGGCACACCGCAGTGCGGCAGTGGACTTCACAGTTCACACCCCTACCCGAGCTTGGCTCCCCCGCCGTCGCCACCCCCCCTACCCGAGCTTCTCCGAAGTATAAGAAATTATCATCCTATTATGTTGTTTGCACTGCGGCAGTAGTAGATTAACATCATTTTTGCTGCTAGATTTGCCCAACCCGAACTGAACCAAAGAACCACAATTTGCTATATATTGTGTAATTGACAATCTGTTGTCTCCAACTAGCAACCTATTTTCTTCCATGAGTTATGTGAAGAATAAGGTTAGAAATAGCATGGGTGATGAGCTCTTGAACCATTGCTTAGTGACATTTGTTGAGCGAGAAATGTTCTCGAAAGTAAGTGAAGATCAGATTGTTGAAACTTTCATGGCAATGCGAGAACGTAGAGTTACAAAAAAATCATAGTGATGTAATCTTCTATTTATGCTATATTTTATCATGTAATACTTTATGTATGTGTTCGAACTATTTTGCATTGGAATCACACAACTTTGAGAAATATGTATTAATCTACATTGTCATGAATCAATTTGCTATTTATATTGTCATTTGCCACTTTTTGTGGAGTGTGCCCACCTCCAGTTTTTTTCCTGCGTCCGCCACTGAACTTAGCCCATTCAAATAGATGGGTTCAAGCCCAAGCCCAAGTCCAAATGCACTCCAGTTGCTTCCACGAAAGAGAAAGAGACCTACCGCCGCCGGGGAGCTCCTATACTACGCGGTACGCGTAGTGAGCTTCGCTCCGCGTACCTCCCGACTGGGCCGGCCCATGACTTCGTCTTCCACCTCATGTTCTTCCTCCCTCATCCCATCTTCTCCGTCGATCCCCGCCCGCCTCCGCCGGCGCAACCGCCTGCTGCTGCCACCCGCGTTCGGCGTCGCTGCCGCGCCGCCTCCGCGCCCCGCCCTGCTCGAACCGCCGCCTCCGCCGGTCCGCCGCCCCCCGGCCGACCATCCCTCTAAGCCCACCCCCGCACCCCGAAACCTAAGTCCGGTCGCCGGCACACGCACCCCTCTCCGGTGAGCTCCCCACCCGCACCCGTTAAGATTCTTCCTCGCCTCCGCCGGCGACGCCGCGGCGGCCGCGTCGTCCCCGTCTCCGGCGAGGTCCTCACCTCACCTCCCGCCGGGGCGACGCGGCCAGCCACGTCGACCCCTGCGTCGGTGAGTGGCCATGGCGAGGCGAGCTCGAGCGCATCGTCGTCTTCCTCGGAGCAGTCTCCTCTCGCGCCGTGGGCCGGCCCACTAAGGGGTACGCAGACGCTAATACTGCTCGCGGTACGCGCGATATAGGTTTTTCCCCGCCGCCGCCGTCAGTGCCACCACTCCACAGTCCACACCACTCTTCTTCTTCTCCTGTTGCGGGCGGATCGAGAGACCTCCCCCTGGCGACCATGGCGGAGGCAGCAAGGGCAGGAGCGTCGCCTCTACACCGCGGCATCCCGGATGAAATCGCCATCTGGGAGATCCTCGTCCGCCTGCCACCCAAAGACCTCCTTAGCTGCCGGGCCGTCTGCCGCGCCTGGCGCGGCGCCACCTCCACCGTCGACTTCCTCCTCGCGCACCACGACCGCCAGCCCTGCCTCCCCCTCCTCTACGGCTATGGTTGGGGCTTCGAATACGGGCCATACAATTGCTGCGAGGACTGCCTAGATATCATCCCCTTCGACAACCGGGCCGCCGCCGCCAACCAGCTCCGGGACGTCGCCACGCTTGACGACGCCAGATATGATCTGAGGGCCTCCTGCGACGGCCTCCTCATCCTATCCACAGGTGATTCTTGGTATTCCTCTGGTGCCTTGGACTTCTCCATCTGCAACCCGGCTACTCGTCAGTTTGCTCGCATCCCGCTCATTCGTGACTATGCTCTTGGGAATGTACCTGCACGCCGCCACCGGCGAGTACCGGCTACTGCTGAGCACAGACCCGGATTTGAGGTATGATGGACCTGGCGTTCAAGAAGGTTTGCTACGTCTTTGCACTGGGATCAGACCAGCAGCCGAGGCAAATTGGGCGTTGGGAGCCAGAGGAGTGGTGTTACATGTTAAAGCTGTCCTATTCTGTGGTCGCCTGCATTGGTACACAGAGCTGCATGAGAGCGAAGGAAACATGATAATGGTGTTCGACACCACAGCCGAGTCATTTCTGCAGATACACGCTCCTTTGTTCTGGCCTGTTTGACTTGTTTGAGATTGATGGCATGCTCGGCATGTCTAGCTTGAATGATACAGAGACAATCATTGATATCTGGGTGTTGCCTGACTACATAAGCGAGGTCTGGACTTTCAAGTGCCGGATTGAATTGCCGGTACAGAAATTAGAATGCAGTGTGACATAGATCACGATCATTGGAACGTGATGGTCGTGCCTGGGGATGGTGAGTTGCTTGTTCTGGTCCGCGCTGACAAGTGGCTGCTTCAGGTTGGCATGGATAGCAAGTTGGTTGCCAGTTTCTACCGCGAACGCCTCTGTTTTTCTCAACTTCGTCTCAAACAATCTCTTGTTCCGCATACCTTCTTTCCAACATTACAGGTTATGTTGTGAATGAATCGCCTTTCATATCAAAGGTTGTTCTGTGAGCTTGTGATTCTAACACCGTAGAGCCTGGATGTCTGTATCATGTGCTGCAATATGTATGCATTGGATCCACCATGAGCCTGGTAGCTTCTTTTTTATGCATATAAAGATATGAATATATGATCAAGAATCTCTGACTGTTACATAGTTGCATAGAATTTAGGCTTGCTTAGATAACCCTTTCGGTGTAAAGGGATGATCCTTGTGTGTTGACACTAAAATTAGCAAATCATTCTAGTTTGTCTAATGGTAAGTATTTGCCTCTTGCCAATACTAAAATTACAAAATATTTACTGTTTTCCTTAGCCAGAAATTCAGAGAATTATGCTAAAAGATTGTTTTGATGCTGCAGCCATCACATTATAAATTGTATGATTGATCAAGGGCATCAACAGCTACAGATCGTCTCTCAAGGTCCCAACGCTCTCTGAGAACATCAACAGCTACAGATCGTCACACAAACCATAACCGCACAAATGCGGACTGTTTGCCTGAACAGCTAGCGAAGCAGTCAAAAGCCAGCACTGCACCAACACGGCAGCACCACCGGAGCCAACACTCACTGGTACCGAGCCTTAGCTCCCTGACTACCCGAATTACCTTGACTGTTGCCATCTCAACCTATCTGTGGTCAATGATGGACTGGTGATGCCAGCCTGTGTGCCCGGCCTCATAGCCGCGTGGTGCTGACCAAGTACACCAAGTCCCAGTACAACCAGTACCTGAACGACACCAAATACCACGGTGTCGGGTTCGCCAATGAAGGAGACTGGGTGGTCGTCGTCCTCAGCACGAGCATAGGATCTGGTGACTTCTCTTCTGCTTCCCCGTGTTCGAACTGGGCTCCTTCGGTCTAGCCATTCAGCCAGCTGGTTGTTTTGCTGGTAGGATTTGTAATTTTGCTCATGAAGTGAGAAGATGTTGCTCATACCACTACACGCCTACAGCATGGCTTATCTTATTATTTTGACGTTCATTTCTGTACCATCCAGATTTGAATTTGACTTGTCTCATTGACAACACGCTGAGTATCTTCCACGAGGTTTCGAATGAAAACGTTGTCAGAATTGGCAACACGCTAAGTATCTGCCACGCTAAGTACTTTTTTTTTGTCTTTGGCTACAGTTATTCGACTTTTTATTCATATTGTGTTCAAATGATTTCATTAGCGAACTACATCTTTGAATTTCCAGACTGTGCATCTAGTTTTCTTACATCTGTATTGTGCATTCACTTTGTGATTACCGGATTATTATCTCGTTCATGGGATGAACGGGGTTAGTTGTATCATTCACGAGATTACGATCTTTACCAAGAGTTTATACAAGACAGACCAACACATGAACATTGGCCGGTTTCTCTAACTCATTTGTGTTGCAGCCCAAGGGTACTGGGTCCGACGGCCCTCGGAGGATGCCGCCAATGTTGCCATAGTATTTTCAGTTGCGTTCATCTTACTCTGCTTAGAGCAACTCTAGCAGATACCGAATAAGGCCCCGGCCCGAAAATAACTGTTTTTTTTCTGGCCCGGGCAAAATTTTCGCCCGAGCAGATGCGGGATAAGTCCCCCTATCGGATTTTTTTTTGGAGCAGGATATTTCGACCCCGGTGCGGAACTGTTTCCGTTTTCGTGGTTTGATTTCCCGCATCCCGCACTCTTGGCGCCAACGCTCCCGCGCTGAACATTCAGCTCACCCGTCCTCTTCCTCCCCGCGCCTCACGCCGCTGCCGCTTCTCGCCGCCTCGCCGCGTCACCCTCTCCCGCCCCCGCTTTTAGCGCACCGCGGGAAAGGATTACCGGCCACCGGCGATTCGATTCGCCCAGTTCCGGGCCGGGGAAGCCGTGCCCCACCCGCTAGGATCCGGCCGCCGCCGCCATGGATCCGGCGCCGAGCTCGCGCGTGAGTCCTGTTCCCACTAGGAGCGTCAGATCCGGGGGGTCGACCAACCCGGAGTCATCTCCTGCTCGCGCGGCTGTCCGGCCATCGTTTTGCTCCGGGCTGCGGGTGAGGAGCTCTGCCATCTCGGAAGAATTGCCCGGTGGTGAAGAAGGTTCGTTTTTCTCTCAATTCGTTGTCGATTCGGTAGTTTTAGGTTTATAAGTTAGTGGATTTGTAGTTTAATTTAGTAAATATCTATTTGCTAGATGGATTGGAGTTCTTTGTCGTCGTCCTCCTCCGACTCGGATGATTCGAGATTGAGGACCTCCTTTCGACGATGATATCGAGCACTTGCTCATGGCTCATCTCGTCGAGCAATACGAGAGCAGAGTCAAGAGGAAGAGGCGAGGCTCGACGGTCGGCCGGCTTTGCATTCCTCGCAACCGAGTGCTTGGAAGTGTGTTGCTCATGAAAGACTACTTCGCCGAGGTACCGACCTATCCGGCTCGCCTTTTCCGTAGGCGTACCGTATGCATAGATCGTTATTTGTCACCACTGTTGAAGGTTGCGAGCAAAATTGTCGAGTTTGCTTGGTTTCACTTCATACCAAAAGATCTCGGCGGCTATGAGAGTGATAGCATACGGTGTGCTGGCTGATTCAATGCGAAGATACTACGATCAAAAGCGTGCGGATGTTTGCCAAAACTGTGATCAAGGTTTTTGGCAAAGAGTACTCCAAAGTCCTAATGAAGAGGACACAAAAAGGTTGATGGCGGCAAATGAAGCAGGGGTGGCCGAGCATGCTTGGTATGTGGATTGCATGCATTGGAGGTGGAAGAATTGCCCGGTGACTTGGCATGGTCAGTACACCGGTCATCATCGTGATCCTACCATAGTACTCAAAGCCGTTGCTTCGGAGGATCTTTGGATTTGGCATTGCTTCTTTGGTTTGCCGGGATCTCTTAATGATATTAATGTGTTACAAAGATCACATCTATTTGCTCGGCTTGCTAGTGGAGATGTCCCGGTTTGCAACTACACCGTCACGGGCATGAGTACACCATGGGATACTATCTTGCCGACGGCATATATCCTTCTTGGTCAACATTTGTGAAGACCATTTCAAACCGGCTAATAAGAAGGATTCCATCTTTGCCAAAGCTCAAGAAGCTTGCCGAAAAGTATTGAAAGAGGGCATATTTGTTGTGTTTTTTTTTTTTTGAAAAGGGTCACCCCAGCATCTGCATCAAAAAGATGCATACGGCCGCTTTATTAATTTTATTCAACATAGCTGGCAAAAGCCTTACAACGAACGAATATAAGCTGAACCCACCAACGGTGAAACACCACAACTAGCACAAAACGACAGGGTGAACGGGGCCTTGTTCCCGGCCACAACCGTCGCCGGCTCCTTGGCTAACTCAGAGATAGCGCCTTGTGCACACGCTCCGGCAATCGCCTCCATCCTCTTCCTCGAACCCAACTTCAGCATGCCGATCGGAGCAAAGACTCTCGCCAGTCCTGCGCCGATGCCACCATGACACCAGGCAACGCCCCCACCCTGTGCAAGTCCACCAAACAGGACCATCGTCGAGTCTCCGCTGCACCACGCCGCCAAGACCAGCCGTCTTCGTCATGGTCAGTGAAGCTCCACTCCACCGGTAGACCACTCCAGGCAACACGTGTTCCAAAACGATGCCCTCAAGAGGGAAAAGCGACACCGAAAGTGCCGCCATCGTCTGATCCGGTAGCACCAGATCTTGGGTTTCCCCATGGAACAACCGAGCGGGAGGTAGGAGAATCACAGCATATTTGTTGTGTTGCAAGCTAGGTTTGCAATTGTTTGAGGTCCGGCTCGTTTTGGGGATAAAAAACCCTTCGTAATATCATGACGGTTTGTGTGATTTTACACAACATGATCGTTGAAGATGAGAGATTTAAACTTGGAATTAGACTATGACAACATTGGTAGCCGAGTGAATCCCCAAAGGCACCCGGACCGGATCGAAACTTTTCTTGAGACCTACCGGAAGATCGAGGACAAGGCCACACACATTCAGCTCCATAAAGATCTTGTTGAACATCAGTGGCAATTGTATGGGAAGAAGTAGATTTCCATTTCATCTGAGATTGTTGTAATTCGAACCATTTGATATTATTTTAATTATTTGGATTTAAATATTGTTGTAATATGGATGATTGTATTGTTAAAACATTTAATATATTGAATTTGTATTGATGTTTGATGAATATTATGTTGTTTAAAATCATGAATTTGATAGCAAATATGCAAAAAAGTTTTTCTGGTACCGGCATCGGTACGCTGTGCATAACAGATGCGATAAACTCGTTTCCGCGCGGCACCGGAAAATGTTTTTCTGCTCAAACCGGATAACTTTTATCCGGTATGGAATTATTCGGTATCTGCTAGAGTTGCTCTTAGGATGACTCCAACGGGGCGACGCAAACGGACGCGCGTTTGGTCCGCGTTTGGTCCATTTGCGTCGGCTACAGGACGCGCGTCCGGCCCAGGTCCGCCCTTTCCGGCCACTGGCCCCAACGGCCCGACGCATCCAGTCCGGACAACTTTTTGTTCTTCCAATATTCATTAAAAACATAGAATTTTGGAGATTTACATTCGGAATTTATAATAAAATACGACCTATAATCTAGGCCTTCTCCTCGTCGTCGTCCTCCTCCGGTGGTGGTGGTGGAGTAGCCGGCGCATCGATGGCCGGGGGTGGCGGTGGAGATCCCGGCACGTACTCCGGCGACACTGCCGCTTCTGGTTCCGCGGCGGCCGGAGCCCACGGCGGTGCGAACCACCTTGGGTCTGCCAAGGCGAGCCGAGATTCCCAGGGAGACCAGGGCTCCCAGGGATTGTACGCCGGAGCAGGTGGGCGCGGTGGAGTAGCCGGCATGACTTCCTCCTCCTCCGGCACGGCGTCCTCCTCCTTCGGCACGGCGTCCTCCTCGGGCACGGCGTCCTCCTTCGGCACGGCGTCCTCCTCCTTCGGGGTGGCGTCCTCCTCGGGCACGACTTCCTCCTCCTTCGGCACGGCAAGCGCCGCCTGCACGGCCACTGCTTCGTCTTCCCGGTTTGCCATCGCTGCGATGATGAGCAGCGGACCGCGGCGAGGCAACTATATAGCCGGCCGTACGCGGTTTTGGAGTAGCCGGGCCGTCGGCCTAATGTGAACGCCGGCCGGCGATCCATCTCCCTACATTAATCTACACTATCTAATTAATAACCGGCCGCCGCCATGGCCGATAAGGTGGGAGATCAAGGGCTCCGACCTTGAGGAACGTCCAGCCAGCCGCCCGTTTGGCCATGGACTTGCTGGCTCTTCCTTCGCCACGACCGGGGCCAGCGACGGACTAGCTGGCTCCTCCTCCTCTCTTCTTTAGTCGCTACGAAACACGTAGCACCGCCGGCGTTGTACCAAAATTGGCCGCACATAGGCGGCGCCGCCGGTGGGGATAGGGCATCAGTTGGAGCCTCCTGCTCCTGCCGCCTTGGCGGCATCGGCCTTGGCGGCGGCCACAACATCGCGTTGCCGCTTGCGCCTGGCTGCGCGTCTGGCTGTCTCCGCCGCGCGACGTGTTTGCTCCATCTCGGCCTCCTCTGCCGCGTCTGCGACGGCGCGCGCAGCGGACATGGCCTCCTCTGCGACTCCGGCGACTCCGCGGCGTAGGCTTCCTCCTCGGGGTCGTAGACGTCCCCGTAGGCATCCTGCAGAGCCCTCCTCGCCTGATCCGGCAGCTGCGGCCGCGGCGGCTGCGGAATCATTCCGGCCCACGCCGGGCTCGTCACCATGCGGCGGGAGAAACTACCACGGTGGCGCCCTCGCGCGCTCTAACGCGCGCGGTCGACCTGGTCGACTAGATGTTGCGGCGGCGGATCCATGCCGAGAGTGGAGGTGGTGGCCGCCGTGGTTGGGGGAGGAGAGCTAGGGTTTGTGCTCTTGGCCTCGGCCGGCCGGAGCACATTTAAAGAGCTCCACCGCTCCACTGCTCCACCGCCCACAGTTAATGTGGGGTAGGTGACCGTTGTATCACATTGACACGGGGGCCAAGCGCGGGCCAGGGGCGGACTAGGGCAAGACACAAAAGCGCTCTGCTCGTGTCCGCGGCCGACGCATCGGTGGCCCAAATTTGGTCCAAGAATGGGTCACGGCGGACCAAAAAACGGACCGCGGTCCGTTTGCGTCGCCCCGTTGGGCCGTTGTTTTTGGCCCTCGCGGACACGAACGGATGCGCGCGGACTCGATGGGTCGCCCCGTTGGAGTCATCCTTAGACAATATGACAGTGGAGTGGTCGCACCACTGGATCGCCACCACTATTCTTTGGGCTTCCCTCATCTTGCAATCCCGTACATGTATCAGTGCTTCCAAGGTCCAGCTTCCTCCTCGTGCCGCTGTTGCTGCCCTTCTTCGACACCACGAGAAGGAGCTCGCGGTACAAACTGCCTATGTGCCTAAGCAGGTCGGTTTGCCCTTCGGGTAGCTACCATCCTCCGTCACCCGGAGGGGAATCCTCACTGTAGTACACACGTAATTTTCCTTTTCAAAGAACAGCCTGGGTGTCAACTGATCCTCCTTCTCTTTCCCCACTCGACGGGCCAAATCATCAATCACTTCTGCCTCCCATAGAGTTCCGGGATGCCATGGATTTGTGCTCAAATTATCATGGCTCCGAGAACAAATTTCTCTAGGCCACTAAGGCCATCGTAATACTCAATAGGCAGCCCCTAACCACCAAACGTCCAAGGGCGTTGATGAACATCTTTTTTCCATTCGCCCAAACAATGCATCTGGAAGATAAACAGATTCTCTCCAGCTTCCCAAGATAGAACAATGCAAAATATTCAGGTGCACAGTATACGTGATAGGTATTTTACAGACAACTGAAATATGGGTGGTTGGTACCGGATTTGGTGGAAGCACTCAGCCATAGTGCCATACCATGAAACATGATGTCGTCGGAACAGTTCTCAACCCGTCGATTTCTTGTTTCAGACGTCTTATACGAAGTGTTTTCCGTAGATCTTCCACATACTCCTGAGATAACACTTGTTGAGCAGTCATCATAGAGTCATTAGCAAAGGTAAAGAAATAAATTTGGCTCATATGTCTATCTCCCCACAGATCATGCCAGGATAGCATATTCAGTCAAACAAACCGTCTCTTTTTTTCTTGCGGGGAGAAGCACTCTAATCTAACGGCGATGGACTGATTTTTGCTCATAGTCTCCACATTACAGCTAGCACACCGGTACATCCGCTAATATAATGAAGCCCATTATTTGTTGCCCATAAATCGTAATAGTACATGGAAGGATGTAAAATAAACATGAAACACGTCACTAGACAAAGGTGGGAGAAGATGATTTTGGGCTTGCTCTAGTTTGATAGCATGACTAGCAATTAAGGATTTGTATTTGCATCACCGAAACCGCTACCATTTCCTCCACCACCACCGGATCCACCATTGTTACCACCACCGGAGCCGCCGCCGTTACCCCCAGCATTTGCATTTGAGTACGACGTGCCACCCTCGTTATCCGCTTCACTCGAGCCAGATCCGGTGCCGCCACCGGTCCCGTAACCAGTAGCGTCAGCGGGGCAGTCGTCAGCTTCTCCTCCACCGCCGCCACCGCCGGCACCACCAGCGCTCGAACTTCCGCCATAGCCATCATAGGAATTGCTCGTCTGGCCAGAGCTCGAGCCACCACCGGACCCACCCCCATAGCCAGTACCTCCAGACTTTGACACGCCACCGCCCCCACCGCCGCCTCCGGCACTTGCATGGGCTCCACCAGATCCACTCTGGGCAGTTCCCTGGCCGCTCCCGCCTCCTCCACCGCCACCGTTCACTGCTCCACCACCTTCTCCTCCTCCGGTGCCTGTTCCCTGGGAACTAGAGTATCTTGCTACCCTGGCAGCGCTTGCTAATCCTATGCCGAAGAGGAAAATCAAGCTAAGCGCGGCAAGCTTTGTGCGAGCCATTGTGAATGAGTGCTACTGTGTGCTGGGATGGAGCTAAACGAGAAGATTGCATTGCTATTTATAGTAGCCATGCGGTGGTGCTCCTAGTGGCATCCACGCTAGGATTATATTTTGAGATATTAGTACGTGGATCCGTAATTGGAGGTGCTTTGATGAGATCTACGGACCGTGGACTCTGATATATAGCTAGTGGTGCTTTCATAATCGAGCGCATATATCGAAATATTCCGATTTTGTATAATACTAGAGCCCGGAGTGAGCCAGTCGACGACTCGATCGACGACTTCGGAGTTCCTCACGTGATCAACTGGTTGACTAAATCTTCCGTAAACGATTCGGATTTTGTTTTACTCCGAGAGATGAGAGCGCGCCAGTCGACGTACGACTTCGGAGTTTGTCACGTGATCAATACTGGTTGATTAATCTTCCCTGAATTATGTAAAACTCCAAGTTTGTTAACATGCAATAGCCGGTAAGTTTATTCAAACTTACTACTCCCTCCGATCCATAAAAAGTGTCGTCGAAAATGAACTTGTCTAGTACAAATCCATAGCTATACTTGCGACACTTTTTATGGACCGGAGGAAGTAGTTACTATACGTCTCACAAGACTAAAGATTTGGATTGGTGCATAATCTAACTGTTGAGTAGCTTGGGCATTTTAGTCTTATTCTCCTTAATCTTCTTTTCACGTCACGTCATTTTGGATCTGATAGAAGGATGAGGACTAGAAAGCCCATGAAGAATCGATCGGCAGCGGAGTACAAAATTTGATCCGCAGTAAGTGTGAGTTCGTCCACGCAGCCGAAGATCAAATGTGTACTAGTCTCAAGCTCGCCACAAAGTTTACAGCCAGACTCCCCCGGCCAACCCTTTGACGTTAGATCGGCTGCCACCTGAATATGTTCTCTAAAGCACATCAAAACAAAGATTTTAATTTTAAGCATCATATTGGTTTTCCAAAGTTCCATAATCCTAATGTCTTTCACACTAGGATTAAGGATTTCCTCGTACAGCGATTTAGCCGAGAACTGCTTATTTTTACCAACGCCCAATAACCCACATCTCGGGCAACAAAGAGCTGAACCGAGCTCAAGAAATCACACAGCTCAGACCACTCACTAACCTCTCTAGGACCAAAAGAACGATTAAAGGAGTGATTAACCCCACCTTGGCACATCACCTCCCTGATCGTACATACATAATATAACTGGATATCACAATGAGCAAAGATAATAGGGAAACAAACACTCAGCGGAGAAGAGCACACCCATGCATCTCGCCAAAAACTAGTTTTACCACCATCCCCAATGTGATACTATCCCATAATATTCCGCACCCAGTGTTTGATGATATGGAGACCTTTCCAAAACCGTGACTCTCCTGCAGAAACAGAGTTGAAGAAGCCTCCGTCGCCTAGATATTTTTTTCCGGAGAATCTGACAACTCAGATCCTTATCCCCCACTCCAGCTTGATAATCCACTTTCCAAGCAAGCATTGGCAACTTTTAGGTCTACTATCCATAATACCCATGGCACCAAATTCTTAAAATTTGTATAAATCTGCACACTTAAGCATATGGTAGTCGTGCTGTCCATTATTGCCTTCCCATTAGAATTTTGCTCTGGCCATATCAACTTAATGATGAATACCCTTTGGCAAGAGCTAAAATCCATGACATAAGTGGGAACATTACCAAGACAAGAGTCGATCAAAATCTTCCTACCGCCAGTTGACACCCACTGCTTGTTACCCAACTTGTTTTGAATTTTTGCGACTACAAAATCAAGATCCGGAGACAGGAGCTTTCGATGAGACACCGTCACACCCAGGTATTTCATTGGAAGAACAACAAACAAAAGTGACAATTGAACAAATTAGCAGTCACGCGTTGTTCCTCTTGATCCTCCCCGAAGACAAAGATCTCAGTTTTCTGAAAATTAGTTTTTAATTCCAACATCGCTTCATAACAATACAACATGAATTTCATGGTAGGGATCGACTTATCGTCATTCGCAAGGAATAGCATTGTATGCTCCGCATATTGTAAATGTGTCAAACCTTCTTCAATCATATGCGGAACAAGCCCTCAAAGATGTCCTTTATTCTTACTAGTTGTTATCATAGCCCCCAACGCATCGCCAACAGTATCAAATAGCAGCGGAGACAAAGTATTACCGTGGCGTAGCCCATGGAACGTCCGAAAGTACTCCCTATTCTCCCCATAATGTTGATACACTCCTTCCCCGACTCAACGGCTAGGGAAATCCACTCAATGCATTGCTCACAAAAGCCTATTATTTCGTAAAACTTCAAGCATGAAAGGCCACTGAACCTTATTGCATGCCTTCTCAAATCTAACTTCAAAACAGTGCCATGAACATTAGTTTTGTGTATCTCGTGCAAAACCTTACTAAGAACCACCACCCCCTCGAGGATGTGGCGCCCCGAGATAAATGCAGCCTGAGCAATATGAATTATTTTCACAGCTTTTTAGATAAAGGGAGTTTTTATTACTTAAAATGTTTAAGTATTACATCCAACCTCTGCATAACCAAGATACACACAGCCGCAACAAGTTCGAAGGTTCTAAAAAACTTATAGGCGAATTACATATCATTATGAGAAATTGTAAGTACGCCTATGCAGGTGGAGGGCCAAGTCACAAATTATGCTGCCATCCATGTTGGGATAAAAAGTCTCTCGCCGTATCCTCCAGTCTTGTACACACCTCCATAAACAGGTCTCGATGCACCACACGTTGCAACTGAGACCACGAACGGAGCGTAGTTGTAGTCCTGTAGATTACCTGCATAAGAGAACAATTTTTATCATTAAAAATCTTGTCATTTCTACATAGCCAGAGCGAACATATAATGGCAAGCGCTGTCACCCTAATAAGTTGTTTAAACCTTTTATACACCCCATTTAGCCAACTGCCAAATATTGGCAATGCTTGTGGGCGGGTAAATAGTAGAACCTATCTGGACGATTGACCATATAGAACTAGCAAATTGACACTCGAAGAATAAGTGCTTGTTAGTCTCGTCCTTATGACAGAAGACACACTGTTTACTTCCATGCCAGTTGCGTTTTGCAAGGTTGTCTTTAGTAAAATAACCCCTCGACGAAGATACCAAGTAAAGACTTTGCTTTTTAGTGGGATCTTCATCTTTTAGATTTTCTTATTATTATCTACCGGCACATCAGGTTGGATTAAGGCTGTATACATGTAGTCCACAGAGAATTTATCATTGGTTTGTAAATTCCAACGAAACTCGTCATGACTCTGTGTCAAATTGACATTAGCTAGACGCTGTAGCAGCTCATGCCAAGCGGCCAGTCTGGGTCCAATAAAGTCTCTTCTGAACGTCACATTTGGAGGATTTTCCTCATCACTTTAGCGAGTGTATAGCTTTTGTGACGTCCAAGGACTATACTGTTGAGCTGGATATTGTTCTCGGAGACCAACGTAAGACGACACATTAGGACCCTTGTAATGATTTTAAAGACCATGATCAGTAAGCAAATAGGCCCGTGATGCTTTATCACATTTGCATCTTTTTTTTTAGAATCTAGGAGATGACCCCATAATTCAGTCTTCCCAGGTTCATATTTCCTTTATGCATTTCATGGAGCATCTCTTTGATCAAACTCTGAGACCGCTCCAGAATTCTTTGTACAACCTCCGATCCATATTAATGGTCTCAACTTTATCTAGATACGGATGTATCTAGTTAAGTGTTTAGACTAGATGCATCCGTATCTAGACAATGTTGAGACCATTAATATGGATCGGAGGGAGTACTATTGTACAGGGAACCCATCTGGAACGGGCGCTGTATTCGCCTTCATTTCTGAGACTGCAAATCGATCTCCTCATACGAGAAGGGTTTAGATAACTCAACACAATCCTCCTCTGAAACCCTACCACCGTACACCCACGTGTCCGGATGAAGGCAGACAGGAGAGGCTAGCTATTTGCCAAACAGCTGCTTGTAATACTCCGTGATATGTTTTTTAAGTTCATCGATGTCTTCAATCAACATGCCCTCTTCTTCGAGGGACAAAACTGTGGTTTTCCGTCTCCTTCCGTTAGTGATTGAGATTTAGATAGAATTAGGGAAACCTTTTTTTAACGATTTTTCAATCGGATTCTAAAGTACTAGCGTAGGTGATTTGATTCTCGGCAGTGATTTGGACATCCAAACCCAGAGAACACATCTATTATGTAGGCTAGTAAATTGATGCAGGTTTTTGATTCACGGTTTAGTGTATCAAAGCAACATGCATGGTTCAGTGTATGAAAGCAATGCATGGAATACAGGAATAGCATTACGAATCAGTGAGAAAATCGATTCATATCTTCTCCTGTTAGTACAAATTTTGCTTCAGAAGACATGCATGTCATACACCAGTTTGATCGGCGATTAACCCACAGGACGTTTGAAAGTTCAAATATGTCAAACGGCCATCCATGCTGAAATGGAGGGAACACAGAGTGAAGCTTGCTCCGTAGCCATGTTGTAGTATTGCTTAACGTGCGATGCCTCGAATCAATCAGTTCTCTGCATCGGGCGAATCCAAAATCTCTGCCACGAGCCTCTGCAGCGCGGCGCACGACGAGCCGCCCTCCCCCACCGCCCTCCTGAGCTCGGCGCTCCACTCCGACACCTTGGCCCTCGCCTTCCTCCCTTCCTCCGATCCGCCGTCCATCAGGCTCCGTACCGCGCGCTCCAGCTCCGCCGCCTCCACGAAGAACCCCTTCTTCCGGTCCATCTCCAGCGGGACCACCGCGCCCACGCCGGCCACGAGCTCGAACGCGTTCAGGTGCTGCCCCCCGTACAGCGGCCACGGCACCATCGGCACGCCGAACCACAGGCTCTCCATCACGGAGTTCCACCCGCAGTGCGTCACGAAGCCGCCCACGGCCGCGTGGGACAGGATCCCCCTCTGCGGCGCCCACTCCGGCCACACCATCCCCCGCCCCGCCGTCGCCTCCAAGAACCCCTCCGGGAGCAGCTCCTCCACGTTCGCCCGCGTGCCGGCACTGGGAGGGCCTCGCAGCACCCACAGGAAGCGGTGCCCGCTGCGCTCCAGGCCGGCGGCGACCTCCCTCGCCTGCGCCGCGTCGTGGGACCCCATGCTCCCGAAGCAGAGGAACACCACCGATGCCGGCGGTTGGGCGTCGAGCCAGCGCACACACTCGTGACGCTGTTGGTCTTGGTTGTCGTCTTTGGGTCCGAGCCAGATCACCGGGCCGATCGCGTGGAGTGCCGGGGCGGGACACCGGGGCACGCACCGGCCGTCTGCAATTGCGGCGAGGACCGACGCCTCGAGCTCGACGGTGGTGTTCACGATGACGCCTTTCGCTTCCATGAAGCGGCGCCCGTGGTACTCCAACCAGTCGTAGTACCTGGCGAGGCAGACCGGCATGTACGACGTCGGCACCGGCGGCAGCCCCGGCACCACGTCCACTGCGCCCTCCATCTCCTCAAGCCCAGGGCCGGTCAGATCGTCCCGGAGTGCCGGCAGTCGCAGCATGAGCGCGAGGAACGAGGCCGGGGAGGCAAAGTACACGTACGCCGGTATGGCGAGCTCGCGGGCCACGTCGAACAGGGCCGTGAAGAAGAAGTCGACAACGAGCGCCGCCACCCGGGACGACGAGGCCAGGCCGGCGATGGCCGCCTTGACGTGGGGCGCGTAGAGCTGGCCGTACCGGGACGCGGACTGGGTGTGGCCCACGCTGTCGGCGGGGTGCTCGATGGCGGGGAGCTGGACAAAGCGGATGTCGAGGCCCGAAGCCGCTTCCCGGCGCACGTGGCCCTCGACCTCCGACGCCTTGACTTGCGTCGGCGCGTGCATGACGAGCACGGTCATGGAGAAGGCGCCCCCGCCGGCGGCCAGTAGCCTCTTGCCGGCTTCGAGCGCGGACATGAAGTGGCCGGATCCCCAGGTCGGGATGAGACGACGGTTTGGCGAGACGCCATTGATGGAGGAATGGAGTGGGCACAGTGCCACTGGGATTTGGAACTCTTGTCAGCAATGGCGAGCTTTGCCTTGACGGAATGAAACTGTTGCAAGTATCTAAACAATTTAGAAGCAATCACAAAATCCTTTCTCACCCAAATCGCATCACATCAGGTTTGCCACCGACAGCTACTACCCAACGCCGTACACATGCGCAATTGTTGGTAGAGTTCTTGAATGATCATCCACGTCTTCTTCATCGAGTACGATGTCACAGAAACGGCCATATCATGGATCGGTCGTGGCTTTATAAGAAAAAAACATTAGATCGGTCGTGGAGGATTTGCCTTATCGACATCTTACTATGATGGACAAATTTATTAGCATCAACCAGAACCAGCAATCCTCGCAAGAAAAAAAACATCCGCCGCTAGTTCTTTATTTTCTTCTAGCGTTCAAATGCTACGACGATCAGAAGTGTGGCAACCAAATGGATGTTAGACTTTTTTTTTATATCTGAATGTATCATGAAACTTTTTCATAAAGCACGAAGCTTTGGTGCCAAGCGCTATCATCTTAATCCTTTTGGTTTCTGAATCGGAGCTTCCCGTGTGCGATTATTTCCGCAAAGGTTGCAGTGTTCCTAGAGTTCAGTTTGTCAAGTTAAATTCTGAATATTACTCCTTTGTACCGCTTTTACAGTAGAAATGAACAAGAAAATAATTTTCTAACCTAATTAATGAAATAAATTGACAAGTTTGCTAAACACAACTCTAATTGGTGCACTTTTTTGTTTGCAGGAAAGATGAGCACTGGTTTGGCCTGTTTCTTTAGGGAATCTTTTTCTTCACATAGCGTGCACAAACACGCCAATATACCATCACAATCACGAACAATACATGCACTAGTTCATTTCTTATTGTGTGCACATACACATATACACTACCTACCTAAAAAACATATACCTATACACAAATCCACCATCACAACCATACCAAAAGTCTTCTCTAAGGGAAATGTCTTCATGGGCACGTACCCATATATTCTACCGACCGACGCTTTACTTCGAGGGCCAGCCCATAGGCCGGGCAAATAGGATGACCGCCCCGGGACCTAGACAAAAAGGACCACTAATGCTTAAGTATATTAGTAATCATTGTACTATTTTCTATTTCGTCAAAAAAATATACAATATCTGAAAACATATCAGTTTGTAGGAGGAAGTTGACACAGTGGACCAATATTTAACATTCTACTCAAATCTATGTTAATCGAGATTTCCATATTTAAATTTTTGCCTAACATTATATTTGAGAAAAAAGATATGAATAGTTGCATACAGCAGATGATACCAAGCACATTGCAGGCGAGTATATCTTCTAATGAAATCATATGTAAATTAGATTATCCGAAGATTACTATGGTCGATACTATTTCAATACCAAGTATAAAACAAAGGCATATTTCCAATTTATTACCGAACCAAACTTCCAAGACACGTTTGCGGATGTTTTGATTTATGCTCTAAAAGTTTATATAAATGTGCTTACCTAATCATACTCAAGAAACCACTACTAATATACTAAATAGACTCTAACATACAGGTGCACATACATACATAAACCTATATAAGTTGTGCAATTATAAGAATAATAATTCAAGGAAAACCTGTTTTCGAACATACGATTTAAATTTTTCACAACACTATTTTGTATTGATATACATTGTAATGGTAGAATAAAAGAATGATATAATTATTACCAACATTCAGATGTGGTCAATTGATAGGAAACTATACTCATTAAGATTAGAGTATGATAAAATCAAGTCACAAGTAAACAAGTAAGTATAAAAGTTTAGTGTAAATATATTTATTTTAATTCGCTCGGGTCCATAATACATTTGGATCGGCCCTAACTACATGAGCCCTACCCACTAGAAAATCCGTTAGTGAGACTAAACTGATCGATCAGTGTTTTTTGTGGCTTGCATGGCTCCCTATGGTGAACAATTTCCCGTCGAATCCGTGAAGGGAGTGATTACCTAGAGAATGTGATGAGCAAATATTAATATGGAGTCAGTCGTTGAACATCTCACACCTCATGCGTCATAGGAAGGGAAGTTATAACCTTGAGCACACGTGTTGCTGTGTACATTGTTTTTTATATTTTTTATGCTATGTTGTATAAGTTGGTTGTTGAACAAAGGATGTCATGTTGTCTGGATTGGAAGTTTTGATGTCATGTTGTGAATGTTCGTTGCTATGTGAAACTTCGAAGCTGATGTTTTTTTTTTCTGTCCTACATGCTCAGCCGGACTGTGGCAAGGCCTCTTCACGGGATCAACTGGAGATAGTACCTAAAACTGGAATATTAGAATCATAGGGAAAGATACAGCGGGCCGATAGACTTTTCAACAACATGCAAGCGGCCGGAGGAATGAGGGTGAATTACAAGAAGTGGTGTGTGTGGGCCTCTCTCTGGTTTGAAACCATGAAGTGCTTTCACGATGCTAAAGGCAAACCTGAAGGAGAGCTTACTCCTGAAGAGGAGAAAGCTTTTCAGGAAGCTGATACCCTTTGAGCGCTGCTATTCTCAGCATTCTTGGTGACAAGATTATCGACCTGTATTTGTCCATCACTACGGGAAAGGGCATGTGGGATGTGCTCGAGGCAAAATTTGGGGTCTCGGACGCAGGCAGTGAATTGTATGTCATGGAGCAGTTCTTTGACTACAAGATGACTGGTGAGCGCTCCATTGTTAAGCAGGCTCATGAGATACGGTCCATTGCTAAGGAACTTGAGCAAGTTTCCTGTGTGTTACCTGAAAAGTTTATTGCCGGAGTCATCATTGCCAAACTCCCTCCTTCGTGGAGGAATTTTGCTACTTCTCTGAAGCAAAAGAGACAAGAATTTTCCATTATGGATCTCATTGGGTCGCTTGATGTGGAAGAAAAGACGACGGCGAAAGACACACGAGCTCGAGGTTTTGAGGGAGGTTCGAGTGCTAACTTTGTTCAGAAGAAGAACTCCCAGTCCTACAAGCCCAAGAACAAATATAAGTCTGAGGAGAAAGGCAAGCATGATAAAAAGAACAAGCCTTCACAGTGTACCAACTTCAAGAGGAAGACCGATAAAAAGAACAAAGCGATCATAGGGCATGCCTAAGTTCATAAGCTCTAAAACGTGGCGATTGAAAGAGCTTGAATTTGTGGGCTTTAGGGCGCTAGAGCAACAATTTCTATTTATAAGGTGTGTGATGGAGCGAGCTCCAAACTTGAAGACAGTTGTTCACAAAGAAGATGACAAGCCATGCGAGGAGTGCGAGAGAATGTGCCCGCCATTTCGTCCTCCGAGAGGTGTTGCTTTCCGAGGGACAAAGATGAGCAAGAAACAATCGTCAAGCAGGTTAGAGATGGGGTCTTGTCCTTCACCCAAATAATTTTTCAAACTATCGTGGTAGATCAATGTGAGTCTTGGTAGTTGAATATGTCTGTTGTATTCAGTGTAATTAACCTACCAACGTCTTGTGTCTCTTTTCCAAGGAAGCTCCTACCTGAGCCACTCCTCCTACAACAACTTAGAAAAGGGGCCTGTTACAATTCTCCGCAGTAGTTGTTTAAGTTTGCTCTTGGATGGCATGATCTAAAGGGTTCTGCCAAATCTGCGGGCACTTGATTTGGTGGAGTAGTTATGCCCTGGTCCTGCCTAAATTCTAAATCAGCAACTGGAAAATTATAACCATGAAACAAACATTGCCCCATAATAGGAATTTGCGCACAAAAATGTTGCTACAGACACAAGCTCAAGCATTAGGCAATCAGCTGTCATAGCAACACGTACATAGAAAATATTCCAACACTTAGTTTGTACATAGCATATATATAACCGAACGTCAATCATCTTGCTTTCTTGGTTCAGCATCCAACCCTAATCTCTTGCGGAGCGTAGGGATCCCATAGAAAATTGACCACCTACAAATGTAAAGCGAGTTAGAAGCTGATTTATAAAATCACAATAAAGCATCTACAATTAAGAAGTGCACAATATTATACTTACCATGGAGTGCGTTCTGAATTATTGTTGACCGAGAATGAGGCTCCATGCTGCTGCAGACGCGCAAAGGAAATTACATAGTTAGCGTTACAGACTGTGAAAAGAATTTTTTGAAAGCTGTTTTTTCAAAGTATAATATTACAAAGCTTTAAAAAAAGACTGTGAAACAAGAATTTAATAAAACAGAAATATTACATCTATTTAGCGCTAACTTGTTTGCATATTTTGTTGAGGAAGAAGGAAAGGTAAAAAAGCGATAACAGAATAAGGACATTTAATGAGCATAGCACAAAAAATTGTTATGTTGTCTTCATTTTTTACTCAATACGATCCTAAATTCCAGCAATAAAGGACGGTTAGCTTGATCTGCGTCTGAAGTTCAGCTGTAGATCACCACGCAATAATAGACAAAACAATACTAGATCTGATTTTGCAAATATCACACGGCCGGAAAGAGTGCATGCATACCTTGTTATTGTTAACATGATTTGAAGATTCTAAAGACCTGAACCGGCGAAGGGGGTTCCCGGCATGGCTGATCTTTGGCAACAGCCGCCGATATTCCTCCGTGGCGGCCCCCGTAAAGTGGGCGAATAGCTCAGGTACTACGTTTTTTCAGGGAATTGGCTGCGATGCGACATAGTTGGAGGTAATAGCTAGGGTACGACGCGTGAGAGCAGCAAAATAGCCACGACCCACCCATTGTGATGAAACGGCCGTGTCACTTACTTGTGCTAGTTAAGGAGTGTGGAATTAGGTTTAGCGGATGTGGGACCCACTAACTTGTACCCGGTCAACTCAACCGGTTCGAGCGACCGCACAGACCGACCTTGCCGTAGCGCGCCATCTGAACCCGACAGTGCGCGCCCTAGCTCCCTCTCCGGCGGCGGAGCTATCCACTCCTGGGCGTCGAATTCGTTGTCGCCGGCATCTGGGGTGAGTCAAATCGAACCCGCGTGGCCTTCCCTTCTTAATTCTGCCCCAAATCTGACACATTCCCTGCCGTTTTTGCTCGCGGCGGGAGGCGGGGCAAGCAGCCCGGAAGAAGGAGGTAGATGGCGAGCTCCGCGGAGCCGGCAGAGTCAAATTCGAGGTAATCCATCACTCTCGTGCTCATTCGGCTTTCGATTTGAGCTCGTTCACTTCCATGTCGCATAGGAGCTATTGGCCCCAAATTCAACTCAAGTCGTCACATTCCCGCCTCGTTGTCAAAACAGGGGAGATGCCCGAAAAAGTTTCGAATTGGTTGTCAAATTTATGCTATCTCAGGCGAAGCTAGCTGATGGTAGCGTGAGGACCATAGATCACGACACATTAGTTAGTTTGGAGCTTTCATTTTACGACATCGATCCACAAGAACTAGTGAACCAAGAAGAGAAAGCGGTGAGAGATATTGTGGAGAAAATAGGGAGAGTATTCCTTGGGGTCCAGAGCAAGAAGTGGCATTGCTACGGTACGAAGATTGGAAGGGAGAGTATGTGAGAATGGAGGATGGCGAAGCGGTTGTTGATGAAATCGATAAACAAGAGGGCTTTGAAAAGAAACGTGCTACACTTCTTGCCAAGCTGGTTGATCTGAAATCAGATTCAAGAGTAGGATATGTGGCATCAAAGTTGGCTATGCAGATTGCAGATGATGAGTGGGCTGCAACTAGACAGATAATTCCCATTGTAACCGAATTGACAGTGTTAGCAGATGATGCACAAGACCCAGCCCGTGATGGTGCTGCTAATGGGGTGGCTGTTACGGGCCCGGCTGTTGTTGACTGGAATTCAGTAGAACTGAAAGAGCTTACTGATTTGGTCATTGCACCCTTGGATGACACTGAGATGGCAGACCTTTTTGGAATTCCAGTCGATGATAAAGACAAGGAGAAGAAGAAGAGGGATGCGGCTAATGCGGCTGCTGGTTCTGGAGTTGTGGATGCAGAGTTGATGAAGGAAGCTGCTGATGATGTAGATGATGAAAATGATGATGAGATGATAAATGTATATGACAAAGATAACCCTGTAATTGCAGTAGGAAAGTTTTTCCAACCATGGCTGAGTTTAGGATGTGTTACAGGACTTATGCAGTGAAGAAGCAGTTTGACAGCAAGACTCTGTGGACAGATACAAAGAAATTTTATGCGAAGTGCAAAGGCTTTGATGGCAGTGCCCAACCTTGCAAGTGGTACATTTCTGCTAGACGCCAACCTGATGGCAGTACAATCAGAATTAATCAAATCCCCAATGAACATACTTGTATTACTAGTTCACAGAATCCCTCAACCATGACATCACAGGCCTGGGTTGCACAAAAGATCACTCCTATTTTAGCCAAAACACCAAACACTACTGCAAAGAGACTGAAATTAGACATGGAAGCCAGTACCCTATTAAGCTGAAATATACCACAGTGTGGAAGGCAATGAAAGAACTATATGGTGATTGGGCAAATACCTTCAGGATGCTGTATAGTTTCAAGGCAGAGGTGGAGAAGAGGTCACCTGGCAGTATTGTGGAGATAGATACCGAGGTTGCACCTGATGGCAAGGTATTTTTCTCCAAATTTTTTATGGCTTTGAAGCCTTGCACCGATGGCTTCAAAGCAGGGTGTCGGCCATATTTGAGCATAGACTCATCTTTTTTGACTGGAAAGTGGAATGGTCAATTGGCAGCATGCAATGCTCTAGATGGACACAACTGGATGTTTCCTGTTGCTATTGGCCTGTTTCAATCAGAGACAGAGATTTCATGGACATGGTTCATGATGCAGTTGAAAAGATGCCATTGGGACAGTGACACCTTTGGCTATACACACTGATGCTTGTAAAGGGCTAGAAAATGCTGTCAAGGCCGTATTTCCACATGCTGAGCAGAGGGAGTGCTTCGGGCATATGTGGATGAATGTGATCAAGAAACATAGAGGAGAAGATTTTGGGCGACTGTGGCCAGCAGCAAGATCTTACTCGAAACAGACACATGCTTATCACCTTGCGAAGGTTATTGCAGCAGATCCTGAGTTTCAGCACTGGCTGGAAGCATACCATTCTCTTTTGTGGTATAGGTCAGGATTTAATACAGACATCAAGTGTGATCATATCAACAACAATCTAGCAGAAAGTTTTAACAACAAGGTGAAAGAGTTAAAAGACTTGCCTGTGCATGACATGGTTGACCAAATCAGGATCATGATCATGCGGATGTGGGAATTGAGAAGAAGAATAGGTGATGCTTTGCAAGGGGATAAGCTTCCAGCAGTGGTACAGCAGGTGGTTAACAGGAGCAGAAATCTTACACATTTGGCAGTTGAGAATTCTTCATTGTGGGGAGCTGAAGTGAGAGATACCAAGACTGGAAGAAGGCATGTGGTTGACACTGAACTGCATGAATGCACTTGCCTCGAGTGGCAACATACTGGAAAACCATGTGAGCATGCCATACTCTTCTTGGCTGGAAAACCGAGGGTAAACATGCACCCTTATCTGCATGAGTATTATTCAGTAGCAAGATTCAAGGCTGCGTATGCAGCTCCAATACCAGCACTTACAGATCAGTCGCAGTGGCCTGAAGTGCCTTTTGATTTTGATATGTGTCCCCCCCTTGCCAAAAGAAAGGCTGGCAGGCCTAAAATGAGCAGATTCAAGGCCTGGTTTGAGAAAGGAGGCTGTAGTAAGAGGGCGAAAAAAGATGACAAACCAAAACGGCCTCAGAAAGGTAACAAAAATAGATGCAAGGAGTGTCAGGTACTTGGTCACCGAGCTGGATCATCCAAATGTCGGTACCCTCGTCCACAACAACCAAAGTAAGTTGAAGTATTTGATCATTTATTTAAATTCAACTGCAATTCTACTCTGTTTTCATACTCTGTTTTATTTTTTCAGAGCAAAGGCTGGAAGTGAGCCCATTGTTGTTGACAATCTCTGGGCAACAAAAAGGCAAGAAAGAGAATGTGCCATCTGAATCAGTTCTGAATGATGTGGTGCCATCTAATTCAGTTTGGATGATGTGGTGCAAACTGATTCAGTTTTGGATGATGTGGTGCCATCTAATTCAGTTTTGGATGATGTGGTGCAAACTGATTCAGTTTTGGATGATGTGGTGCCATCTGATGCAGTTCTTGATGCCGCGGTGCAAAATGAAGCTGAAGCTGAAGCTGTTCCAGAACTGAATCTGTCATCTGAAGAGGTGTCATCTGAAGACGAAGAACGACTTGTGTGGCCTCGGCCTCGTATGACTGACTCGAAGAAAACCAAGAGCATGAGGGTTTTGTCTGGTGTGCCTGGTACGAAGAAGAGAAAATCGAGAGCGTGAAATTTGAGATGAAACTTGAGCCGTGAAATTTGTGTAATAATTTTGAAATTGATGAAATTTGTGTAATAATTTGAATTTGAACCAAATTCAAAATTGTGTGAAATATTTCTCACAATTTGAACCAACCCTGATTTCTCAGTTGTTATGCTCGTTTTGTGAACAATCCTTCCCTTTTGCTAGGGTAAACATCTCCAACAAGTAAGCGGTTCTCCAAAATGAGCTACAAAAGAGCCCCAAAGGTAGCCCAAACAGCCCCATTTCTAATCTGGTCATTTTTTCGACCATCTCCAAATGATCTCAAACTCTAGGGTTAACATCTATTGCACTAATATAGTGCCCTAGACCAATATGGAGTCATTTCTCAAAACATAGAACCACTTCTCTTCACACATGAGAGTTCATAGTTTGAGATGTGAGATTTCACACCATATTGAAGCATTTCTTGTTTAATATGTATCTAGACCTTGTTTATCAGTTGGAGTTGTTAGTACATGACAAAATAAGAACATGTGCACTGGATTTTCATTTTTTTGATGTTTTTTGAATATTTTGTGATTATTTCAAAATCGGTCAAACCCAAGTTTGACCAACATTTGAACAAGTTTTAAACATGAAAATGAAAAACCAAGCTTGGATCCTTCTTAGTCAATCCAAAATGAAGCTTTGGTGAGTTTTTTGTAAATTTCATGTTGCAAATCCCAAACCACCTCTCTTCACACATGAGAGTTCATAGTTTGAGATGTGAGATTTCACACCATATTGAAGCATTTCTTGTTTAATATGTATCTAGACCTTGTTTATCAGTTGGAGCTGTTAGTACATGACAAAATAAGACCATGTGCACTGGATTTTCATTTTTTTGATGTTTTTTGAATATTTTATGATTATTTCAAATTCAGTCTATTTCACACCATATTGAACCATTTCTTGTTTAATATGTATCTAGACCTTGTTTATCAGTTGGAGCTGTTAGCACATGACAAAATAAGACCATGTGCACTGGATTTTCAATTTTTTTGATGTTTTTTGAATATTTTTTATTATTTCAAATTCGGCCTATTTCACACCATATTGAAGCATTTCTTGTTTAATATGTATCTAGACCTTGTTTATCAGTTGGAGCTGTTAGGACATAGCAAAATAAGACCATGTGCACTGGATTTTCATTTTTTGATGTTTTTTGAATATTTTATGATTATTTCAAATTCGGCCTATTTCACACCATATTGAAACATTTCTTGTTTAATATGTATCTAGATCTTGTTTATCAATTGGAGTTGTTAGTACATAACAAACTAAGACCATGTGAACTGAATTTTCATTTTTTTGATGTTTTTTGAATATTTTATGATTATTTCAAATTCGGATGCAACGTCGACCGTTCATCCGTGTGATCGCTACCTTGCTGCACTGTGGCCGTACGATCTGGCCCTCTATATGTGAGCTAACACATGATCCGTGGGATGGCTGGTTCTGCTACCTGATTGGCTGAGAAGCGGTGCACTCGTTGGACCGTTGGATTGAGCGGACCCTCGTAGACGCATGCATGCAGACGTCTCAGCTGAGCGGGCCCCACTCGACGGCAGTGCATGCAGACGTCTCAGCTGAGCGATTTCGCGCTGCACGCTGCTTCCAACGCGCACGCCACGTAGTATCAGGGCTATTGTTGCTTTTTTTTTTGACGGATCGACTTTTGCGCTGACAGCGGCGGCGGGACGACGCGCAACATGTTTGCAGTGTGCACGCAGACCAGAACTGAATCGACCGGCTGCGCGTGCCTCCCAACCATCACATTAAACCGATTTTTACACTTCACCTCCCCACCATCGCATTAAACAAGATCACTATCCGCTATAAAATAGCACCCAATTCTTCTCCAAGTCGCACACCGCATCCCATCTTCCTCCAACCCTCTTCTCTCAAACAAGCAGCCGCCCCGCCCCTAGCAACCATGGAGTACAGCGCCCCGACCTACCGCCTCCCCAACCTCGTGCGGGAGCACCGCTCTACTTCGCCCAATCTCGTAGAGCATCACCAGCTGCGCGTGTGGGCCTTCTCGAGGTGGAGGGGCGCAAGGGATTTAGCGGAGTTCTTCCTCTCGTCCGGCTTCCGCCACCTCCCTCCTGGCGGGCCGCCCATGTACCGGCTCGAGGAGTTCCATGACCATGACCTCGTCATCAGCTACTACGTCACCTTCACCAACCGCTTCGACGCACTCCACCTCCTTGGGAAGGCGTTTTGGTATGGGTGCGAGTACATCGCATTCACGACGTTCAACATCTTCACGGACTTCACCGACATCTTCCGCTGCCACGGCACCATCCACGGCCTCCCCTACGAGAATGACGAGGACGACGAGTGAGCCACCAAGGAGGAGCCAAGGAGGAGGAGCCCAGGAGAAGGTCAAGGAGAACTCTTAGTTTATTTCGGGCTTATTTCCATGTTTATTTCCATGCTAGTTTATTTCTCGTGTAAGGTTCGTAAGTTGTAAGAGGGCACAAGTTATAAGTGTGCTAGTCGTGTAAGGTTGCTATGTAAGGTTGCTACTTGCATTTTATTTATCTTATGTCGTTATGTTTGTGAAAAGAAAGTTCATGCAAAATCTTTCTTGTTCTAAAAAAGAGCCCGAAAGGTAGCTCAAACAGGCTCATTTCTAATCCGAGCAATTTTTTAACCTTCTCCAAATGAACTCAAACTTTAGGGTTAATATCTAGTGCACAAATATAGGGTGTGTTTGGTAGACTGGGTGGACTCAGATTTTCCCACCTCACCCCAATTTTTGTTGTTTGGTAGGTCGGGTCGGGCCAACTGGGCACTGCCCACCTCATGCGAAAAGAGGCCCTCAGCCATGCCCAGTTGTGAAGCTCGAATCGAGCTTCGCAACTCAACCAAGCTCAGTTGATACGGAAAACATCCCGCGCAGCGCTTCGGCTCGCTAGGGGTCACGGCCCCGAACACCTCCATCGCTCCATTTCCCCGTCGCAAACCCATCTCGCCATAGCTCTCTCCCCCTTCAACTCCCCCACCGCCACTCCGGCCTCGTCCCGAGCTCCATGCCCGCCGCCTCTCCGGCCTCGTCCTGAGCTCCTTCTGGCGGCCCTCTCCGCCACGAGCTTCTCCTCTGCCTTCTGGAGGCCCTCGGCGCGCTGAGGAAGAGGCAGTGCTCCGTCGCAACGGTGCCTCCTAGCGCCTCTTGCCGCTGGCTGAGGATCCCGCGCAGTGCGTCCTCTCGCTGTTGCCTCCTAGCGCCGGCCGAGACCCAGCGCCGCCACCTCAGGCCACCGCGACCGCCACAGACGACCGCCAGCACAGCCACGATGCGCCGCCACCCAGCTCTCTTCCCCTCGCTCCTGTCCCATTCCCGTTGCCCCCGCCGTCTGGCGCCGCAGAGCCGGCAACCACCGCCTCTGCCCAGCCCTGGAGAAACGCTGCCTCCCAGTGCAAGAGGCTCGCGCCGCCGCCCCAGCCCTGGAGAAATGCCGCAGGCGAGATGTTCTGCACGACAAGCTCGGATGAGTAGCCCTAGGACCTGATTGCTTTTTTGTATTTCTATCCAAGGACCTTACTGCTTTTTTATTTTATATCTAAGGACGTGATTGCTTTTTTCACACTCTCAAACCATACGGGCCAACAAACACAATCTGAGCTCATACCGTCTCAGCTCACACATGCTACCAAACAAAGTGCAGTTGTATGTCCTCAGCCTGGCCTAACTCAACATGTATGAGGTGAGATGACCTGGCCCAACTCACTCGGGCTACCAAACAGGCCCATAGTGTTCGTGACCAATATGGATTCATAGAACTATAAAAAAACCACTTCTATGTACACATCCAATTAGACATTTCTTTTAACTTGACACGTCATTTATTGAGCCAACACAAACAATATTTCATTTAAACCATTGTTTCGGTCCAACAATGGCTAGGCCCAACAACAGGTCCAGCAACGGGCCCAACAACATGAAATTCTTTTTTTTTCCCTGCACCTATTTTAAGCGAGCACTGACGGCTTGGCCCAACAACGGGCCCATGAACTTGTCGGTTTTTCTATTTCGGAAACGGCTAACTGAATTTATTTTTTTGAAAGCCCACGTATATTCAACAGAGTACCACATACACCGTACATAGTACAAATACAGAAAACAGAGTACAATACGCAGGGGATACAGAACCAGATCCCACATCGGCAGCTTCACCACGGATCCGACGGGAGGCAGAGGAACTCGAGCACTGCACCGGGCCTCGAGCACCTGCAAGTCGAGCGCGACGACGACGAGCCCCGAGGAGTTCCACCGCCGGAGAAGGCCGCACCGACACCAAACCACCCGCCACCAGCACCACCTCCTCCAAGGCACCACCGGCGGGATCTCCACCCTACCCTACCATATGTACAAGCCGGAGCTGGGGATCCCCCACCCTCGTGTTTACTGATTTCAGAGCTAATTTAGTCGAATCATAACATTGTTCATAAGACAAACAGCTCCTAAATCGAAATCCCCAACTCCTAAATCGAAATTTCTAATTCGAACGACAAAGATACACCAAATAAATGGCAATGATACACACATAAAATGCTCCGGCCATCATGTCTGACTGCTTCTTCAATTCCACAAGCTGGTTCAACTGCTTCTTCAACTGCTTGTTCAATTTCTGCAACTACCTATTCACCAAAACATCCTCCAATGGAGGACGATCGGCTCTGTATGAGATCTCCTCCTCCACAGCAGACGAGATGGCAGCCTCCTGGATTGGGGCCCCCGGAATTGGGGGCAGCAATTCAATTTGAAGCTCTCGATCACGAATGTACTTGTCCATCCACACAAAATAGCCGCATTCCGCCAAATCCTGAAAAGGGAATGAAAACACTAATTTCCAAATCCATAGTGCAAAATCAAATTCAGGCCAAATCGAGACATATCAGGACAAACCCTACCTTCCCATCCTTCCCACGATGCGGGCACTCTCGCATTTGACAAATTCCCGACCGACATTACCGCTCGTCGAGCGCACACATGTCAAGCGCTTAAGTGGATCTAGGCGAGGGCAGTCCGGGCATCTAGTCATCGGGACTTCTCCATAACGCGGCCATGACTTCTGGGAGCCAGAAGCGGAGCTCGACATCCTTCGCCGCCGCCGCCGTGGACCGTTGCCGGAGAAGAGGAAGAAGAAGGTGCGCGGAAAAACAGAGGAAGAGAGGCAACGGTAATGTCGGGGGCAGAGCAGGACCACGGAGCGGGGCTCACTCTGCCTCTTTATAAATGGATAAGATTGACGTGGATAAGTGGTGGGTCCCTGTCTCGGTTGGCCCACAGTGGGTCCCGCGTACCAACGGTCGCCTGCTGGGTCCCGCGTTCTAACAGTCCAGCTCACATAATCCAAATTGAAGCTGACAGTTTCCTTCCGTTTAAGGGCTTAAAGAACCGTATCGGGCCGTCGCTATTTGGGCTGCTCCCCGTACAGCGGCCACGGCACCATCGGCACGCCGAACCACAGGCTCTCCATCACGGAGTTCCACCCGCAGTGCGTCACGAAGCCGCCCACGGCCGCGTGGGACAGGATCCCCCTCTGCGGCGCCCACTCCGGCCACACCATCCCCCGCCCCGTCGTCGCCTCCAAGAACCCCTCCGGGAGCAGTTCCTCCACGTTCGCCCGCGTGCCGGCACCAGGAGGGCCTCGCAGCACCCACAGGAAGCGGTGCCCGCTGCGCTCCAGGCCGGCGGCGACCTCCCTCGCCTGCGCCGGGTCGTGGGACCCCATGCTCCCGAAGCAGAGGAACACCACCGATGCCGGCGGTTGGGCGTCGAGCCAGCGCACACACTCGTGACGCTGTTGGTCTTGGTTGTCGTCTTTGGGTTCGAGCCAGATCACCGGGCCGATCGCGTGGAGCGCCGGGGCGGGACACCCGGGCACGCACCGGCCGTCTGCAATTGCGGCGAGGACCGACGCCTCGAGCTCGACGGTGGTGTTCACGATGACGCCTTTCGCTTCCATGAAGCGGCGCCCGTGGTACTCCAACCAGTCGTAGTACCTGGCGAGGCAGACCGGCATGTACGACGTCGGCACCGGCGGCAGCCCCGGCACCACGTCCACTGCGCCCTCCATCTCCTCAAGCCCAGGGCCGGTCAGATCGTCCCGGAGTGCCGGCAGTCGCAGCATGAGCGCGAGGAACGAGGCCGGGGAGGCAAAGTACACGTACGCCGGTATGGTGAGCTCGCGGGCCACGTCGAACAGGGCCGTGAAGAAGAAGTCGACAACGAGCGCCGCCACCCGGGACGACGAGGCCAGGCCGGCGATGGCCGCCTTGACGTGGGGCGCGTAGAGCTGGCCGTACCGGGACGCGGACTGGGTGTGGCCCACGCTGTCGGCGGGGTGCTCGATGGTGGGGAGCTGGACAAAGCGGATGTCGAGGCCCGAAGCCGCTTCCCGGCGCACGTGGCCCTCGACCTCCGACGCCTTGACTTGCGTCGGCGCGTGCATGACGAGCACGGTCATGGAGAAGGCGCCCCCGCCGGCGGCCAGTAGCCTCTTGCCGGCTTCGAGCGCGGACATGAAGTGGCCGGATCCCCAGGTCGGGATGAGGACGACGGTTTGGCGAGACGCCGTTGATGGAGGAATGGAGTGGGCACAGTGCCACTGGGATTTGGAACTCTTGTCAGCAATGGCGAGCTTTGCCTTGACGGAATGAAACTGTTGCAAGTATCTAAACAATTTAGAAGCAATCACAAAATCCTTTCTCACCCTAATCGCATCACATCAGGTTTGCCACCGACAGCTACTACCCAACGCCGTACACATGCGCAATTGTTGGTAGAGTTCTTGAATGATCATCCACGTCTTCTTCATCGAGTACGATGTCACAGAAACGGTCATATCATGGATCGGTCGTGGCTTTATAAGAAAAAAACATTAGATCGGTCGTGGAGGATTTGCCTTATCGACATCTTACTATGATGGACAAATTTATTAGCATCAACCAGAACCAGCAATCCTCGCAAGAAAAAAAACATCCGCCGCTAGTTCTTTATTTTCTTCTAGCGTTCAAATGCTACGACGATCAGAAGTGTGGCAACCAAATGGATGTTAGACTTTTTTTTTATATCTGAATGTATCATGAAACTTTTTCATAAAGCACGAAGCTTTGGTGCCAAGCGCTATCATCTTAATCCTTTTGGTTTCTGAATCTGAGCTTCCCGTGTGCGATTATTTCCGCAAAGGTTGCAGTGTTCCTAGAGTTCAGTTTGTCAAGTTAAATTCTGAATATTACTCCTTTGTACCGCTTTTACAGTAGAAATGAACAAGAAAATAATTTTCTAACCTAATTAATGAAATAAATTGACAAGTTTGCTAAACACAACTCGAATTGGTGCACTTTTTTGTTTGCAGGAAAGATGAGCACTGGTTTGGCCTGTTTCTTTAGGGGATCTTTTTCTTCACATAGCGTGCACAAACACGCCAATATACCATCACAATCACGAACAATACATGCACTAGTTCATTTCTTATTGTGTGCACATACACATATACACTACCTACCTAAAAAACATATACCTATACACAAATCCACCATCACAACCATACCAAAAGTCTTCTCTAAGGGAAATGTCTTCATGGGCACGTACCCATATACTCTACCGACCGACGCTTTACTTCGAGGGCCAGCCCATAGGCCGGGCAAATAGGATGACCGCCCCGGGACCTAGACAAAAAGGACCACTAATGCTTAAGTATATTAGTAATCATTGTACTATTTTCTATTTCGTCAAAAAAATATACAATATCTGAAAACATATCAGTTTGTAGGAGGAAGTTGACACAGTGGACCAATATTTAACATTCTACTCAAATCTATGTTAATCGAGATTTCCATATTTAAATTTTTGCCTAACATTATATTTGAGAAAAAAATATGAATAGTTGCATACACCAGATGATACCAAGCACATTGCAGGCGAGTATATCTTCTAATGAAATCATATGTAAATTAGATTATCCGAAGATTACTATGGTCGATACTATTTCAATACCAAGTATAAAACAAAGGCATATTTCCAATTTATTACGAACCAAACTTCCAAGACACGTTTGCGGATGTTTTGATTTATGCTCTAAAAGTTTATATAAATGTGCTTACCTAATCATACTCAAGAAACCACTACTAATATACTAAATAGACTCTAACATACAGGTGCACATACATACATAAACCTATATAAGTTGTGCAATTATAAGAATAATAATTCAAGGAAAACCTGTTTTCGAACATACGATTTAAACACAACACTATTTTGTATTGATATACATTGTAATGGTAGAATAAAAGAATGATATAATTATTACCAACATTCAGATGTTGTACCGACATTCAAATGTGGTCAATTGATAGGAAACTATACTCATTAAGATTAGAGTATGATAAAATCAAGTCACAAGTAAACAAGTAAGTATAAAAGTTTAGTGTAAATATATTTATTTTAATTCGCTCGGGTCCATAATATATTTGGATCGGCCCTAACTACAGTGAGCCCTACCCACTAGAAAATCCGTTAGTGAGACTAAACTGATCGATCAGTGTTTTTTGTGGCTTGCATGGCTCCCTACGGTGAACAATTTCCCGTCGAATCCGTGAAGGGAGTGATTACCTAGAGAATGTGATGAGCAAATATTAATATGGAGTCAGTCGTTGAACATCTCACACCTCATGTGTCATAGGAAGGGAAGTTATAACCTTGAGCACACGTGTTGCTGTGTACATTGTTTTTTATATTTTTTATGCTATGTTGTATAAGTTGGTTGTTGAATTCAGGATGTCATGTTGTCTGGATTGGAAGTTTTGATGTCATGTTGTGAATGTTCGTTGCTATGTGAAACTTCGAAGCTGATTTTTTTTCTGTCCTACATGCCCAGCCGGACTGTGGCAAGGCCTCTTCACGGGATCAACTGGAGATAGTACCTAAAACTGGAATATTAGAATCATAGGGAAAGATACAGCGGGCCGATAGACTTTTCAACAACATGCAAGCGGCCGGAGGAATGAGGGTGAATTACAAGAAGTGGCGTGTGTGGGCCTCTCTCTGGTTTGAAACCATGAAGTGCTTTCACGATGCTAAAGGCAAACCTGAAGGAGAGCTCTCCTGAAGAGGAGAAAGCTTTTCAGGAAGCTGATACCCTTTGAGCGCTGCTATTCTCAGCATTCTTGGTGACAAGATTATCGACCTGTATTTGTCCATCACTACGGGAAAGGGCATGTGGGATGTGCTCGAGGCAAAATTTGGGGTCTCGGACGCAGGCAGTGAATTGTATGTCATGGAGCAGTTCTTTGACTACAAGATGACTGGTGAGCGCTCCATTGTTAAGCAGGCTCATGAGATACGGTCCATTGCTAAGGAACTTGAGCAAGTTTCCTGTGTGTTACCTGAAAAGTTTATTGCCGGTGTCATCATTGCCGAACTCCCTCCTTCGTGGAGGAATTTTGCTACTTCTCTGAAGCAAAAGAGACAAGAATTTTCCATTATGGATCTCATTGGGTCGCTTGATGTGGAAGAAAAGACGACGGCGAAAGACACACGAGCTCGAGGTTTTGAGGGAGGTTCGAGTGCTAACTTTGTTCAGAAGAAGAACTCCCAGTCCTACAAGCCCAAGAACAAATATAAGTCTGAGGAGAAAGGCAAGCATGATAAAAAGAACAAGCCTTCACAGTGTACCAACTTCAAGAGGAAGACCGATAAAAAGAACAAAGCGATCATAGGGCATGCCTAAGTTCATAAGCTCTAAAACGTGGCGATTGAAAGAGCTTGAATTTGTGGGCTTTAGGGCGCTAGAGCAACAATTTCTATTTATAAGGTGTGTGATGGAGCGAGCTCCAAACTTGAAGACAGTTGTTCACAAAGAAGATGACAAGCCATGCGAGGAGTGCGAGAGAATGTGCCCGCCATTTCGTCCTCCGAGAGGTGTTGCTTTCCGAGGGACAAAGATGAGCAAGAAACAATCGTCAAGCAGGTTAGAGATGGGGTCTTGTCCTTCACCCAGATAATTTTTCAAACTATCGTGGTAGATCAATGTTAGTCTTGGTAGTTGAATATGTCTGTTGTATTCAGTGTAATTAACCTACCAACGTCTTGTGTCTCTTTTCCAAGGAAGCTCCTACCAGAGCCACTCCTACAACAACTTAGAAAAGGGGCCTGTTACAATTCTCCGCAGTAGTTGTTTAAGTTTGCTCTTGGATGGCATGATCTAAAGGGTTCTGCCAAATCTGCGGGCACTTGATTTGGTGGAGTAGTTATGCCCTGGTCCTGCCTAAATTCTAAATCAGCAACTGAAAAATTATAACCATGAAACAAACATTGCCCCATAATAGGAATTTGCGCACAAAAATGTTGCTACAGACACAAGCTCAAGCATTAGGCAATCAGCTGTCATAGCAACACGTACATAGAAAATATTCAAACACTTAGTTTGTACATAGCATATATATAAACGAACGTCAATCATCTTGCTTTCTTGGTTCAGCATCCAACCCTAATCTCTTGCGGAGCGTAGGGATCCCATAGATACGGGCCACCAAATGAAAGATTACAGCGCCTTCTAAACAGATTCCAATTGTCACCAGAAACGCATTGCGTTCAAACTGAGGGTGATAAATTGACCACCTACAAATGTAAAGCGAGTTAGAAGCTGATTTATAAAATCACAATAAAGCATCTACAATTAAGAAGTGCACAATATTATACTTACCATGGAGTGCGTTCTGAATTATTGTTGACCGAGAATGAGGCTCCATGCTGCTGCAGACGCGCAAAGGAAATTACATAGTTAGCGTTACAGACTGTGAAAAGAATTTTTTGAAAGCTGTTTTTTCAAAGTATAATATTACAAAGCTTTAAAAAAAAGACTGTGAAACAAGAATTTAATAAAACAGAAATATTACATCTATTTAGCGCTAACTTGTTTGCATATTTTGTTGAGGAAGAAGGAAAGGTAAAAAACGATAACAAAATAAGGACATTTAATGAGCATAGCACAAAAAATTGTTATGTTGTTCTTCATTTTTTACTCAATACGATCCTAAATTCCAGCAATAAAGGACGGTTAGCTTGATCTGCGTCTGAAGTTCAGCTGTAGATCCGGTGGGGATTCTCTGACTTAGATTTTGGTGACTTTCCGTCATTGACAGTTGGTCCCCACAACTGGTGTGTGCCCCACTTTCAGTGACCCAAAGTCAGGAAAAAGTTAGAGAAGCAAAGTCAGACAATCTGCGCCGCTGTAGATCACCACGCAATAATAGACAAAACAATACTAGATCTGATTTTGCAAATATCACACGGCCGGGAAAGAATGCATGCATACCTTGTTATTGTTAACATGATTTGAAGATTCTAAAGACCTGAACCGGCGAAGGGGGTTCCCGGCATGGCTGATCTTTGGCAACAGCCGCCGATATTCCTCCGTGGCGGCCCCCGTAAAGTAAGCCTGCGGTGGTCGCTGAAAGGCACGACCGCAGATCTTTCTGGCCGTAGACCGAAGGGCTGCCGCCATCGAAATTCAGTTCGCGAAGATCTGCCCCCTAGTTTTGTTCTCGCAGTTCCTCAATGTGTTCTTCTGAAGTTCTGATTTCTCTCCCAAGTAGTCCCTTTTTATATACTAGCCTACTAGGGTTTCCCGTTTCCGACCGTAACACAGCCCGCTAGTACCAGACCGTGTCGTTTTCGTGGTCGTATCCCTCTCCAGACACTAGCCACTCGCTGCATGCCCTCTCTCTCGATTCTACTTTCCCATCTATTCCAGCTCACTCCGGCCACACCAGCCCCTTCCCGGCCGTCGCCTCCAGGTACCCCTCCGGTAGCAGCTCGTCCAGGCTCGTCTCCGTCAGAAACCGCATACCGGCGGGCGGGCCTGGCAGCACCCACAGGCCGGAAGCGGTGCACGCTACGCTCCAAGCCGGCGGCGACCTCCCTCGCCTGCGCCGCGGTCGTGACCCCATGCTCCCAAAGCAGAGGAACACCACCGATGCGGCAGTTGGGCGTCGAGCCACCCCACATGCACTCGTGACGCTGTTGGTCGTCGTCTTTGGGGCCAAGCTGGAGGAAGCGGGCCGGTAGTCACCTCCCGACGCGCACGTGGCGCCCCTGGACCTCCGACGCCTTGGCTTGTGTCGGCGCGTGCATGACGAGCACGGTCAGGGAGAAGGCGCTCCCGCCGGCGGCTTCGAGCGCGGACATGAAGTGGCCGGATCCCCAGGTCGGGATGATGACGGCGGTATGGCGAGACGCCATTGATGGAGGACTGGAGTGGGTTTTCGAATTTTGGTCAGCAATGGCGAGCTCTGCCTTGACGGAATGAAACTGTTGCGAGAATCTGAAGAGACTGATTCGCCTGACCTTCTTTCCATACGATAAATTTAGTAGCAATCACAACATACTTTCTCTTCCAAATCGCGTCGCATCAGGTTTGCCACCGACAGCTACTACCCAACGCCGTCCACATGCGCAATTGTTGGTACTACCTCCGATTCACAAAAAGTGTCGGATGAAACAATCACTTCACATACAACTTAAAGGTATAGTCATGACAAATTTTATGGACCGGAGGGAGTACAATTCTTGACTGATCATGCACGTCTTCTTCTCCGACTACGATGTCATAGTAACGGCCATAGCATGGAACGACGATTTGTCTTCTCGGCATCTAATCATGATCGACAAATTTACTGAAATCAACCACCAGTTCTCGCAATAAAGAATATATCCACCAAGGGGCGGCACAGGATACTGACAATAGGTATTCTGTTATAAATCGATAGCAAAGAAACGACGAAGAGCGGAACGATCAAACCAAAGGGGACACGAGATTTATCGTGGAAAACCTCTCCAAACAAAGGAGAGGAAAAAACCACGGGCGCCAGCCAGCAATACTTCACTATATCGAGTGAGGTTACAAACGCCGTGGGTTTACAATGTGTGGCTTACCCCAAAACGGCGGCTTACAAGAGGAATATATAGAAGCATAAAACCCTAGATCGGCTGCAGTCCAACCTGGAATCGATCCCACCTCGGCAGTACTACCGCTTATCCCAGCGGTACTACCGTTGGGGTGGGCTGGTTCGTCTCTTCCCACCTCAGCGGTACCGGCGGCGGTACCGCCAGCGGTACCAGTCGGAACCGGACAAATGCGTCAGACGGCCATTCTGGCGGTAGCGGTGGCAGCAGCTCTCGAGCGGTAGTACCGCTTAACCCAGCGGTACTACCGCTGGAATTTGGAACACCCAAAAACAACATATTCAGACTTCAGAGTCAAGAAAAAATCCAATGCAAAACCTGAAGGTTCACAATGGAAAAGTACAGACACATAGATCGATGGAAGAGCATTACCGATTTTCTAGCTTGGAACTTGAAAAAAAAATCAAAGAAGATTCAGATTTTAGAACCCTACCGTGACTGAATTTTGGTTGCTCGCTTCGCTGGCGTGTCTTGGCAACGCCTGGTACTCCTGTAGATGAAGCAGCCCAAAGCCTCAACGCCGGATTCGGGATCCCGCCTGACGCCGGTGCTCCCGCCGCTTGGTCGCCCCAGCCAACGCCGGCGATGCGCCAGCCGCCTCGCCTAATTGATCAACCGCCCCTAGTTTCCTAGTGTGTTGTGCTGTTGTATCGCTTGACTGACCGAGCGCTGACCGCTGAGTCTGGTCAGGTACATCCAACGGCGTAGCCAGAAATTGTTGACGACCCGGGCCAAAAACTAAGGGCTAAAATTATCCCAAAAAACACCCCAGTTTTAAGACATCACCGGGCCAATTTCAGCTGTAACCCGGGGGATATTATCATTTGATCGAGTTGAAAGTCAGTAGGTCACTCTTCTGTCGATTCGGTGGTTTGCACTTGAAAAAAGATGTCACTTTCCTATATCGTTTGTTCATCTTGTCTTCCTGTAAGTTGAAATGGAAGTAAAAAATCACTAAATCGGCTCTACATGATACACTAACAGAACGAATGAAGTCGGCCCAGCAACGCACCCGCAGGCCGCAGCACAGCAAAGACAACGGGAGAAGCCACGGACATCCAGTAGCGGCGGCGGCCGTCGAGGCGCGGGAGGGGAGCAGCCGGCGAATCCATTAGGAGTTGTGAGCCGGCGAGTCGCGGCGAGGTCCCGACCAGCGCGCTTTAGGGGAGCAGCGTACGACGGTGCTTGCTGCTTGGGACGCCGGCCGGCTTGGAAGAGGAGCGGCAGTAGTCCGCGTTGCGGTACGCCACGCCGCCACAACGCCTGGGCGGAAGGCGGAAGCGACCTCACGGCGGGGAGCCTGGATGAGCCAATTAGCCAAGGAGCCGCATTGCCCTTCGGTAAATACTGTCGATTCTGAATTATACTGTGTGCGGTTCTATGCTCTAGCCGTTCGATTTGGACCCGGTAGTTCGTAATTTTGAGCGAAGTGGTGAATGTTACAGTTTATTCTTAGATTCGGAATAGTGAGGCATGAGCTTATTTTACCTGTTTCACGAGTAATTCGTTAAGTGTAATTTGGTACGCTTGCCCACGAGGCACGAGTCATGTCACATACCGAAAGAATATGGGGTGCATCATTAGGGTTTTGGCAAGTACATTATTGGCTGGTTTACTCATGGGTTCAAGCACATCACCGGATGAACTTTTTTCGGTATCCACCCATCTGGTCGCCGCCAAGTACGATTTGATGTCAGCATATTTGGAACTCTCGTCACTGATAGCAGTTCGTGAATGAGAGGATAACTGGATTCTTGACAGATTCGCACGTTAGCTTTTCTTACGACGTGCACCAAATAAAGAGCACTAGGTTATTGGCAGATTTAGCCGGATTGTCCATGGAAATCAAATAATTTGCACGACAACATAAGTTCTTTTCCTATCATCATTTAGGTTTCGATCTTCTGCACTAGTTGCTCTTATTTACTATTGCTTTTGCTTTACTCCTTGAATATCACGTTTCTCGCAACAAAGGTCATTCTCTAACTGCTCATCTTTTTTTTCCCCTTCGCAGGAAGCAAAGCATGAAGATGGGCTCAGTGCGCTGCCTGATGACATTATATTGTCTATCTTGATGAGAGTCGACATAACTACGGCAGCACGGACTAGTGTGCTGTCAAAGTGCTGGAGGAATTTGCCTTGGTTGCTTCCTGAGCTAAACCTTCGTGTCTGTGCTTTCCTGCCCGTCCCATGCCCGGCACCTGTTGAGGCACATCTGATGGATCAAGCAACGACTTGTCTAACCAAAGCAACTAGGAGTTTCTTGGCTGACCCCAGCAGGTCCTCCGTCAGAAGGCTAAGTCTTCAGCTCTATGTGACCAGCGATTACTCGCGTGAGATTGGCCCGCTGGTTTGCGACGCGATTGACAGCGGTGTGGTAAAAGAACTGGACCTTTCTATTGTTGATGATGACAAGGAACCTATGGAGTGGAAACATGAGGACATGCTACAGCAAGCCCAGGCCGTCGATGGGTTTTTTTCCACCTATCCTTGTGTACTTCGTTGCCTCACAACGCTCTTTTCTGCGTAATGTTCGGTTTGCTGACGGGGATATACATCACCTCCTATTTGACTGCTGCAAGCAACTGCAGCACTTAACTATGGACCACTGTGACGTCGGCGAATGTTCTGTATGGCATATAAATGCGCCCAATTCCAAGCTCAGAATCCTCGAGGTCTACTTGACCTGCTGGGAGAATTTTGAGGTGCTCTGCCTACCAAAACTGGAGCGGCTCCATTGCGATACTTGGTTTTATTTCGAGTACCCCTTGTGTTTTGGTTCTGTCCCATCTCTCAAGGAATTGGCTCTTATATGTGGTGCAACCGTTGATCATCGAGACTTTAGTTTAAGTAAGGTTCTACGTGGTACCACAAACATACATACTCTGACTCTGAACTTCCAAGGAGAATGGCTTTGGATGCAACCTGAAGGAAAGCAACTCTGCGCTGCATTTGACAAGCTAAGAAAGCTGTCTATTTGGGGCATCTTTGTTGATTTTGACTTGTTATGGACAATAAATCTTCTTGAAGCTGCTCCATCTGTTGAGATATTTTCTGTGCAGATACTTTTTCGCCCATTCTTTCTCCCTTTAGTCTAATATATATACATATCCATATGCACATTTTTTGAATTTAGAACAGGCTCTCAAAACAGATAAGTATGCGTGACCATTATCCTGTTGTTCTGAATATGTCGATGCTTTATGCAGGTATGGGACCATCCTTGTCAAGATGATAATGAAGAGTTAAGAACAACAACAATAGTTTACGAGGCTCAGGGAACAAAGCCTTCATGGGGCATGCCTAAGTTCACAAGCTCTAAAACGTGGCGATTGAAAGAGCTTGAATGTGTGGGCTTTAGGCCGCTGGAGCAACAATTTCTATTTATAAGGTGTGTGATGGAGCGATCTCCAAACTTGAAGACAGTTGTTCTCAAAGAAGATGACGAGCCATGCGAGGACTGCGTGCTCCGAAAGGAGGTTTCTTTCCGAGGGACAAAGATGAGCAAGAAACAATTGTCAAGCAGCTTAGAGATGGGGTCTTGTCCTCTGCCCGGATAATTTTTTCAAACTGCCGTGGTAGATCAATGTGACTCGTGGTAGTTAAACATGCACCTACACAGAGACTACAGATATTTGGCGCAGCCTCATTATCATGTTGGGTGTGCGTCCCCATGTGGATTTTTGTTGCATGTAAGGTGTGTATCTCCATGTAGAAGGATTTAACATGGAAATATTTCCCCTGTGTCGTCAGATGTACCTTTTTTTTAATCTGATAAGTATGTGTCCTCTTGTATGCTCAATATAACAAGTGTCGATGCTTGATACATATTTGGGACCATCCTTACCAAGAGGATGGGCAGTTAAGAACATTAATAATTTACATTGATCGAACAATTATCAGGTATCACTTTGCAATTGAAAGAGCTTGAGTTTATTTGCTTTAGGCCCCTAGAGCAGCAAATTTGTTTTGTAAAGGCTGTGATGAGGCGAGCTCCAAACTTGAAAACGGTGTTCCCGAAGAAGATGACGAGACCCAGGATCTCGAAGCAATGGCCACTCCCCCTACCAGAGGAGGCTCCTTTCCAAGGGACAGAGAGGAGCAAGAATCAATAGTGAAACAACTTTAGAGAAAGGGATCTGTTACAATTTTCCGCAGTAGCTATTTAATAGGATTATGAAGTGAAAGCTGTGAGAGTTTAAACTATCACAGCTATATCTTCGTTGGGGGTCTATCTTGGAGCATTTTAGAAAAAGAAATGTTCTTGTAGTTAATGAGTGTATTGTCTGAAAATTCTGATCATATCATACTTCCGACTTCCAGTCATTCAATGTATGCTTTGAAGCCTTTATATATACTGTCGAGTAATGCTTGGGAGGTGCTGATCAGGGATTGTTTTCCCAGCTCCTATTTCCGCTGGGATCAGGTTGGAGATTTGGTGCTCCCGATCTCCAGTGATCTTGCCTATTTCAAAAAAAACAAAAAAAATATTTAAAAGTTTCAAACAAATCTGAAAAAAAATCATGCACGTTCTAAATGATATATTGTGCAACATCTCAATGGAAAATACTTTACGGTTTGAGGTTCACAAAAAAGACAAATGTATACTCCTAGATCTAAGTATAGTGAACAATATGTAGTTTCATATTTTCAACTTTTGTCTTTTTTGTCTAGCTCACAGTGTATTGTATTTTGCATTGAGATTTTGCACGTTTGTAGGATATATCATTTAGAACATGCATGTTTTGTTTCAGATTTTTTTTGAAACTTTTAAATACATATTGCTGAAATATTGGTTAATATTAGGGTGGGCTTTGGGCCCATCTAACAATTCCAGAAAAATCGCTAAAGGCCCATGCTGCCATGGCAAGTGGTGGGAGTTTAGTCCCACATGGCTAGTTGTGAGAGATGTACACCAACTTATAAGGTGAGATCTTCTCCCACATGTATGAGGTGTTGGTTGTGAAGAGAAAGGAGGTGCTCCACACGCGCGCTACTCCTCCTCCGCCGCCCGCCTCGTCACGACGCGCGCGCCGCGGGTTGTGGGAATCTCGCCGAGCCGATCTTATCTTTGTATCACGCAGGAAAAATGTGGGCGGCAACGGAAACGTTTTGCCTTAATGGCGTCAATGGAGAATGAATGTGAGCTGAAACATTTTGTCTTAAGTGCTCTTAAGTACGGCCGTTTCCAGTCTCTTAATTCTCCCTTAATTGCGTGCGTTTACGTTGGCCTTCCACCTGCGTGTGTGTCTATATGAGAGAGGTCGCTCCTCTCCAGCAGACACAGAACAGATCACATCTGCTCCACGCGTCGCCATAGTCGTTCCTCTCGCTGTTGCTGCTTCCGGTGATCCCATCACGTCCACCGCGTACACGGCCGACGGGAGAGCAGGCCTCCGAAACCCCGCCTCTCGATATCATGTACGGGAGAGGGCGATTAGGTTTTTGGGAACGTCTCATACGCGACTGCTCGCCTCTGTTCATCTGCTTCAACTACGTCCGGTCTCCTTCATCAACATCATGACCACCGATGACGCCGGTGCTGCTGCCGCCGCCGCTTCTCAAGAGGCTGCCAACGCCGCTGCCTCCGCTTCTGCTACGGCCAACTGGCCTACTGGAGGGTATACGATGTTTATCCATATCCTGTTTATTTCCATGTCTGCAGTATTAGTGATTTGCGTAGATGTTTCTTCTATATCCCTAGTACATGCTTATATCATCAAGTTTCAGTATGTCATTACCATTGCTCACGTCATGTTCATGTTTTATTCTTGGATTAATTTAATTGAACAATTGCTTAAATACTCAACAATCCAAAAACCTAATATGTGTAGGCAATGTTCGATCCAAGGTTTTGCTGCTACACTGAAACCAGCCCCGTTTACGGGGACATATTTTAAGCGTTGGCAAACCAAAACCACCTTATGGCTCACGGCGATGAACGTGTTCTGGGTCTCCGGTGTTACTCCCACTGGAACGATTGCTTCTGAACAGGAGAAGGCGTTCAGGGAGGCCACCGTCGTCTTTGTTGGAGCCGTTCTGAGCGTGATCGGAGATAAGTTGGTTGATGCATATTTACATGTGCGGGTTGCCAAGTACTTGTGGGAGGCGCTCAAATCAAAATTCGGCGCAACTGATGCTGGAAGCGAGATGTACACTATAGAGCAGTTCCACGATTACAAGATGGTTGAAAACCATTCTATATTGGAACAAGCTCATGAGATACAGTGCATCGCTAAAGAGCTTGAGCTTCTCAAGTGTGTGCTACCGGGCAAATTTGTCGTGGGATGCATAATCGCTAAGCTGCATAATTCCTGGAGGAACTTTGCTACTACTCTAAAACACCAGAGGCGTGAATTCTCAGTTGAGGATGTCATCGGCCATCTGAGTGTTGGGTTGCGTGCATGGAAAACAAAAATTTCGCCAACTACGCAATAGCCAGGATCTACTATGAAGATACAAGTGCAAGACATGCATATTTGATCCAACTGTAAATCGTTACCGACACCGTTGAAGCGGAAAAGATGTCGATGACGACGTTGATGAAGCTTCTGGAAGAACTCCCTCGACTAAGACTAGCCGAGAGAACATCGTAGACTCCTCGCGTCCCGCCTTGATCCAACAGAGTGAGATAGAGTCAACCGTTTCTCAACAGATCGCCCCTCTGAGTTTCGCACGCATACATCGGAACTAGTCCAGCAGGGCTTCGCCGTCCACACTTGAAGCACTCACCGCTGGTGTATATGAAGGTGGAGATCTCAACACATGAGAAGGAGGAAGAGAGAGATTAGAGATCTAGATCTAATCTAATCGGAGAGGATCCCTCTAAATATTTAGAGGTTCCCTCTAAACCAACTAGAAGAGATCTAAACTTGTGTGTCCCCAAATAGGAGGGGGTGGGGGTTTATATAGGAGGCCAAAAGGTGGAGGGACTTGGGGAAGGGAAAGCTTTCCCCTAGTCCAAGTCGACTTGGGCAAGGGGAAAGTCCCCAAGCCCAATTCGGTTTGGGAGGGGGAGTTGGACTCCAACTCTCCTCCCCCTCCTTTCCTTGCACCGCCCCAAGTGGGGCCCGGCCGCCGCACCGCCCCAGGTGCGGCCCACAGCCACACCGACCTAGGTGGGGCCCACCCGGCCGACGGGCCCTTGCAACCACCGCCGCCGTCCGTCGCCCCCCCATGGGCCATGCGGCCCACTAGGGTTCGGCCATGGGGGGGATCCCCCCACTTCTCGCACGGCTCGGCCCACCACCACCTAATGGTGGTGCGGTTGCTATGTGGGCCCTAGGGCCCATGTAGCAACCACCTTTTATTGGCCTTTATATTTTTCCAATAATTATTTATTAATTAAATAAATTAATATTTAATTAAATAAATTTTGTCTAATTAATTCTTATTTGAATATTTCGTTTTACAGAATATTCCCCGAATTAATTACTTATCATATAAAACACTTTTACATGATTCGGGACACCTAATTTCCCCCGAAAAAATACTCTGGATAAATATTTCCCTCTTATATAAACCTTCGGAATAAATCCGACTAGTGATAGCAACTTCTATCACTCCGAGACACCTAGTGTCTGCATAATCCAATCTCTCTGATAAATATATTATCTACCACGCAGAAACCATTTCGGTGATACTCTCTCGGTATCCAGACCAACCATATACACAACAAACTAGAACTGACTTAAGCGTGTTACCCTACAGGTTCGATAACGTGTTGCTATAATTAGATGTTTCCATCTAGTCTCACCGGCCCGGGCCAGGTAGGGCTACCTGAATAACTGCTACCGTTATACGAAGGACACTCTGTTGAACCTGTTGATTATTAATTCGTCATTCCCATTACTCGTGATACTGAATTTACCCGAGATAAAGTATTCCTGATATTTCCATGAATCAATCCATGATTCACTATATCCTTGATGATCCCGAAGAGCAAGTCTTGATGCCTGCACAAATAAACGGGATTAGGTTGAGACTCCAAGTGCAGAGTGTATAGTAAGTGGAAGACAGTTTTCCCCACGAGGGTGACTCGAGGGTTCTATATCGAACTCTCGAGGAATCTGAAGTGGTAGATTTATCTTCTTAGCCTTCTTTTGGTTACCTACAAAACAAGGTTAGATGTTTTGGTCCTCAACCTCACCTGTGGTTGTCAAGCACAAGGTGTAAGAATGATATCAGGATAGTTATGCAATGCAAACAAGAAATAAATATGCAATGATGGTGGATGCAATGATATATATTTTTGGGTTTTTGAATGATGTATGCAAGATGAAAAGTATTTTTGTATTTTCGGATTTAATGATGGCTGAAAATAGAAAAGTGGTATATGGTGTTGGAAAGGTGTTTCTTATGATTAAAAATGGACTGGGGTTCATGGTTTCACAAATGCACTCTCTCTTTATAAAGTGGTAGACAATGGAACACACACAGTTAACATAAGAGATTGCAACACAGGGTTTGATAACAAGTTACTTAGATATATGGGCATCACGTCCTAACATAGAGATCTTTTGGTTATTAACCTCTCTTATACTCCACCAAGATGCGAACTAAATCATAACACCTCAGTAATTAAGATAACTCAGAGTATAGCATTAAGTATCATGACATGAAGTGAAAATAAGAACATGCTAGATCTAGTCATGGAGTAGTGGCAATGATCACGCCCACATCCCCGGTAGCATGGTATTTTAGTTTTTCCCTAGTGAGGCCACAAACTAAGGTAAAGATACCAAAGTGGATCGCAGAACTTTCTCTCACGTTCACTGCACTAGCCACCCCCCGTTACTCCAACTAATGCACACGTTCCCCCACACACGCTCTCATAAACATGCTTGATCAAAACAAGTAGACAAGAACGGGGTACATAATATGCATCTATACTCATAACTGAAACAAACATTGCAATCTCAAACATATATTAACTCATAAAGATCCACCACAAAGGTATTACAACGGTGACCGTAATCATGTTCAGCAGCTCATACGGTGCTAATTAGTGAAGCTCAAGAGGAGAGATACATAAGTTACTTCCACAAACCCATAGTCCAGAGTGGACTACTCCCTCTTCATCATGGAGACGGTGGAGAAGTCGTGGAGAAGATGGAGACCACGCCGGTAGCGCCCCGCCGGAGTTTTCCCCCTCCAATCTGCAGCTCCTGATCTCCGTTTCGGTGTTTCTGTGTTTGTGCGGCGCTCCTTCCAGAGAACGTCGGGGGACCTTTTTTATAGGCGTTTTTAGGTCAAAACTATGTCGGTGGAGCGAAGATCTACGGCAACGGAGCCACGAGGGCCAAACGAGTGGGCCCACGCGGCCACAGTACCTAGCCGCGTGGGCCACCCCGTTTGGTCCTCGGACTTCCGTTTGTTCGCTTCCTTCGCCCACAGGTCTTCTTCCCTCCAAATATTGACGCCCGTAAATTTCCAGGTGATTTCGTTGACGTTTAGGTCCCTGAAACATTAAAATAAGAAAACGGGGTTTTCTGCCTGTGCAGGGTTAATTCCATAAAAATAGGGAATAAATGAATATTCCCAAAAATCATTATAAAACATTGATATAACCCTTATATGATGCAAATATGATTGGAATATAAGCAATTAAAGTGCAAAGTTCATGTATGCATTTTACATGCATCAACATCCCCAAGCTTAATCCATGCTCGTCCTCGAGTATGAAGATGATAAAACTAACATGGACTTTGCAATTTAATACTTAACAATGAATATCAAAGATGATTACTATTGCTACATATAGTCAAATGATTCATTCTTCAAAGGAGTAGCAATATGCAAATAGTTTATGAAGTGATATCAAGTATTCAAGACAAGGATGTTCATTGATAGTTCACAAAGTGTAACATGGTAGCAAGTAATATGGAACACATGTATGCATAATGATAAGCAGAACATCCTACAATGGTCATAGAGTGATGATGAAAATCTGAAATGATAGGTGTACACTTTGGAAAGATGTATATGTGAGTAGAGGTAAAGCATGCATAAGTTTCATCCAACTTCCAAACTCTTCTACTTAAGTTAATGATTGCAATAAGGTATTCATTGGTGTCAAGCTCTCATTGCCCCTATCATAGCATCTTGAATGATTAAGGTTAAAGTGAAAGCAAATATGAGTAGTGTGCTTGATAAAGAATGGGTTGAATGTCTCATGCCCCTTGAATACAAGTACTTACACCATGTGTTACTCAACTTGGGAAACAAAGCAAGTTCAATTAAATATCATTGTAAGCATAATAGTATCATCAAGAGCGTTAACTGGGGTACCTCTTGTCCCAAGATATGGAACAAGCCCATATCAAAATGACAAGACAAACAAACAAAATGAACAATCTCAACACCCTTTTTATTTACCATTTGGAATAGTTTTTTATTGCAAGGTGTATCACAGAAGGTTCACCATAGTATGTAAGTAAATTTCCACCATGAATGATGCATGGCTTAGATTAGCGGCCCGGGCGTCTCTCTAACCATTTACACAAACTCATTTAAACTCACTCTATTTCCACATTTATTTCAACATGATAAGCATCCATAGACAAAAGCACATGATATCAACTAAATGAGATGAAGAGCGTGTTGAAAGCTTGCCATGTGACAGCACATGTGGGCTAACTTCCAACCCAAAACATTCATCAAGCCACAAACATCATAATCTTAATCACAATGGGTCAAGTTTTATTATGCAAATAAAAGAACATTGTGCATCAAGTTCGTGAGAGCTATATAACCAATTTTTTTCCATTGCAATCAATAACATAAACATTTTCATTCAGAGGTAAGATAACACAAACAACATGTTAAACATACTCGGAATAGCATAAAGCCAATAGGTAGATATGGTGGACTCACTGGAATAACTTTGGTTGAAGGTGTTGGAAACAAGTTTTTGCTTGTTGGAGTTTTTGGGCTAGCAAAAGGGAGAAAGTTGACCATCTAGATGCATGCATGAGTGTCCATAGAACTAACTAATCCATGTTAAACCAAGTAAAATAACAATCAGCAACAAAACATGAATAAGTGATAGCTCTACAGAAAGAATTTGCAAACTATTACTCATAAACAAGCTCATGAATCATGCAACTATATGTATCATTAAAAATCAAGTCAAACATCCCTTTTCCCAATCTTATAAAAGCATCCAACATATTTCAACCCATATTTCCAGTAACTCTCTCATATATAATTGATAGTTTGTGGTCTCTCAAGACTCAAACAAAAACAAAAAACGACGCTCCAAGTTTATGCGATAAAGTGTTTCGATCGAAAAACAGAAATTGGACGTGTGCAAACCGAGAGTGTGTAGGTCCAGGGGTTGTCTTCACATCCCCAAGCTTATGGTCTTCACCATCCTTGGATAGCTCTTCGTGCATCTCCTCCAATCCTTGTGAAAAAACTTCAAAACACCGTTTCTCCCATCTCTTTTCTGTGGTGTGCATTAATAGTGATAAACAAATAGGTTCCTTGCTGCATATAATTGATGTCTACGCACGATTCTATTCTTGTAGACAGTGTTGGGCCTCCAAGAGCAGAGGTTTGTAGAACAGCAGCAAGTTTCCCTTAAGTGAATCACCCAAGGTTTATCGAACTCAGGGAGGTAGAGGTCAAAGATATCCCTCTTAAGCAACCATTCAATTAATATACAAGAAGTCTCTTGTGTCCCCAACACACCCAATACACTTGTCAGATGTATAGGTGCACTAGTTCGGCGAAGAGATAGTGAAATACAAGTAATATGGATGATTATAAGTGGTAATTGCAATCTGGAATAAAAATGGCAGCAAGCAAACATGTAGCAGAACTGGTTGTAAACGGTGTTTCAATGCTTAGAAACAAGGCCTAGGGATCATACTTTCACTAGTGGTACCTCTCAACATGTTAGCACAACTGAATGCAAGTAAATGATACTCGGGATTATTCTCCTTCTTGATAACACAAGAGTACTACGTGTAGGGCTGCAAAAGCACTCCTCAAAGTCTGAGTAAACAAACACCACAGTTCCCAAGAACAAGCCATGATAGATATCTAAATTATTCATAGAGTCACACACAAGTGCCCACACTGTCACCTTGATACCGTGTTGTCACAATGACTCCGGGAACTAGATACAATCACTTGAGTAGCATAAACATTACATATGAATTCAGCGATACTAGCAATACTCATGATCACATAAAGATCACACCATGAGAGAGAGAGGTAAACCACATAGCTACCGGTAGAGCCCTCAGCCTCGGGGGAGAACTACTCCCTCCTCATCATGGGAGTCAGCAGCGGCGATGAAGATGGCGGTGGTGTCGATGGAGATGACTCCGGGGGCACTTCCCCGTCCCGACGGCGTGCCGGAACAGAGATTCTGTCCCCCGAAACTTGTCGTCGATGGCGGCGGCGCTGCGGAACTCTTCGTGGAAATTGGCTTGGTTTTTTAGGGTTTACGCCTCGGGGGAATAAATAGGCAAAGGGGCAACGTCGGTGGAGCCCGAGGTGGGCCTCCTCACCAGCTGGCGCGGCAGAAGGGGGGGGGGCCGCGCCGCCAGGTGGTTTGGCCACCTCGTGGATCCCCTTCGTCTCTCCTTCGGACTCCGTGTACGTGTTGGAAAAATAGGGACTTGGCCTTTTGTTTCGTGCAATTTCGAGAATATTCGCAGAAGTACTTTTCTGGAATCAAAAACAGCAGAAAACAGGGAACTGGCACTTCGGCATCTTGTTAATAGGTTAGTCCCAGAAAATGCATAAAAGTGATATGAAGTGTATATAAAACATGTAGCAAATGGTATAATATAAGCATGGAACATCAGAAATTATGGATACGTTTGAGACGTATCAAGCATCCCCAAGCTTAGTTCTACTCGTCCTCGAGTAGGTAAAACGATAACAACAAATAATTTCTGAGGAGACATTCTTTCACACAATCTTGATCATAATATTGTAAGACATGTAAGCTGTGATCAAATCATTCAAGGCAAATGTATATAGTTGATATCAAAAGACAAAGCAAGAGTCAAACAAGCTAAAAGTTTTCATGAACTATTTCTTCAAAGACATGAAACCGTACAAGGTTCATTAAAGATGATTTAAGTATCCAGCATAGGAGTTCTATCCTTCAAACCAAGCATCAAGTAAATTTTCATAACATAGAAGGATTCAGCCAAGTAAACATAAACATGAACGTCATGAATCAACTGTTTCGAAGTCTACTCAACCGGTGAGCGCAAGCATTTGGTATTGGCACCATGATGTTATGGCAAAGAGAACATTAATGGGGGTTTGGAAGGCCAAAGGAAGAAAGTCTCACAAAGCTATAAGTGATCATTAGACAAGAGGAAGTCTTATAATCGAAGCTATGTAAGGAGTAGTGATTGCCATGCAACAGATACACATAGAGCTATATGTGTATGAAAGCTCTCCAATGGAACTAGTGGGGGTGCATCCAACTCGGTTGCTCACGAAGACCTAGAGCACTTTTGAGGAGGCTCATCATTGGAATATACAACCCAAGTTCTATAGTGTAAATTCCCCACATAGTTATACAATAGAACATGAAAACTCTCTCACATGGAGTATAGGTGCTAAACATGAGCACAAATGATGACTATGAATAATGCAGGTGCCATAACATGAGCACAAGTGTGAACAAAGGATAGTAATGTTGCCCCTTTTTCTTTATTCTTCTTTTTTTTTCCTTTTTTCTATTTTTTTTTTTTTTCTGTTTCTCTTTTCGATGGCTCAATGGCTCTTTTCACATTCAGGGGCAACATCCTAATACAACAACACACTTTTTGGTACAAATAACTCATAATGAACAAAACATGATGTATGAAACTGATGCCTCTGCCAGTGTAGCAGGATATGCAATGATCTAGCGTAACATGGGTAAACCACACATCAGCTGTATAGAATCATGCAAAGCAATATATATGTGATGAAATGACAACAAGTCATGTAATGTAAGATGAAGTTGCATGGCAATATATCTCGGAACAGCTATGGAAATGCTGCGGTAGGTAGGTATGGTGGCTGTTTTGAGGAAGATGTATAGGCTTATGTGTAGGAGAACAAGAGAAGTCCTCCCACGGGTTTGGATGTACTGGCGAAGTATGCACAACTCTCAATGTGAGCAGAAGGCAATGCACATCACCGAAGAGGCTAGCAAATATGGATGGTGGAAGTGCCAAAAACCGTAGCTTAACATTAGTCAAAAAGAACTCACAAGTTTATTGCAAACAACTAGCAGGTTCAACATTAAGAGCATGATTAAAATTCACTCCAAGAAGGGCCGTTCACGGCGGTACAAGTACCCCGTTAGATCCTCGACCTTCAGCACAACTTAGTTACTAATGAACTTTCAGACATGGAAAGCTATCAAATCCAACTACACCTTCAACAATTTTAGTATAGTTTGTAGTACGGTACAAGCTCAAAGACAACAATCCACTAATGTTTTTAACTTAATTAACCAGCAAGCTTTACCATCTAATACCTCAAAACATTTGCAAAGAATCAAGTTATCAAAGTTTCAATGATCTACAAGACTATGCAAGTTTTCATCATACCACTACCACATGTAGCATTTTCTTTTTCCAAGCAAACACCAATCAACTTATTTAAACATAAACTCTCCAAATGATAATATAATGCAGCAAGAGAGTGTTTATAAACACGTGCTAACAGCTTGAAGAGATGCATGAAAAACAGGAGCTAAAAGCACTGCAGTAGCTAGTTAAGAATACTCAACAAATATAAGTGAAGAACATGAGTATTCACATGAAAAAGCGGAGTGTCTCTCTCCCACACAAGGATTGCTAGGATCCGAATTTATTCAAACAAAACAAAAATAAAAGCACACAGATCCAAGTAAAGCGCATAAGATGTGAAAGAATTAAAATATAGTTTCACTAGAGATGACCTGATAAGTTGTTGATGAAGAAGGGGATGCCGGGCATCCCCAAGCTTAGACGCTTGAGTCTCTCTGAATATGGTTGGGGATGAACCACGGGGGCATCCCCAAGCTTAAGCTTTTCACTCTTCTTGATCACATAATATCACCCTTCTCGCTTGATCCTTGAAAACTTCCTTCACACCAAACTCAAGACAGTTCTCATTAGAGGGTTAGTGCATAAACAAAAATTCTCATATTCTGTAATGAAACAATCATTCCCAAAGCTTCTGGACATTAGCTACAGCCACCAATGCTTTGTGGAGCAAAGAAATCCACAAAACATCGTAAAAGAGCGAATGCAAAACAAAAGGCAGAATCTGTCAAAAACAGAACAGTCTGTAAGACGGAATTTTTCGAGGCACTTAAGTTTCTCAGATGGATCTGGCCCAAAATAATGAAAGTTGCGTACATATCTCAGGAAGATGCGTGATTTTTCGTAGAATTTTCGAATTTTCTACAGGGAGAAAAGCTCAAATTCGTGACAGCCAAAAATCTGTTACTGCGCAGAAATCCAAATCTTGCATCAACTTTCAATAAGAACTTTACTTGGCACAACAATGCAATAAAATAAAGATACAAAGGAGTTGCTACAGAAGTACAAAACTCCTTGACTCAAAGAAAATAAAAATAACAGCAAATAAAAACGATGGGTTGTCTCCCATAAGCGCTTTTCTTTAAAGCCTTTTAGCTAGGCATAGTGATTTTGATAATGCTCTCATATGTATAAGAGTTGAATATAAAGAGCATCAAAAAGCAAATACCAAACACATTTAAGTCTAACCCACTTCCTATGCAAAGGAGTCTTGTAAGAAAAAAATCAATAAGCATAAAGTGACTAGCATAGAAAGGCAAAACAAGTGCAACTTCAAAAATTTCAACAAAAGAGAGGAGACTTGATATTATTGATATATGAATCCATGTCTCCCTCTCTCATAAAAACTTTCAGTAGCATCATTGATAAAATCCACAATATAATCATCACATGAAACATTCTTACCATGATCCATATGCACAAAAGTATCTTCATTTTCACATAAGAAAAGTTCTTCTCATTAATAACAATGGGGGTCATCATAAAGAACTCGAACATGATAGACAAGTTGTATATTAAAGGGATGGTTTTGGGTAATCTCTCCATAACTATGACAAGTTTCATGAGGATGACTGTAATTATAACCTATGTCATAGTATTCTTTATAATAATTATCAAAGACTGGAGGCATAGCATCATCATAAGCAATAGAATAGTCATCTTCCAAACTGTGTTCATTCGTAAACATATCATTATTTTTAATAGAAGGAGATGTATCAAGCATATAATCAGATAGCAAAAGGATTTTCAAACACCTCATCCCCAAGCTTAGAGCTTTTCATATCATCATTGGAAGAAACATGGATAGTACTAATAGTATGGCAATCATTAATATCATCATTTTCAGAATTGGTACCCCAAAGATTTTCAATATCAAAAGTAGTTTCATTTTCCCAATCATGATCACTAATATAAGTAACAGGCATAGGTTCATCATCAAGTTCAAATCATCGAATTCAGAATTATAAGTATCAATTGTAACAGGAGCAACAAGTTTGGGAGAAGATACCGTTTCCTCTCTCCTTTTACTCCTCTCTTCTTCTTCTTTCCCCTCTTCTTTTTATCTTTAGGAGGGAGAGGTTTGAAAGGAAGCTCCTCCACATAACCTGGTTTAGTATTAGAGACAATGGAAGAAACTTGGGGGGACTCCTCTCTTTCATTAATGAGAACAAAACACATATTAGTCCTGTCATACTTTGGTAAAGTCTCATCCTTTATAATATTTTGTATGTAGGTGTTAGCATGGCAATTATTAACACAATAGAGATAACATCCATGCAACACACTATTCATATCAAGATCACTCATATCTAACAAGGAAGTTTTTCTTGATAACTCTTCACACCCCAAAAATAATGTAAGTTCATCATGTTGATTAGGAGTGATCATGTTATCACAATACAAATTTGCAGTAATTGGATTCGAAAGGCTATTATCATGACCTGAACATTGAAAATTAAAATGACCCACTTCATAGCAAAATTCACAAATAAAAGGATGGAGGTCACAAACTTTTTCACCAAGATCTCTTAGAGCCTTGTACCATGTTCTAGTTTTTTCATTCCTATGATAGATACAATATTCATCTTCGATTTGATTAATTCCACAAGGTCTATGCATTCCACAAAAATTAACATGCTTATAAGAAATAGTATTTTCAGAAGTTTGAGCATGTTTATTGCAATCATTAACAACAATTTCATTTTCCATGCAAGTGTCTTTGAAAGGTTCATGATACACGTCCCAATTTTCTTTAGGAACATTAATATGAGAAGCAAAGGTTCTAAAACAATCAACAATAATTTGAGAATCAAGACCATATTTAGCACTAAGCTCTTGAAAACTAGCAGTTTCAAAGAAAGACTTAATGCAATCATATTCATAGTTTATACCTGATTCTTTACCTTTGTCATTCTCCCAATCCTCAGCATTGTTTTGACTTCTTTCAAGAAGATCCCATCTAGCTTCAACCTTCTTGCTTGTGAAAGAACCATGTGAACATGCATCTACATAATCCTTGTAATGACCTGAAAGCCTTGCATAAAAATTAGTAACAATTATTTCCTCAGAAAGCTCATGGTTAGGACATTTGAGTATTAATGTTTTCAGCCTTCCCCAAGCTTGAGCAATGCTTTCTCCATCATGAGGGTAAAAATTATAAATGTAATTCCTATCTAGATGCACTTCACGAAGAGGATAAAATTTAGAGTAAAAGAGAGATTCAAGCTGTTTCCAATTCGAAGGTTGTTCATCCAGCAGCCTATACCATTCCTTTGCTTTGTCCTTAAGTGACAATGGAAATAGTTTCCTCATGACATTTTCTCTTGATAAACCTGCAACCTTAAATAACTCACAAAGTTCTGTAAGTTTCAACAAGTGAGCACTTGGATGGATTGATCCATCCCCTGCATACTGATCATTCATAATCCTTTCAACAATTTTCGTAGGTATTTTAAAAGAAATACTTTCAACAGGTGGATTTGGAATATCACAAACATCATTAGAATTATCACATATTGGAGATAAAGCATTATCAAGGCAAAATAATTCATCCATGGCTGAGGAGCAAAAAAGATTATTTTCATATAACTAGCTTCCCCAAGCTTAGGTTTTCCACAGCCTTAGCAATAATGGTTTCCAAAGAATTTATACTAATAACATTACTACCACTATTATGCAAACAAGCCTCCATAGGTTTTTTAATTTTCTCTTCAAAAGCATCATGTCCTAATTCCATATAAAGTTCATAGAGATCTCTAATTTTTTTGTTGTTTTCCATTAAGCCTAACTAGTGAAAATAAAAACAAGAAACAAAAAGATAAAATTACAGAATCTAAAGGAGATACCTTCGAGCACTCACACACTAGCAACAACACTAGAAAATAGCTTAGTAGCCAGAGGATGTGAATACCTTTTACCTTACCTCCCCGGCAACGGCGCCAGAAAATAGCTTGATGTCTACGCACGATTCTATTCTTGTAGACAGTGTTGGGCCTCCAAGAGCAGAGGTTTGTAGAACAGCAGCAAGTTTCCCTTAAGTGAATCACCCAAGGTTTATCGAACTCAGGGAGGTAGAGGTCAAAGATATCCCTCTTAAGCAACCCTGCAATTAATATACAAGAAGTCTCTTGTGTCCCCAACACACCCAATACACTTGTCAGATGTATAGGTGCACTAGTTCGGCGAAGAGATAGTGAAATACAAGTAATATGGATGATTATAAGTGGTAATTGCAATCTGGAATAAAAATGGCAGCAAGCAAACATGTAGCAGAACTGGTTGTAAACGGTGTTTCAATGCTTAGAAAGAAGGCCTAGGGAACATACTTTCACTAGTGGTACCTCTCAACATGTTAGCACAACTGAATACAAGTAAATGATACTCGGGATTATTCTCCTTCTTGATAACACAAGAGTACTACGTGTAGGGCTGCAAAAGCACTCCTCAAAGTCTAAGTAAACAAACACCACAGTTCCCAAGAACAAGCCATGATAGATATCTAAATTATTCATAGAGTCACACACAAGTGCCCACACTGTCACCTTGATACCGTGTTGTCACAATGACTCCGGGAACTAGATACAATCACTTGAGTAGCATAAACATTACATATGAATTCAGCGATACTAGCAATACTCATGATCACATAAAGATCACACCATGGGAGAGAGAGGTAAACCACATAGCTACCGGTAGAGCCCTCAGCCTCGGGGGAGAACTACTCCCTCCTCATCATGGGAGTCAGCAGCGGCGATGAAGATGGCGGTGGTGTCGATGGAGATGACTCCGGGGCACTTCCCCGTCCCGACGGCGTGCCGGAACAGAGATTCTGTCCCCGAAACTTGTCGTCGATGGCGGCGGCGCTGCGGAACTCTTCGTGGAAATTGGCTTGGTTTTTTAGGGTTTACGCCTCGGGGGAATAAATAGCAAAGGGGCAACGTCGGTGGAGCCCGAGGTGGGCCTCCTCACCAGCTGGCACGGCAGAAGGGGGGGCCGCGCCGCCAGGTGGTTTGGCCACCTCGTGGCTCCCCTTCGTCTCTCCTTCGGACTCCGTGTACGTGTTGGAAAAATAGGGACTTGGCCTTTTGTTTCGTGCAATTCCGAGAATATTCGCAGAAGTACTTTTCTGGAATCAAAAACAGCAGAAAACAGGGAACTGGCACTTCGGCATCTTGTTAATAGGTTAGTCCCATAAAATGCATAAAAGTGATATGAAGTGTATATAAAACATGTAGCAAATGGTATAATATAAGCGTGGAACATCAGAAATTATGGATACGTTTGAGACGTATCAATAATCCTTGAACAAAAATTCATATGACATGTCCAGAAAGTGTATAATGTTGTATGCCTACTCATAAACTCAATTGGATCAAAAATATTCAACTTAAAAGCTCAAAGCATGCATCAAACAAAATGGGACAAATCTGTCCAGAAAAACAGCAGCAGCAAAACGTATTTTTCTACCCTACCAAACTTTCTCGAAAAATTCCGAAACAATTCATGCATACAGAGGATGAAAAGTTGCAACTACAGTTCAAATATGAGCTCATTCGGAGTTACAGAATAAGAATTAAAAATCATACCGTGCACTGACTCGTGCAGGAATAAAATCTCCGAACGCTATAAGCAACTTTTTCAAACCAAAAAGGGTAAAACTTGGCACTTTATTAAAAACTCCAGAACCTAACTAGACACCAAATCTCTTGTTACAGCAAGAGGACACAAAGAAAAATCACACACAAAAATAACCGGGTTGCCTCCCGCAAAGCGCTTTCTTTATAGCCATATAGCTAGGCTTCTTACTTGTTGTTTATTGTGGACGAAGCTCATGAGGGAGCTTGAACTTTGGTGGTTCCCTCTTCCTTGGAAAGTGTTCCATGCACTTCTTGTGTGGAAACTGAAACTTTACATTCCCTTCCTTTGAATCAATGATAGCACCTGTGGTACGAAGAAAAGGTCTTCCAAGAATAATAGGACTAGAGGTTTTACTCCCCATGTCCATGATTAGAAAATCCACAGGCACAAAAGTCATATGTAACTCTACCATAACATCACTTACTTTTCCCAAAGCATGTTTAATAGAGTCATCAGCAAGTGCTAGTTCAATAGAGCATTTTTCAAGATTTTTCAATTCAAGCACTTCATATAGTTCTTTAGATAAAACAGAGACACTAGATCCTAGATCAAGTATGGCATGGTGTGTCTCTTTTCCAATAGTTACTAGTACCTTAGGTATTCACATATCCCAAAGCTTAGGTGGTATCATAGCCTCTTGGTTGTACCTAGCAATCTTTTCTTTCAAGACATGATTAGCAATATAAGAACCAAAACCTGCTTGGTTAGTGTTGATGGAAGGATCACTTGCAAATTTTTGTAAGATAGATATTAATTCATGCAAGCTACAATTTTCTAAGTCAAGCAAAGGATCCTTGACTTCATTAAGCATTTTAACTTCCTCAACTTCTTCCCAAGCAAGATTCTCATTCCTTTTCTTTAAAGCAAGATTCAAGGCTATTTGGAGGTCATCCTCCTCTTCAACATGATTCTTAATATCCCTATCTAAAGGTTCCAGCATAGAAGATATTCTTTCATTCAATTCCCTAGTCAACTTCTTTTTAGACTTGGCATAGTTCAATATTGTTTCCATTTTCAAAGAGATTCCAGAAAGAGTGTTATTTGTCTTTTTCATCCTAGACTTGGTATGAAGGATAAATGAATGCAAATCATTTTTAGTAGGATAGTCCTCCACATAAGTTTGTAGACATAAAGTTGACCTATCCATAGAAGCTTTTAGTTGTTTGATCCCAGTTTCATATTTGGATTCTATAGAATTCCCAAATAAATTTTCCATCAAATTATTAGCATGTGAGGGATTTCCAGAAGCAAATTTTCCACTAGTCAATGAGTCTAGAAAACATTTCGACCAGCCATCTATACCTTTATAGAAGTTTCTTATCACAGTTGCAGGAGTATATTTAATGACACCATTTTTACTAGTGTCCTTAATTCTATACCAAGCATCCATGAATGACTCTCCATAGTATTGACCAAAGTTGTTCATCTCAGCACTAGGATTCATTTTAGCAAGTTTTTTTTTGGTATTTTTGATTTTTTATGCAAAACAGAAATAAATATGATATGATATGCAATGACACTAACAAAACAAATAAATTGCTTTGTAAGTAAAGATGGATAAGATGGTGCTCACGTAGGTGCAACCTCCCCAAGCTTAGGTGTTAGCACAAGTTGGTGACGTTGACTTTGTTGTGAGATGAATGCGATGATGCACACCCTTGGATAAATCTCTCAGCTACGATTCCCCGGCAACGGCGCCAGAAAACGTCTTGATGATCCCGAAGAGCAAGTCTTGATGCCTGCACAAATAAACGGGATTAGGTTGAGACTCCAAGTGCAGAGTGTATAGTAAGTGGAAGACAGTTTTCCCCACGAGGGGTGACTCGAGGGTTTAATATCGAACTCTCGGGGAATCTGAAGTGGTAGATTTATCTTCTTATCCTTCTTTTGGTTACCTACAAAACAAGGTTAGATGTTTTGGTCCTCAACCTCACCTGTGGTTGTCAAGCACAAGGTGTAAGAATGATATCAGGATAGTTATGCAATGCAAAAAGAAATAAATATGCAATGATGGTGGATGTAATGATAAATGATATTTTTGGGTTTTTGAATGATGTATGCAAGATGAAAAGTATTTTTGTATTTTCGGATTTAATGATGGCTGAAAATAGAAAAGTGGTATATGGTGTTGGAAAGGTGTTTCTTATGATTAAAAATGGACTGGGGTTCATGGTTTCACAAATGCACTCTCTCTTTATAAAGTGGTAGACAATGGAACACACACATTTAACATATGCGATTGCAACACAGGGTTTGATAACAAGTTACTTAGATATATGGGCACCACGTCCTAACATAGAGATCTTTTGGTTATTAACCTCTCTTATACTCCACCAAGATGCGAACTAAATCATAACACCTCAGTAATTAAGATAACTCAGAGTATAGCATTAAGTATCATGACATGAAGTGAAAATAAGAACATGCTAGATCTAGTCATGGAGTAGTGGCAATGGTCACGCCCACATCCCCGGTAGCATGGTATTTTAGTTTTTCCCTAGTGAGGCAACAAAGTAAGGTAAAGATACCAAAGTGGATCGCAGAACTTTCTCTCACGTTCACTGCACTAGCCACCCCCCGTTACTCCAACTAATGCGCACGTTCCCCCACACACGCTCTCATAAACATGCTTGATCAAAACAAGTAGACAAGAACGGGGTACATAATATGCATCTATACTCATAACTGAAACAAACATTGCAATCTCAAACATATATTAACTCATAAAGATCCACCACAAAGGTATTACAACGGTGACCGTAATCATGTTCAGCAGCTCATACGTGCTAATTAGTGAAGCTCAAGAGAGGAGAGATACATAAGTTACTTCCACAAACCCATAGTCCAGAGGTGGACTACTCCCTCTTCATCATGGAGACGGTGGAGAAGTCGGTGGAGAAGATGGAGACCACGCCGCAGCGCCCCGCCGGAGTTTTCCCCCTCCAATCTGCAGCTCCTGATCTCCGTTTCGTGTTTCTGTGTTTGTGCGGCGCTCCTTCCAGAGAACGTTGGGGGACCTTTTTTATAGGCGTTTTTAGGTCAAAACTATGTCGGTGGAGCGAAGATCGACGGCAATGGAGCCACGAGGGCCAAACGAGTGGGCCCCACGTGGCCACAGTACCTGGCCGCGTGGGCCACCCCCGTTTGGTCCTCGGACCTCCGTTTGTTCGCTTCCTTCGCCCACAGGTCCTTTTCCTTCCAAATATTGACGCCCGTAAATTTCCAGGTGATTTCGTTGACGTTTGGGTCCCTGAAACATTAAAATAAGAAAACGGGGTTTTCTGCCTGTGCAGGGTTAATTCCATAAAAATAGGGAATAAATGAATATTCCCAAAAATCATTATAAAACATTGATATAACCCTTATATGATGCAAATATGATTGGAATATAAGCAATTAAAGTGCAAAGTTCATGTATGCATTTTACATGCATCAATCCCCGTCTATCTCGTTACCGGTAAATTTCCTTTTCTCGTTCCCATAATCCGATATCCCACGTGATGTAACTTCTCACGCATTGTCTGCAGAACATATTGGATATCATACATACCGAGTGGGCCCCGGAAGTATCTCTCTTTTGATAGAGGAGTAATTTCCCATCTTGGAACATTAGGTATTATGCATAACTTGGAGTTACCCAGTGACTGCCGTTTTGACACCCAGTTACGGCCATGCCGTTGACAGAGCCAAAGTAACTCTTCCTGTATACACAATCCTAATATCCTCATGGTCAATGGACATGTCATATAATAACCATCTGCGATATTGCACTAAGGACAAAAAGACACTTTGGAATCTTTCTTAGCATATCAACGATTTGGGTCAACCCAGCCATATTGTTTCCACCAACAATATGCCACTCATTGATGCTGACATAAACAATGTCCCAGACCAGGAAAACGTGGTCTCTAGCAATCAATGAATTAGTCTAAAAGGCAAGACTAGGGTATACTTTATTCTGTTCATGTCTCTACACGTGCGAGTGAGTTTTCCTCTAAATCACATATCCAGCAGTCACCGCAGTTATAGCATAGAATCATGAAGCATAATTATGAATCAGATGTTAAACTTTATTGCCTTTTGGGCATACATCCAACAGTCTCCTACTTGCACAATAGGCAATTAACTATTTGCACAAGACTTAACATCTGGGTGAAACAGATGGTTTCTCATGCTTCCTTTCCTGTGGTAGACATATGTCATCAGACTCTTTCGGGGCTGTGTGAACTTTCTGCATTATGCAGAAAAACTCTTTTCTATCATAATCTCCTTGGTCATACGATCAAATGCAGTCTGGGCCATTCAAGGTGAAACCTTGGTACTCTAACTAAAAAAATAGTTCTGATGTTCTCACAACATTGTTGCTTCTTTTGTAAAAAACCACACCTAGTTCATTCAATGAACCGATAACCCTTTTGGAATCATTTAAGCTCCCACTGTCACTGCGACTTGTTGTAGTGTTACATAACATTTATCTATGCTCAAAATTAATTAAGCATCCTAACCCTTACTATTTCACAAAATCATAAGATCATGTTTTATCCTTGGTTTATCCTTTATGCTTATCTCATAAGTCTTTGTCCAAAACTCTTACATTTCAATATTCTCTTTAGAATTTCTTCAAAACATCATTTAGAGAATACTTTATAAAATTGGAGTCAATTAAACTTTTGTTACAAAGTCAAATTGCCAACAATTTCCATTATCACTTGATATTCGAATCCAAGAATGCATTATTCAGGAAATTCCCATGATGATAAAATGATAGAATCATTTGATCATGCTCACCATTGATATGCTATCATGGTTCTTGCATATGAATTTCCTTATCCTTTATAAGAACCTAGTTCTCTCATGTTTCGAATTTTACATCATTACCAGGATACATCCTGTCATGAAACTAATTCCTTGCTCCATACGTATCATTGAACAACTTTTCAATGATACACATATTCTATCAAATGATGTATTTTAATGGTTTCCAAAATAATTTGAATACCACAAAAAAATAGCTCTCACTAACTTTTAAGAACTTTGCAATTTCCTATGAAGTCAAACATTGCTTGTTTTACTTCACATAATTACAAAACTAATCCAATCTTCATATCATCATTTGTCTGCCACCACAGAAATACTTTTAATGACAAGTTGTGTATTCATTTAACAAAACCCTCGGGCTGTACCCAGTACACATCCTCGATAAATTTTCCTTCAAAGGAATTTGTTTTGTTAACATCTTATACAAACATACTCATCAAATAACTAGTATTGTATTCATTTAACAAAGCCCTCGAGTTGTAGATCGTACACATACTCGATAAATTTTTCCTTAGAGGAATATACTTTGTTAATATCTCATACAAATCTACTAGTCTCATTTAGATCATCAAAGCCGTGCTACAGATCATATGATCCTGAGTAGTCAACTCTTGAATTTGTCATAAAATTATTTATGACAAAACAAGCTTTATGATCAAATATTCCAATAGGAATTCCTTCAAGTTTTTCAACTCGAACTTTATGATATTTACTAATTAATATGACTCTAAGTCATGAAGGTTTTGATACTATAGCACCTTATCTTTATTACTTTGTCTTAGCATATTTACTCAAGTTTCCCAGAAACTCATATGCTCTTTATCTTGTTAAGTGATTATTTCTTGACAAGAAATCATGCTCATATTGCAATGACTCTCGGTATTAGTCTAAAATAATTGTCAATTGGAATTGCTTCCGCCTGCACAACTTCTGATAACTATTTCCGAAGATTCAATAATCTCTTCAAGAATCGCCATCCTCCCACTGAATTCAACAAGGAATAAATTCCTTATGAATCACATCTATCTTAGTAACAAAACATTGTTACTTATGTGGTGTTATAAGAGGACTTCCAATTAACTTATTGGAACAACCAACAAAGTAAATAATTATCTTTTACTATTAGGATCGAATTTCATCTTTCAGAAAATCTCAGAACCTAAATTCATCATGTCCCCAAAGTTTATCTTTCAAAACAATGACATGAGGCAAGAGACAATGAAATTCTTTTGTCCTTTATCTTAGGACCAAGTTCCAATATTTCAGAAACTTTTAGTACCTAAAACCAACGTGTCCATCCATAGTTTATCTTTCAAAACAATGACACGAAGCAAGACAATTAACTGTGCTAAAATTTACCTAGCGAGCAAACATATTCTAAATTGAGTATTGCCAAACATTGTGCAAAAACAAGAAGATTCTTAGTGCTGACTTCGTCACACTTAGTCAGATTGTGACTTGAAAACTTTCAAGACATAATTATAATCACCAAGACTTTATATCTAAAATATTTTTGTGAAACTTTAGACATCAATGATAAAATCATTAACAGACCAAAACATTTATCTTTTGTTGATTTCTCACTATGTGCAATATCTTGGATTTTCCTACATCATGCATATGATGCCTCCAAGATGATGGTGTCACCCGAAGGTGATATCAACACAATCACAAAATATTTTAGAACAAATGATATTCCCTTATCTTTAAAAGATTTGCTACTTGATCATCCCTGAAAGGTGTGATCTCCAATATTCTTTATCATGATAAAAGGACCAACTTGTCCTATAAATTCACAAGAATATTTATCGCCAAACATGCGAACTTATAACTTTGAGCCGAAGCTCACAAATCTTTCAACTTGAAAAATGAAAGTGGAGACGTCTTCATCCCAAGGACGAAGGTCCATGCGCCAAACTTAGCACACACCACCACCTTTTATTCTCCATACTTCTTACTTTCTGCAGCCCTTATATTGAACGCAAGAAAAAATTCTTCGCAATCAATACTCCAGAGATACTAGTAAGAATAACGAATATCATTTAAGTATAACTCTTCTTATTAGTGCCCGAAACCTTTTACTGTTCCACTTCCAATATCTTTCCTTTCCTCGGAAGAGGTATTCAGGATTCTCCTGAATTAAACCTCCTCTTCTTCTTGAAGCGTGCGAATTGGGCGACAATCGAACTTGATTACATTAGCTTCTGCAGTTTCAGCATAGCAAGGAGCCATCTAATATTTTCTTCCTCCCACTCATGTTTTGAATCATGATAAATCCGTTGTTAAACGGGGAAGAGAAGCGAACATCAAATCTGTACTTGGCTCAGTTGGAATTAGAAAATTCCAAAGTCTGCAGCCTTGTACCGCAATCAATTATCTTGATTACATGCTCGCTTGCTGAGCTTCCTTCTGCCATCTGACATGACCAGAAAATCTTTGTTATCTCATAACTCTCAGTCTCCTGAGTCTGGAACATGGTTGTGAGTACGACGATCATGTCGCTCAGCAGATATGCGATCCAACCGCTTCTGCAACTCATGGCCCATGCATGTCAACATAAGACATTGGATAGAGACAGCCTCATCACTCTTCAAGGTGTGAGCTTCCCTTTCAAAAGTAGTTTTGACAACAACCCCCGAGGGAGGAGCGTCTTGGACATACTTATACTTGGCACCCCTAAGTACAAAACTTAGGAAACATACCCAATCAACATATTTACTCCTAAAGGTAGAAAAGTGGTTTTCTTAAAATTAGTGGACCAAGGTAAATAGCGGGTGTTACGTGTGTCGGTCTACAACAATCTAAAGTTCACTAAGACATGTTCATAATTATTTTTCTAGCACTAGTTAAAGATAAACTAATAATGTGCTCCCACTAAAATTGATATTCCTCATGATCAAATTAGTGTATACGAAATCCACGCTCAACATACGATCAATAGATGGATACATGCCATTGAACGTAGCTACAACGGGTAGGTCAACAGACCAATCACTTCCTGCCGTGACTTTCGTTTCATCTTTCGATGGATGTGCTCCGAACTCATAACTAGTTATGCTTGGATGTCAAGATAACCAACCGATCATGCTGCTAGAACGGTTCGTGCCCGCCTCCCAAACCCTTGGCACACATTAGTCATGGATACATGGCATACGGTGACAAGCGCCTGGTTTGACGGTGGCACGGTTGGATGAGCACGATCTCCTTGATATTTTTAATTTAGCTCAAGTAATTAAACCTTGCAGCTACCGAGGAATCTCCCTAATAATCACACTACTGCGCAATCAAGGGAAGAGCAAGAAAACAGATATAAAACATGCACAAGTAAATAACACTTCGTGATGTAGTATAGTCTTCTTTCTCCATCCACCGGTGGCGCCTCCACCGGTGTGGCCATGTCGAGGTTCACGACATTTGCATGCCGTCTCCTATCCTCCACTATCACCATAGCTCGACGAACAAGAACGGCACGCCGGCCAACAAAACAAGGTTAGTCAACAAAATAATATTTCGAGACTATACCACATCACAAGTCCTGCAAAATAGAGTTAGACGCCTCTAACGTTTGTCTTGCAATTTTAGCGTCGCTGTAGGATTTCCAAAAGCCCAAAGAAAAACCTACGGCCCTTACCAAGCATAATTACTCATGTTGCAAGATTAACCTTGCGGGGTGATTGTCGGCCCCAACATCGCATGAATGTTGCGGACCCCAACCCAGACGATTGCCAAAGCACATGACCCCCGTGTGGACCTAGTCCACATGCCCCATTCGCTATCAAGTCGACGAGACCAACTATAATAAGATTCGAAGCTACTGAAGCACTTCGTTGGCGCCGACGGGCATACTAGGAGGAGCCGGAAGGTCCGCGGATTGCCAGAAGTCCGAGATCTTACTATGCCGCTGGAAACAAGACGAGACCGCATATTGGGAAGCAACATAAATAACTTGAATGTTAGAAGATATATAGACTTCAATAACATACCCGCACAAACTTATGCGGTGCCCGCACACCATGTGCTCTAGATCAAATTATGTATATACGCATAGACCGCTCTGATACCACTGTTGGGTTGCGCGCATGGAAAACAAAAATTTCGCCAACTACGCAACAGCCAGGATCTACTATGAAGATACAAGTGCAAGACATGCATATTTGATCCAACTGTAAATCGTTACCGACACCATTGAAGCGAAAGAGATGTCGATGACGATGTTGATGAAGCTTGTGGAAGAACTCCCTCGACTAAGCCTAGCCGAGAGAACATTGTAGACTCCTCACGTCCCGTCTTGATCCAACCGAGTGAGATAGAGTCAACCGTTTCTCAACGGATCACCCCTATGAGTTTCGCACGCGTACATCGGAACTAGTCCAGCAGGGCTTCGCCGTCCACACTTGAAGCACTCACCACTGGTGTATATGAAGGTGATCTCAACACATGAGAAGGAGGGAGAGAGAGATTATAGATCTAGATCTAATCTAATCTAATCTAATCGGAGAGGTTCCCTCTAAACCAACTAGAAGAGATCTAAACTTATGTGTCCCCAAATAGGAGGGGGTGGGGTTTATATAGGAGGCCAAAGGGTGGAGGGACTTGGGGAAGGGGAAAGTCCCCAAGCCCAATTCGGTTTGGGAGGGGGAGTTGGACTCCAAACTCTCCTCCCCCCTCCTTTCCTTGCACCGCCCCAAGTGGGGCCCGGCCGCCGCACCGCCCCGGGTGGGGCCCACACCGCACCGACCTAGGTGGGGCCCACCCGGCCGGCCGGCCCTTGCAGCCACCACCGCCGTCCGTCGCCCCCCCATGGGCCATGCGGCCCACTAGGGTTCGGCCATGGGGGGATCCCCCCACTTCTCGCACGGCTCGGCCCACCACCACCTAATGGTGGTGCGGTTGCTATGTGGGCCCTAGGGCCCATGTAGCAACCACCTTTTATTGGCCTTTATATTTTTCCAATAATTATTTATTAATTAAATTAATTAATATTTAATTAAATAATATTTTGTCTAATTAATTCTTATTTGAATATTTCCTTTTACAGACTATTCCCCGAATTAATTACTTATCATATAAAACACTTTTACATGATCCGGGACACCTAATGTCCCCCGACAAAATACTCCGGATAAATATTTCCCTCTTATATAAACCTTCGGAATAAATCCGACTAGTGATAGCAACTTCTATCACTCCGAGACACCTAGTGTCTGCATAATCCAATCTCTCTGATAAAGATATTATCTACCACGTAGAAACCATTCCGGTGATACTCTCTCGGTATCCAGACCAACCATATACACAACAAACTAGAACTGACTTAAGCGTGTTACCCTACAGGTTCGATAACGTGTAGCTATAATTAGATGTTTCCATCTAATCACCAGCCAGGGTCAGGTACATGGGCTACCTGAATAACTGCTACCGTTATATGAAGGACACTCTGTTGAACCTGTTGATTATTAATTCGTCATTCCCATTACTCGCGATACTGAATTTACCGAGATAAAGTATTCCGGATATTTTCATGAATCAATCCATGATTCACTATATCTCTATCTCGTTACCGGTAAATTTCCTTTTCTCGTTCCCGTAATCCGATATCCCACGTGATGTAACTTCATCACGCATTGTCTGCAGAACATATTGGATATCATACATACCGAGTGGGCCCTAGAAGTATCTCTCTTTTGATAGAGGAGTAATTTCGCATCTTGGAACATTAGGTATTATGCATACCTTGGAGTTACCCAGTGACTACCGTTTTGACACCCAGTTAAGGCCGTGCCATTGACAGAGCCAAAGTAACTCTTCCAGTATACACAACCCTAATAACCTCATGGTCAATGGACATGTCATATAATAACCATCTGCGATATTACACTAAGGACAAAAAGACATTTTGGAATCTTTCTTAGTATATCAACGATTTGGGTCTACCCAGCCATATTGTTTCCATCAACAATATGCCACTCATTGATCCTGACATAAACAATGTCCCAGACCGGGAAAACGTGGTCTCTAGCAATCAACGAATTAGTCTAAAAGGTAAGACTAGGGTATACTTTATTCTGTTCATGTCTCTACACGTGTGAGTGAGTTTTCCTCTGAATCACATATCCAGCAGTCACCGCAGTTATAGCATAGAATCATGAAGCATAATTATGAATCAGATGTTAAACATTATTGCCTTTTGGGCATACATCCAACACTGAGTGTCGAGCAGAATTCGAGAGCAAAGGACTCGCACGGAAAAGGGACCGAGGGAACTTCTGTCACCAATTTTGTACAGAAGAATTCCAACTTCCACAAGCCCAAGGGGAGACCTGGTGTCCAATAGAATACCGACTTTAGGAAGATGGGTAAGAAGCCCTTCAACAAGGATAAGAAAAAGGAGCCTGCTTCACATGTGGTTAAGAGGAACATTGGGCTCCCAAGTGCCCAAAGAAGTTCAAGAAACCAGGACAAGACTCCAAGTCTGTCAACATGATTGTGAGCAACAATGAGAATGGAGCATCTGGGTACGGTAATTTGTTTACTATATTTTCAGTTTGTCAGTCTAACGATTGGTGGATTGACACAGATGCAAATATTCATGTATGTTCTGACATCTCATTGTTTTCTTCTTATCAGGTCACAGGGAACGGATTCGTACTGATGGGGAATGGCGCAAGTGCTTCTGTTCTGGTGTTGGCACGGTCGATCTGAAGTTTACTTCGGAAAGGATCGTGCAGCTCTAGAACGTGCAGCATGTCCCCGCCATCAAGAAGAATCTCGTTAGTGGCTCCCTTCATTGTAGAGAAGGGTTTAAGTTGGTATTTGAGTCTAATAAAATAGTTGTTACGAAATATGGACTATTTGTTGGGAAAGGTTATGAATGCGGAGGCTTGTTTCGCTTTTCCCTCGCTGATTTTTGCAATAAAGTCGTGAACAATATTCATTCAAATGTTAATGAAACAGAAGATTGGCATTCACGTCTTTGTCACATTGGTTTCAGTTGTATGACGCGGCTAGCAAAATTGAATTTAATCCTGAGTTTCACTTTATCCAAAGTTTCTAAGTGCCATTCGTGTGTGCAAGCAAAGCAACCTCGCAAGCCCCATAAAGCTGCGGAGGAGAGACACCTGGCACTGTTAAAACTCATACATTCTGATCTTTGTGAGATGAATGGTGTGTTGACTAAAGGAGGAAAAAGATACTGCATGACGCTTATAGATGATTCCACTAGATATTGCTATGTATATTTGTTAAGCACTAAAAATGAGGCTATACACTACTTTAAAATCTATAAGGCAGAAGTTGAGAATCAACTTGAAAAGAAAATTAAACGACTCCGGTCAGATCGTGGTGGAGAGTACTTCTCCAATGAGTTTGATTCTTTCTATGCGGAACACGGTATTATTCATGAGAGGACGCCTCCCTATTCTCCCCAGTCAAATGGGGTTGCTGAACGGAAAAACCGTACTCTAATAGATTTGGTTAACACCATCTTAGATACATTGGTTTTATCCAAGGCATGGTGGGGGAGGCTATATTTACTTCATGTCATGTTCTGAATAAAGTTCCGACAAAAGACAGTGAGATCACTCCCTATGAACAATGGGAGAAGAGAAGAACAACACTCTCATACTTGCGTAGTGTAGCTATTTGTTCTAGGTGGATGTTCATTGTCATAGTCCAAATTGACCATTCAAATTTGGTGAAACTACTTTAAGTCAAATTGACAATTCAAGGCATAGTCCATTGTCAGTTGTGAAAGAGTGTAGCTATTTGTTCTAGGTGAATGTTCAACCTTAACGGTCTCCACTGAAAATACTGGTATATCAAAAACAATGTTTGGAACAGAGAACATCATGGGTCTTTGGGATCTGGTGGGGGATTGATGAAATATTGCTTAATACTAGGGTGGGCTTCGGGCCCATCTAACAATTCTAGAAAAATCCCTAAAGACCCATGCTGCCATGGCAAGTGGTGGGAGTTTAGTCCCACATGGCTAGTTGGGAGAGATGTACACCAACTTATAAGGTGAGCTCTTCTCCCACATGTATAAGATGTTGGTTGTGAAGAGAAAGGAGGTGCTCCACACGCGCGCTCCTCCTCCTCCGCCGCCCGCCTCGCCTCGTCACGACGCGCGCGCGCCGCGGGTTGCGGGTTGCGGGAATCTCGCCGAGCCGATTTTATCTTTTTATCACGCAGGAAAAATGTGGGCGGCAACGGAAACGTTTTGCCTTAATGGCGTCAATGGAGAATGAATGTGAGCTGAAACGTTTTGTCTTAAGTGCTATTAAGTACGGCTGTTTCCAGTCTCTTAATTATCCCCTTAATTGCGTGCGTTTCCGTTGGCCTTCTACCTGCGTGTGTGCCTATATGAGAGAGGTCGCTCCTCTCCAGCAGACACATAACAGATCACATCTGCTCCACGCGCCGCCATAGTCGTTCCTCTCGCTGTTGCTGCTTCCGGTGATCCCATCCTGTCCACCGCGTACACGGCCGACGGGAGAGCAGGCATCCGAAACCCCGCCTCTCCATATCCTGTACGGGAGAGGAGCGATTAAGTTTTTGGGGAGCGTCTCATACGCGACTGCTCGCCTCTGTTCATCTGCTTCAACTACGTCTGTGTCTCCTTCATCAACATCATGACCACCGACGACGCCGATGCTGCTGCTGCCGCCGCCGCCTCTCAAGAGGCTGCCAACGCCGCTGCCTCCGCTGCTGCTACGGCCAACTGGCCTACTGGAGGGTATAACATGTTTATCCCTCTCCTATTTATTTTCATGTCTGTAGTATTAGTGATTTGCGTAGATGTTTCTACTATATCTCTAGTACATGCTTATATCATCAACTTTCAGTATGTCATTAGCACTGCTCACGTCATGTTCGTGCTTTATTCTTGGATTAATTTAATCGAACAATTGCTTATATACTCAACACATATTTTGAATTTTTAAAAAATGCGAGATCACTGGAGCTCGGGAGTAAAAATGACTTTCCGCTGTGGTCATCACTACTCACGTACGGTCTGGATTGTACTCCTCCATCCCTAAATATAAAACGTTTTACCAGTTCAAATAGGACGTCTTATGTTTAGGGACAGAGGAACCAGCATTAGCAGAGACAAGTGATTATGAACTGTCACCCAAAAATGAACTTACAAGTTTCAATCCCCATCCCTACATACCGATCAACCTGATGTCGCATTAAAACACAAACATGTAAACGCGGCATTTGCTGCTGAAGCAACATCCTGACCACATATATAATGTACAATTTTTGTACGATAATACATCATACAATATGTCATGGTACATTGTACGGATGTTACAGTCCTCGGGGGGAGGAGAAAACCTTGAGAAAAGAAGACTACTGGTTTTACATGCACGTCGGCAAACACCTCCTGTGATTTCACAGCCCAGAGTGCCTCAAAACGCTAATAACAACTAGGGGTAACAAAGCTCATCGGGGCTGTAAAAAATCTGGAGAAAAAAACGCTCCACGTCGCAAAGTATTACTTTTCCAAACCTCAGCTCGGTCGGAACGACGGTTGGAGAGCAAATCAGAGATCATATATATACTGATGTAACACCAGTAAAAAAAAATGTAAATATATAAGGTAAGGCGCCATCAAAGTTTGTTCGTTGAACTCTTGCTTCAGATCTTCCTTTTTGTGAGGATGATTTTGGGGTTTGGAAGATGGCGAAAGTTGCTGCTGTTAACTGCTGAGTCCATTTCTTTGGATAAAGCTGCTTGAGGCTGCACCTGCAAGTTAGAGTTCCAAATTAATATTAGAAATTTAGAACACAGACTTGCAAGAGATAATACCTATAGCTCAAGAGCGTAATACCCCATCTAGTTAGTTAATCAGATTCTAAAATCTCTAAAATGCTAACTATTTTGAACACTTTCTTACTAGACTTCATGAAGCTTATATGAATAAGAAGATATGCAATTATTTTGCATGTAATGTAAATACAGAGCTCATATGGACAGATATTGTTATGTGGGGAATCAGCCCTGACCTCACCACCTCCTGGTGCAGCCCAAAGTTGTTAGGATTTAGTTCAGATTCGTATTAGGTTCAGAGTCCTGTTTAGATTCAGTTTAGAGTCCAGATCGTATTGCCTTTGAGTCGACTTGTCAGCCAAGCTATTCCTTCTATTATTGGGCTTCTCCCACGATCAATAAAGCAATGAGAATTCAGAGTATTTACTTTATATTAGGTCTAGCGTAATTTAGTTTGTTCCATCTGGTATCAGAGCCATCTACGATGGGGGATGATCTCAAGGACGAGAACATCAGCCTCCTGCTGAAGGATCTGGCGACCCAGCTGAAGGAAGTGGTGGCGCAGCGGACTGCCGACCAGGCCTTCATGGAGAAAATCGTCCAGCGCCTCGAAGCCCTGGAGCAGCGCGCCAGCGCCCCACCAGCTGCTACCCTGGTCAGCCCGCCCACGGCATTTCAGCCGGCAGCCAACAGCTCCTCGCTGCCTCCTCCACGCCGGCACATGCCTCCACCGCCCTCGCGTCCACCCCCACCCTCATGAGCGCAGGATCTGATCTGTGTCCACGAGGTGGTATGCTGCTGTCCACACCTTGTCAGCCTCTTGTGTGCGTTGACCCCGGAAGAATTGTTCACAACGATGAAGCCAGCCGAGCGGATCGACGGAACCAGCCCTGACCGCACCACCTCCTGGTGCAGCCCAAAGTTGTTAGGATTTAGGTTCAGATTCGTATTAGGTTCAGAGTCCTGTTTAGATTCAGTTTCAGAGTCCAGATCGTATTGCCTTTGAGTCAGCCAAGCTATTCCTTCTATATATTGGGCTTCTCCCACGATCAATAAAGCAATGAGAATTCAGAGTATTTACTTTATATTAGGTCTAGCGTAATTTAGGTTGTTCCAGATACCAAGAAGGAAATAGGCGCTTGTACCACATATAACAAGAGTAAGCATAACAGTTATCACAACAAACCTTGTAGGTCAGGAGAAGAGAAGCAATCAATATAGAGATACCACTGCCCAACACATGCCCGACTCCCAGAACCAAATGGCAGAAACGAATCAGTCTTATCGGCTTATCGCACTCAGTGAAAAGATTGACTCCATTTGACCCTTCGTGTGCTGCTAATATTTCTACAGTAAAAGAAAGAAAACAGAGTGAGAAAGGAATTAGGAAAGTCTCAAACTTTTGTACAGAATGAAACAAATACTGAAAGAAGTAATTCTTAGGGATCTAACGAATTTGTGACGGATACATATGTACGTGAACATGCAGTCTCCAGAAGATCAATGTGAATGCTACTTTATATGTAAATTCTCAGTATTGGTGATCAAGTACTAATGACTTTTGCTTAAATGCCCCACAATATAAGGAGGTGTGGCCTTGGACACGACATGGAAGTGAAAATAAAATGAGGGGAAGGGACATACCTCCAAGATCAATGCCCTTTTGGAGCATACGACTAGGATTAAACTGGCAAGCATCATGACCCCATATAGAAACATCCATTTGCACGAGATGAAGAGGAACAGCCAGTGTGGCTCCAGCTGGTATAATGATGCTAGATTTGAGCGTCAAATCTACAATTGAAATAAAAAGGGGGTCAATAACACAACAAAACACGGAATAGAAATAAATACCATCACAGTACAGTAATACTATCTTAATGTCATGACATGCAATTCTTTGCATGTTCTTGAAAAAAAAAACAGTACAGTAATACACTTGAGATCTCTTGCAGATAGATGCATACATGAATCTCGAGATCAAAGAATATTTTCAATCTGACAAGACTAGGACAAACAAAAGAGTTCTTCACTTTACAAGATCATACTCCCTCCGTCTCATAATTTAAGTTGTTATTACAACCAACATACATCTTATATAATGGGCCGAAGGGAGTATGAGATTTGGAGATGTTCTCATAGTAACATAACAATTAACAAATGTGCAAGAAAATTAATGATAAAATCCCGTAATAATACAGGTAACAAGCCGTCCAGATTAGTAATACTGAAAATATAAATCCTAGTACGCTACTTGCATGCTTTTCTCTTTTTCCTAAAAAAGGCACGCATACCGTGTTGCAAAGAACATCTCTGGAGAAGAGGTCCTGCAGGCAAAAGGCGAGCAGATTCACATACAGTGGCAAGTAAGAATTGCATCCTAAGCACATCATCTACCTCCAGCTCAGATGATTGATTGCAAACTGCAACAATATCTGCATATAGCTGTACCAAAAAGAAGCATGTGTAAGTCAAACAAATGTATAGAAAACTGCAGAAGCAAATGAATGAAAACTATTGGAGGCTATGCAACAAATGTCACTGACTCGTGTGACTTGTGAGACATGTTACGAAATATATATCCATATCATCATATGAACAAGAAGGATTTAGAAACCATCAATTTTAACATCATACAAAGAGCAACAAAGGATAATTTGTAACTGAGAGAAATAAAACAAACAATGTATACCTGGTCTTTCAGATTTGGATACAAGACAAGTCTCGCCAGAATGCTGCTGACCAGGTTAGCAGATGCGGAAATTCCATGCAACATCAAGCCCACGATATTCCCACATATTTCCTCTTGTGAGCTGAGAGGTCCTTCAACAGGCCCATGGAGACAGCAACCTGATATCATCCCATCTAGCAGAGAAGTACATCTAACTGGATCTTTTACCACCCCTTCACTTTTGTTACAGGATCTCAGGTTGTTATGGCTGACTAAACTATTTCGATCTACGGATTTTCTGATAATGCCTTCTGTTAAGATCTGCAGATTAGAACATTGCTTCCGGTACTTCCTATAACCAGATTTCCAAAATGGGGGAACTGCATAAGAAGCCCAGAAGCAGCCATCCTTTGCAACAATCATTAGAAGCTCCTCATATGAAGCAGCATCAGACCAATCAAAGAAGACCTCACCAAAAAGAGCTGCACCAATTATATTAAATGTCATGTGTTGGGAAAAATATCTACAATCCAGAGAGTCCTTGTCCATAGTAGAGTCGAGTCTATTGAGGACAGTTTCAATGATCTTGAAAGAACTTCCACTGGCACCGACGTTAAGTTTCTCATTCAAGAATACTTCAAGTGATTCCCTACTACTTTTGACCTGAAATAACAGGACAAAAGCATTTAGAGAACTAACAAAATCAAAGCAACAATGATATGTACCATCTACCAGTAAAACCTAGCACAAATAACACACATGACAAGACAAAAACAAGTGTAACACTGCAGATCCATATGGTTTTTCATCACACCCATACACGTACCTTCTCAAATGAGGAAATGGATAGGCCAAGTCTTCCACAAGCTAAATTATATGTCCGTTCAGTCAGTGGCAACTTATCTTTAGCTTTTGCTAAAACCTGTTTGATTAGGCTGGAATCTTTAACTGAGACAAGTAGCTGAGATGGTCCAACCCACAGTCGGACAACTGGTCCAAAACTGCCATGTAAATTTGATAGATAGCCTGCAAATAAAGCAGTTCAAAGGAACGTATGATCAGAAACTTAGCTGTGGGCATCGATTGATGCAGAGGCCGGGGAATCTCCTTTGGATAAAAATGATCAGAATCCAAAGTTATACGAAAACAATGCACATAGTAGTAATTTACAATTTTACAGTAATGAGTCTGCTAAAAATGAACATCAGATTTTTCTAGAATGATATTGCATAAAGGTTTCTAATCAAGTATTTGATGGACCATGTGTTTCATCCTTGAATAATATGGTCCCTGTAGATTTGAGCTGGGCCAGCCTACGACCATGCTAACCAACAAGGAAAGGACAAGAAAAAATAATAAGGAAAGGAAAGGACAAGAAATGACATGCATAAATATAGCCAAGAAGGGGAAACAACTATTCATAAGCGAAAATAATAATGACCGGTAATTGCTTCCCATCAATGTCTAATATTACAACTGCATAAGACTCGTTTTTGTTCTAAAAAGTTCTACCGCAAGAAGTGCCCATTTCCAGGAAAACTAGAATACAGGATGAAGTATTTAACTGGACATTGGTTGAATATAAAAAATAATCATGTTAGAAGATTTGCCAACACAAGATAATTCTACGTAAAGTTACTTGATTTGCTCTTCTGGCAGAACTGTTTATCCAGGCAGATTGAACCTTAAATCATGTGAGAGATTTTATTCGTGGACCCTAACAGGGAATACTATCGGATATTCGGAATCATAATACTTGTGTTAAAAAATGAGCACCATAGAAGTATCTATCAGATCACCGCATCATTAGCAAATCTTGCAACTTTATGTCAGGTTAAAGTCAACTGTGGTAATCATTTGGTGGCCTGGCTGTACTGGGTGCTGGCAAAGCACCATATTACCTCCCGTCGTCACTCGGTCATGACTAGCCTAAAAGCAAAATAACTACTGTAAATCAAGTTACCGGTAGTTAGAGCTGTCGAACAACCGTTATCACCAGCTTACGGACCCAAATCTACAAATTTGGCCTTAAAGTTGCCATTTAATGTGATCAACCAACGCCTTCAAATCCATCAAATTGAAATGTCGACCAAACCGCGCCCAGATCAGCGCTAGACTATAGCATGCTATCTCGTACCATACGAACGGAAGAAAACCAGACAAAATTCCAAGTGGTCCGTACTTGATTTGCTGCTAGCTTGTATACATTAGTAACTGAATCTATCGCGTCTCAAGAAGGGGTTACTAGATTCAGAATCAAGCTGCGGCAATCACAACCAGTCCCCACGCCTATGTAGACACTCGAGCAGCACCTCAACAGGGCCATGCCAAAGATTCATTCTAGCACATGGAGGCGCCGAGAAATCCGGTCGTCCATTCCCCACCCACCAGACCCACCACCAATCCCAACCAACCGAACCAAACCATAGCTACACAAACGGGGTAAGGAGAGAGGCGGTGAACCTACCGGTGATGTCGCCGCCCGCGCGGCAGACGGCGGCGAGGCCGAGGTCGGCGAGGAGCGCGGGTGGGCCGGGATGCGGGAGCCGAGGGCCCAGAGGCGGAGGATCGTGGCGACGCGGCGGAGCAGAACCCACGTGACGGCGAGGAGACCCACCCACAGCAGAGCGTTGGTACCCCGCTGGGCGTAGTCGCGGAGGAAGGCGCGGCCGCCGCACGCCGGCCAGGACCCGCCGCCGCTGAGGAGCGCGCCCAGGAGCGTGTAAGGCACGGCGGCGCCGCATGAAGAGGCCATGGCCACGAGGGTGGATGGCGGCGCGAGCTAGAGCTCGAGCTCTCCTGTCCTCTGCGCGAGAAGAAGAGGGAAGGAAACGGAATGGAACATTCGGCTGCGGCTGCTCTGGAAGGAAAGATCTGTAGGCCACTTGAGTTCAGGCGCGAGCGCGACGCAGGCTGGTTGTTTTCCGTTCAGGTCCAGGCGCATGTGAGAAATACGAAAAGTAGTGCTCAGGATGGGCTTTGGAGATGTTTTTGTTTTCCTATGGTACTTCAAATTGTTAACAAATGACCATGAGGAATATGTACAATCACCTTTACAAACTATAAGTAAATATATATGAACTATTTAAGTAGACCAAGGAAAAAATGTGTCACAAAGTAAGTCCATGTGTCTTCTTTGATGAAGCCAAAACGTGTGTTCTTCAACAAAGCCAAAAATGTGCCTTCCTAGAGAACTAAGAGAAGGCACAAGCTTTGTGCACACCGTGTTCGGTCGAAAACGGCTAAGTCTTTGTAAATAAACCGACGTTACTGATGGACTCTTGATTCTGGAAGTTCATAAGTGGTTGAAAGTTTCCACATAAGTGGCTGAAAGTCTTGTAAATTGTCATTAGGACAAAATCAAAAACCCAAATTTGGTTACCGGATATGTATTACTCTTATACTTACACTTTCACACCTGTCTTCAATGCTCAAGTACAAATTTTCTTCTGTGCGGGTGCATTTTGGATTACTCGTACTTGTGGTGTCTAATTTGAAGAAATGCAAAGAATCTTATCTTGAAACACAATCATCACATCACACAAGAAAAAAACCAAGTCACACCCATCAAAGACAGGTTAGTTAGCGTTGTTATGCATACGTCGTGACTGACAAAAGACATACGCTTTCACTTAAAGAAAATGACATGCCATCATCACAAGAAACCCATGTAATTTCTCCATAAAAAAAGCCATGAGTCTCACCGTCCACGAGAAAGGCTGGAATGCTTGTTTTCAGCGGGAGAAAGGCTGGAAATTGCTTCAAAGGGACTCGCGCGGATCACGGAGAGGGAGCAGGAATCGCATCGAATATTCAAAGGGGTTCTTCTCTGCGACTACGCGTGTCCCTTGTGATCCTCGCTCCACCATTATAAGCTGTTTTTATTTGACTTTGTGTGATCCCCTATTTACAAGTTCTACAAATATATGGAAAAAAGTTGGGTGCAGAATGATGCATCCTATATGCATGCAAAATTCTATATATTACGGGTTACACAAAAATGACAACATGTTATATATTTTGAAGATTTGAAAGGGTGTATACTTATATCCACATATTTGTTCTTTTGTGTAGATCATAATATAAAGTATTTCAAAAATAACATTTTGCATATTTGTGGGATGCATCATTGACAACATTACCTAAATATATTAAGATTGAGAAGATTCAATTCAGCTCCTCACATTGCTTTACTGTTACGAGGAACAGTACCCGCGTTACTGTGCTCCGCTACAGTAACCGGACGCATCTAGACCGTCCGATACGGTTGATCCAACGGTTTCCGACGGTCCCCGTGGTAGTCTTACAAAAAATAACCTGAGCTTTCAGGAAATTGCTCCGCAGCCCACGTCTTCTACGCACGAAGGATCTATTCGTAATTTCGTGAAAGCTCAGGGGCTTTGATGCAAAACGATCCAGCACTTCTCCTTCCCCGTGTTCCTCTTCTTCCTCTGGGCGGAACCCTAGCCGCACGGGCTCCGCCGCGTCGCCGCCGTCTCCGGCCTCTCTAGAGCGAACCGAGATATCCAGCAGCTCCGCCGTCTTCCGCTCTTCCTCGCCATAGGTTCGCATGAGTTACGGTGGCTTGAATCGAGCGAATCTCGCGTTTTCCCACAGGTCTGGCCGCTGGATTTGAACCAAATTTCCGGCGCCGTCGACGACCTTTAGCTGGCGGCGCCGCCACCTTTCGGCGCCGTGCGTCCGCGCGCGTCGAATGCGTTAGCTCGCGCGAATCCTCGCGCTCTCCCGCGCTCAAATCGACAAGCTTGAGTTCACCAGAGCCGTGCTGCCATTGCTGACGTCAGAATGACGTCAGCGGTGGGGCCGGCCTGTCATTTTTTTCTTTTTCGAAATGGTTTTGGAAATTAATAAAAAACTGACATGTGGGCCAGCCTGTCATGGGTTTGTCACGTCAGGTGTCATAGATGACTTCGTAGGTGTGGGATTACGCGAGTCAAGCATCTCCGAGCTTGGGATCGCAGGAACAAAGATCAACACAGATTTACCCAGGTTCGGCCCCCTCAATGTGAGGTAAAAGACCTACTTCCTGCCTACCCTAGATTGGTATTGATATGATAATCGAGGTGTTACAATGGAGGCGATCCGATCTGGTACTCGCCGTATGAGCTAGGGTTTGGGGCTTGATAGCTTGACCCGCTCTAAGTCCTGCGAGTCCTCTTTATATACACAGAGGCTCGCTAGGTTACAAAAGGAAACTTCCCCATAAGGAATACATCCACAGAGGCCTACTCGGAGACTACTTGGTCTTCACGTCCTCCGGGATTGTCTTCTAGATCTTTCTCCTTATGGCGGTTCAATATTGGGCTTGTTCCCAAGTGGGCCTTCATCCGTGCGAGTAAGTTAAGTCGCACTGGGCCGCGGGTTAATCCAGAAAGTATTCCCCCGACATTAGCCCCCAAGATTGGTTAGGACTTTACGGTGAGAATCTTCTGACCTCTTGAAATGGTCTCTGAGCCGCACTGTAAACGTTCTGACCAATCTCCTGACTCATGCGATTCAGAGCTGTGACTCATCTGCGCGACTCATCTCTTCTTCTGGAAATATTCTGTTTCCTTTAATTGCGGACCGTTACTCTTTTGCGGGCGCAAATTGTGCCGTTGGTTGCGAGCACAGATAATGCCGTTAGTTGCGGGCCCCTTCAGTTATAAGCTGCGGCCACCTAGGTCATTATCCATTTGCCCTTGCAATCTTCTCATCCCTAGCCGCGCCGTCTTCTTCCTCGACCCGAGCCTAGTTCCCCAATTCAATCTCCCCCTCGCAATGGCGCCCAAGGCGAAGCCATCTGACAATAGGCGCAGATCTCCTGCAACTGGGAAGGATCCTGGGTAACGGAGGAAACTCTTGCGGATCTGGCCGAGGCTGGCTTCTTGCCGCCGAAGGGGACGGCGTCTGGCGGGCGCCAGGCGATGAAATCGAGCCGCGCCCCAAGCCCAACGAGCTGGTGATGTTCGTGGAGCACGTGGAGCGTGGATTCACGCCGCCAGGTTCTCCCTTCTTCCGCAATTTGCTGCAACGCCTAGGCCTCCGTCTTCACGACATCGGGCCCAACTCAATGCTCCAGGTGAGCAATTTTCACGTGCTGTGCGAGGATTACTTGGCATAGCCCCCAACATCGATCTATGGCTGGCCTCTTTCACCTGCAACAGCCAACTTGTCTCCAAGGGTGGCGCCTACGTTCAGGTCGGCGCCATCTCTCTTCAGCGCCATAGGAATTCTTGCCTTCCCAAGCTAGCCCTGGCGAATCGACCCAGGGCTTGGCAAAAATCTTTCTTTATTGCCAAGATACTTCACCGGAGGGCGAAACTCGCCTTCCCTCCTGGTCTAACACCCTCTTCGTGCCTACCGAGGCACTGAAATCAAAACCCCGCGACTCGTCCATGTCCTTCATCAATGAGTCGCTGATCAAAGTCCGCGCCTTAATAGGTCATGGTCTTACTGGCCTTGATCTTCTCTCTTGCTGGACCAAATGGCGCATTCAGCCCGTGAGTCCACGACAGCGATCCTTCCTTGAGTGCACAGGCACCTCTGCTGACGTTGATCGTATCAAGGCTTCGGACTGGAGGCCTGAGGATTGGGTGGAATTTGTCACCCGCGTGACTGAGGAGAAGGACATCTCCTTCGATAAGGTGGGGCTTGCCCCTTTCAGTGTTAACAACAAGCCTTTTGAGGTAACTCCTCTTCTCTGTCTTTTCGCCTTCGTAGTTGAGTCGCATTCCTTTTCTTAATACTGCAACTTATATCTCTGATCCAGGCTGATGAGAACTACTGGTCGCTGCCTGCGACCGTCGCCGGCACTGCTGCTCCCAAGCGTGCCGCACGAAAGAAGTTGCTGCCCACTCTAGAGGGCAGCGAGACTGCTGATATCCCTTCTGTTGCTTCTGCGGCCTCAGATGGTGAAGAGACTGAACTGGACGAGGACGAGAGTCCAGTGCCAGCCGCGAGTTCTGTTGCCGCGGCTGGACCAACTCCCCGTAGAGCCTCCAAGAGGCTATCTCGTGAGAACCAGAGGTTGATGCTCTGGAAAACCCCGAGGCCACGAAGCGTCGCAAACCTGCTACGGGCGCGATCCTTCGTTGCCAGGCGTGCTTTCAAAGCCACCGCCTCTGCTGAAGAAGACATGGGTCCCCACTCTGGTAATTTCTGCTGTCTTGTCATCTTGAATGCTTATTCTTTTTCCTCTACTGACACGCAAAACTTCTGCTCGTAGATTCTGGGACCCAAGGCCTGTCCTCACCGTCAAGCGGTGAACTTATGGCCTTTGTGAAGATGGCTCCAGAGTTAGTAACTTTTCCCTGTGCTTTCAATACTTTTATTCTGGCTTATGTGCTTCTTCTTCACACAATGCCCTTGCTTTTTCAGAAGTGCGGCTAAACCCGCGACTGAGCCTGGAACCGCGGTTGAGCCGCATTTATCACCTGCGGCTCATACCGCCATGGTAGAGGGCGTGGCCACCACTGATGACCTGGCCACGGTCCCTGTTCTTGACACAGCCACCCAAGAGGTGGCTCTGGAGGATAGAACGGATCCCCTTATGATCCAGGACGTGGAGAAGGTCAACCCCTCCTCCATAGATGTAATGGCCAAGGATGCTGATACGCCAGTGGTTGAGTCGCCAGCGGCGGACAATCTGCGGTCGCCAATTCTGCATGCTGAGGTTGCTTCTTCCTCCTCCACAAGCCGCGCTGAGAAACTGTCAGAGGCTATCATTGCCTCAAATGACAAGCAAGCCATGGAGCTCCGCAAGGCACTATCTGACCTGTCTGCGGCTTATAAGGTAAACTTCTATCTCCAGTTATCTGTCTCTAGCCCCCAAGGATCAAGTTTCTTCTTTGACTGTAAAGGGAGACTTGATGCTTCTCTTTTAGCTGTTGATATATACTTACTGACTGATGTACCCTTCGTAGGAGGAACTAAGCTCCATAACAGCTGCCAAAATTGCCTTGGAAAAGCAGCTGGGGGATACTCCCTCTGAACTGGAGAGGCTACGCGAGCTCCTTGGCCAGCGTGACGCTGAGCTAAAGAAGAGGGAAACCAGGATGGGCGAGCTATCTGATGAAAGCTTCAAGTTATCTGAGCAAGCCAAAGCCACCGAGCTGCGGCTTAAAACTGTTGAAGAGAAGTTCCAAGAGAGGGTCCAGCAGCTGGACCTCCAAGTCAGTGCTCAGAAAGACGCCATTGCTGATGCCAATGAGGACGCAAGGCTTAAGGCTGTTTCCATTGGCGAGCTTGAGAAAAAGTTGAAGAAAGTTTCTGATGCCCATAACCTTGTCCACGCCAAAGTGTGCATCATGACTCAAGAGTTAACTGGTATGTGTTGCGACTCATATCTGCATCTTTTTCTCTACTATCTTTGCCTGTATGTTGTAGAGCTGACGGAGACATGCCTCGATGTAGGTGAAGATGCCAAGGAGCAGCGCGGCAGTACTCAAGAACAGCTGGAGTATATCCGCGATTTTTCGCGAAGAACTTGTGACGCCATGAAATCACTGTCTAAGTGCCTGCTGCCGACCAAGCCAGTCCCCGGTGATTCTGAAGGGCTGCTGAAAAGACTGCTTAGGGCGCCTCAGTTCTTTTTGGACTGGAAGGAGTCCTCAGCTCGCACCGGCGCGGCTCATGTTCTTGCTTTGGCCAAGACGTACTATCCTTCTTTTGATGCTGCCAAGGTTGCAAAAGGTAGGCCCTCGAAGAAGGTGGATGGCACCGAACTGACGGCCTCAGAATATGCGACGACTTGGAAGGATATGCGCGGCCACGCGACTGAACTGGTGGAGGGGATAGATCTTGCGACCTATATGGGCAAGTATAATGCAGATGGAAGCAGATGGGAGAAGTTACCCGCTCCGTCATCCAGTGCGGTGATTCCGCAGGAAAAGAACCCCTCTCCAGGCGTATCCAGCTCTGCAGCCCCCAAGCCCGCGACTGAAGAGCCCTCCAGCGAGCCTGCGATTGCTCCTTCTGGCAAGCTTGGTAAGCCGCCTGTTCCTCCTTCCCACCGGCCAAAAGCTGCGCACAAGTGAAGAAGAGAAAACAATGGTTTGATGATCTTGGCCCTTAGCGGTCTGTAATAATTGTTAGAATTTATGTGTCATAAGACAATATTATGGTTTGCTTAAGTACTCTTGGCAGTACATGTTTCGACCAATAGGCTGGTCCTTATGATTTGTCTCGGTTTTTCCTCACTTAGGCCCTTGCGCGGCTCAGTATTTCCCAGGTAAAAAGTGCGTGTTCAGGGTCGAGAGCGGCCATGATAGGCAATCAAACTCGATTGACGCCGCACCCCCAGTACTTTGGCCGCATAGTGCAAGTCGCATCCAAGAGAGGTTGAGTATAATCACGATAAATGCCACTTGTTTGGCGATCCCAAGGAATAGGCCGCGCTAAAAAGCTGCCGCACCCCCAAGGGACCAATGATTAAAAAATAAAAGACTCACAGCTCAATTGGTAGTTTGAGATGCTTTATTTCAGAATCATTATATGATACATAGGGTCGGTCGCGCCTAGGTGGCGACCAGAAGTGATGCTTGGGTCGGTTGCGCCTAGGTGGCAACCAGAGATGTTACATGGGTCGGTCGCGCCTGAGTGGCGACCAGAATTGGGTCGGTTGCGCCTAGGTGGCAACCAGAGATGTTACATGGGTCGGTCGCGCCTGAGTGGCGACCAGAATTGGGTCGATGCGCCTAGGTGGCAATCAGAGATGTTACATGGGTCGGTCGCGCCTGAGTGGCGACCAGAATTGAAATTTTTAGCCCTGAGTGGCCAGCTTGATGATGTAAACTCTTAATAATTTTGCTGCGGCTGCTGATGGCAACTCGCGACGCCTGGGATGTGTCCTTATTGGCAATGGCTCGTAGCCTTTGACTTCCTTGCCTCCCTTGCGGCCGTAATCTGAAGTCGCAAGTCAGGCAGGTGCCTCTTGGCCTTCACGATGTCATCAAAATTCTCCTGCGACTCGCGCATGGGCGCGCTCTCTGCGATGCAAGCTGCTCTGGCTATGGCCTTGTCGCCTTCTTCGCATTCTTGAGCTATTCTTTTGTCGCCATTGATGGTGATGACCCCTAGGGCCTGGTATTTTAAGCTTTAGGTACACATAGCACGGCCTAGCCATAAACTTTGCGAATGCTTCTCTGCCAAACAGCGCATGATATGGGCTCTGGAAATCTACAACCTCGAACCAAATGTACTCGCTCCTGAAGTTGCTTTGTGTCCCAAAGGCGACCTCCAAGTTAACTCGCCCCAATGGCTGAGCTGATATGCCTGGCACGACACCATGAAACGTTGTTCTTGATGGGTGTAGCTGCTTTTCTTGAAGGTTCATTCTTTTGAAGGTTTCATAGTATAATATGTTGATGCTGCTGCCTCCATCCATCAGTACTTTGCTCAACTTGTACCCTGCGACTTGAGGGGCAACCACCAGCGCGAGTTTTCCCTCTTCATTTATTTCTCCTGGGTGATCCTCGCGGCTCCAAACTACTGGTTGCTCGGACCACTTTAGCCACTGTGGGACGGCTGGTACTATGGCGTTAACAGCCTGATTGCGTCGTCGCAGCTTTTGTTCCCTCCTTGAAGTATTCACCACAATGGTATGATACTGACCCAACTGTTTTGGGAACTGTGGCTGATCTGGCTGCGGATTTGGGACGGCGTTGTTGCTGTTGTTGCCTCCGCCATGTTTACCTTCCTCGTTGTTTTGATGATTGAAGTTTGTGTTGAGTGGCTGTCCATCCTTCCACTTTTTGTAATGATAACACTGTGCCTTCGTGTGGTTGGGTGGTTTCCCATCTTTTCCTATATGGATGTCGCAGGGGCGGTTGAAAACCTCTTCCAAATTAACTGGTGAAAATTCCTTCCTCTGCTGCTGCTTTGTTTGTAACGAGTATTCGTATTTGCGACTAACCCTGAGTTTCCTTCCTCGTTTTTGCGCTTGTTATAACTCGCATTGGCATTGCTAGCTTGCTGTTGTTGAGGCTTGCTACTGGCCTTCTTTCCCTTGCCAGTGTTTTCCTCTTCCTCCCCATCAGATGCGTCCCTGGTTTTATCCGAGCTAGCATACTTGTTGGCCGCCGCCATTACCTCGCTTAGGCTCTTGACTTTATCCTTCATGCGACCTAGTTTGTGGACTAGCGGCTCAAATTTGCAATTTTTCTCCATGACAAGGACTGCTGAACTGGGTGGTATTGTCTGAGGAATGTATGATCTCTGCGACCCTTCTCATCCAGTGGCGACTCGACTCGCCTTCCTTCTGTACACAACGCTCAAGGTCCTCTATGCTGCAGAGTCGCTTGCATGTTCCTTGGAAATTCTTGATAAAAGCTTCCTTCATCTCATCCCAAGAGTTTATTGAATTTGGTGGCAAATTTTGTAGCCATATGTGGGCTGCGCCTTCTAACATCATGTTTAGGTAACGTGCGCAGATCTCTTCGGATGCATTTAGGATGCTCATGCCCATCTCGTAATTGTTGAGCCAAGTAACAGGGTCCATGCTGGCGTTGTAGTTGGCGACCTTGCGAGGTCCTTTGAAATCTGCAGGAAACGGTTCAGACCTGATTCTTTCGCTGAAACAGACTGGGCCTTTGAGTCGCGACGATAGGTTGGACGAAGCTGGCCTTCCTATTGGTTGGCCGCCGCGCGGCTGCACAATCTCTATGGGTTGAATTGCTGAGGTTGATTTTGAGCCGCAGGTTGATCTTCCCTTTGTCGCCTAGCCGAGCTCGAGGTCGCAACGTGTGGCGACTCCGCGTGGATGCTTCTCTCCGCCGTTGCTCTGCTATTGTAAGGGGTGGAGTGCAGCCGTCCTGCGTGTTCGGACATATTCGCCTGCTGTATTACTGCTGTGCTCAGCATCTCAATGGCGCGCCGTGCCTCTCTGTCCATTGGCGTGTTTCCTGCTGGCGCTAATCTGGCCAAGATGTTTGTGGCTGCAAAGAGATTCTCCACTGGGCTAACATAATGCCCTTGCGGCGTGTGGAACCTTTGAGGCTGCTGTGGCGACTGCTGAACAAAGGTTGGCTGCGTCAGTGGCGGGGGCATCATGGCCCTGTTGTTAGCCTGTACTATGGCCCTTGATCCAGGTATCTCTGCTACTCTTGGTGCTGCGAAAGATGGAACCGCTGGTACGATTGATGGTACAGCGATTGCTTGAACCGCGGGCGGCTAACGGGGCCACGGACCGCATAACCATGGCAGATGGTGCCATGCGTGGGTACCGCGACTGAAGGTTGTGCGACCCCTGACCATGCGACCGGGTGCGTCGTGTTGGTGGCGACTGATGGGACCGCAATTGCTGGTTCATGGTGGGTGATTGGAACAGCTCCATAGGGTTTACTGTTCCTGGCTGCAGGCGACTCGCGTGCGTCTGTGTGGCAAGGTGGCCTGTATTCCTTGCAGAGATTGGTTTCCTCGATGAGTCGCAGTTGCTCCTGTTGGAGGCGCTGTTCCTCACGCGCCAGCCTGGCTCTCTCATCTGCGATTCTCTGGACTTCATCATATAGCCCGATCCTGGTAGCCTCCAATTCTGTCACCCTAGCAGCCGCGTTAACCGCAGATATTGGTGTAAACAACACGCTTCCCTGTGGCAGCGTGACCGCTGCGCTGGGGGTTACCCTTGACCCTGATTCCGCAGGCGCGACTCCAGGTGGAGTTTCTCTGTTTGCGACTCCTGAGGCCGCGACTCCTGGCGTCATCGCAGCGGATGCCGCGACTCCTGATGCGTCTAGCGCGGCTTGTTCTGCTGCTTCCGGCGGTGTGGGGGCTAAGCTGCCTGGTGGCATGCCCAGCCCTTCGTCTGCTTCTGTGGTCCTGTAGACCCCTTCCACGTGCCGATCTTCTACAGAGGGCGAGCCACTATCCACAGGGCCTCCGCATAGCCTTTCCTCAAGGACATACTCAATGGATTGGCCTTCTTCGTCTTCGAGAGGCAGCGACTCGTGGTTGATAGATCCTTCTTCTTGGTCCACTGTTACCGCGACTCCTTCTTCTGAGTCGCCATGCTGCGATGGATCCTCTGACTCGCCGCCAATGAAGCCGACGAAGACGTTGATGGATCCAAAGGGGATGACGTGGCCGGTCTCCAAGTAATCTGCTTCCGGCCCCCAGCTTGAATCGTCGATGAGGGGTGTGCCATTGACCGTGATGATACGGCCAACAACAAGATCTTCAGCTCCCTTCATGGATCCTGCGCGGAACGTGACGCTTTGACCGCAGGCCCCACGGTGGGCGCCAACTGTCGTGGGTTTGTCACGTCAGGTGTCATAGATGACTTCGTAGGTGTGGGATTACGCGAGTCAAGCATCTCCGAGCTTGGGATCGCAGGAACAAAGATCAACACAGATTTACCCAGGTTCGGCCCCCTCAATGTGAGGTAAAAGACCTACTTCCTGCCTACCCTAGATTGGTATTGATATGATAATCGAGGTGTTACAATGGAGGCGATCCGATCTGGTACTCGCCGTATGAGCTAGGGTTTGGGGCTTGATAGCTTGACCCGCTCTAAGTCCTGCGAGTCCTCTTTATATACACAGAGGCTCGCTAGGTTACAAAAGGAAACTTCCCCATAAGGAATACATCCACAGAGGCCTACTCGGAGACTACTTGGTCTTCACGTCCTCCGGGATTGTCTTCTAGATCTTTCTCCTTATGGCGGTTCAATATTGGGCTTGTTCCCAAGTGGGCTTTCATCCGTGCGAGTAAGTTAAGTCGCACTGGGCCGCGGGTTAATCCAGAAAGTATTCCCCCGACACAGCCTATTTAAAATAAATCCAAAAAAAAAGATTGTTATTACTGCTGTAAAACCAATAACTTTTGATTTATTTACCAAAAAAATATATTCAATAAATAAAAATGTTCAAACAACCAAATCCAATCAGATTGTGTCAAAATTAGTATATTTTTTGCCAATTCAATTTGATCGATACTTGCAAATATCCTAAACACATTTTTTAAATTATAGAGTCTATCTAAATAGTTTCAACCAATAATGTTATAAACCAATAACTTTAAATTTGTCCACCATGCACAAAAAAAAAATACATCAAGATGATTAGCAACACAAATACTATAATGATTAATGCTATATAAAATCAAAATCGTTAAATCTACTTACCCGAAAAAATGTATTTAACACATCGAAATGTCCACAAAACTAAATCCAATCAATTTATGTCGCAACTAACACTTTTTTAAAAAAAATTCAAATTATTATATGTTCACAAACATTCCAAACATATTTCCTCTAACTAAAATCACCTAACTAAATTATTTTAAAAACATAAAAAATGTAACTAATGTTACAAATATCCTAAACATAATTTTCTCTCATTATAAAGTCTATCTAAAAATTCCAAAAAGAAAAAAAAATGTGATCAGTGTACCAACATGTGCATAAAAATGTAACCTGTCTACTTACATCAACTGCACACATATTTAACAAATCTTAACCATCTTATTTAAAATTCCATATAATATAATAAAATACTCACAACAAATACATACAACACAAACGAACATTTCAATAAGCTAAAAAAAATTCTAAAATATGTCAAGATAATCTAAATGTATTTTCCCTAATTACATCTGAATCAAAATTGATAAATGTTTGCATAATGCTTACTCCCTAATCACAAATTTAAAGTAACTATTTACATAAAGAGTACAAACATATTTAAACACCCTATGATTTAGTGCCCTTTATTTTCTAATTCATATACTGCATTTTAATCTATCTTGCAATTGATGCTGTCTCTAATTCATACTAATCAAATATTTTAATACTTTATTACAATCCAGCAGTTACTTCTTCTTGCTATGGAAAAACCTAAACTAAAAATGAACATATAAACGACAAAGTAAGATGTCCATAGCGTACGTATCCAATATTTGTTGCATACACTGTCCAATATCTTCACGCAAACGACTAAATTCACAAAATTCTATAGATTGTGTTAATAACCACACTTTAAGCAATTCATCTCATATTTTCCGTATGTCCAACACATATGTTTACCTTGATTTACCTGATCGTCTGCCTTTGACATTTTTAAAAATCGGAGAATAAATATGCTTCCAACGTATGTTCTTTTAGGAATCTACAGATACTTTTGTACAACTCACTTGGGAAATGTTGTTGACACAGTAATATTATCTTCAAAACTTAATTCCGTCCACAACGGTACAACTTTGGGATCACATATTTCTTCTAAAGCCAAATTTTGTTCACAAATTCAATCTTCAAATACACACAAACACTGACTTACACCGGCAATTCCAATAATATATTGACAACATATTTTAACAAAACATTAACCTGAAGAACGTGGCGTGTCGCCGCGACACATTACCTAGTGTTTTTTTTAGATTTGAACAATTTTCAAAGAGACAACTTGTTTTAAGTTGAATAGTTGATACACTTCCCGGGGCCGACCCATAGGGTGGGCAAAAGGGGCGCCCGCTCTCGAACCCTGAGAGGCAGGGGTAGTCGGTTTGAGCAACTCTAACAGCTGCCCTATATTAGGAGGGCCGTTTCGTGTATAGGGCACCTGTTTTACCGTTTTAGGGCACCAAAACTTTTTATGGTTTACCAGCTGCCCTATAATAGGGCACCTCCTCTCCAACAGCTGCCCTATTTTAGGGAATACATAGCCAATTTGAAACTAAATTTGAGCCAAATTTCAGATAGTTTGACGACATTTCATACATAAACTTCAAAAAACTGATCCAAATTTAAAAGTTCAACCTAATAAACTTTGAATCTAGACCTAAACTAGTGGCCCCTAGCCAATGCCTTCCAGTCGACACCGGAATCGTCATCGGAATCAAAGTCCGAGAAACCGGACTCGTCGGAAGAATCGTCGATATCGATCACCGGAGTCGAGGATGTGGACGGGCCGGCCTCCGTCTTCGGCTTCTTCGCGCCCCGGCTCACGAAGAACTCCTCCGCCTTCACGAGCTCGGGGTTCTCCCGTCGGAGCTTCTCCATCGCCGCCTCATCCACCTGCGCGGCCCGGAGCTGGCGGCGTGCCTGCCGGTCTTCCTCCTCGATGACGCGGCAAACCACGCGAAACTCCGGAGCCACGGCCATGGCATCCTCCGCGGTCTCGATGTCGGAGAAATTCATCTCCGACATCGGGCGGCCGTACTGCCACGAGACGGCGTCGTAGGCGCGTGCGGCGAGCTCCGGCGTGGGGAAGGTGCCGAGCCACATCCTCGTGTGGTCCACCGTGATCTCCGCCGCGTACCGGCCGGAGTCACGGATCCGCACGCCGTGGAAGCCCGTCGAGCTGCGCACCGGCGGCGACCCTATTTGCCCCATATATGGGGCAGAGAGGACCAATTTTTTGGGGTAGCCCTATTATAGGGCACCACATAGGACAGCTGTTGGAGCTCGTTTTTTGCCCTCTGGTGCCCTATAAAACCGTTTTTTAGGGCACATCTCCTAATAAAGGGCAGCTGTTAGAGTTGCTCTTAGTCCCATGTATGTGGTGTAAAATTTAGAGAGAAAAAACAGAAAACTTAGGAGGCCCAAATCGAACCACTAGTCCACCCACAAGCAGGAAAAAATGACCTCTAAAACATTTGTACATGCATGCTCGGCTGGTCTTTTTCTGGACCGAGGTCTAGTGACTTCAGATGTCGCGCTGCAACTTTAGCCATTTTATCTCCATTGGATTGACATCTAACGGTCTGGATTAATATTAAAAAAATTGAACTCTTCAGAAAATTCAAAAAAAATCCAGTAAGTTCTATACGTTTTACCTTCATTTGGATAAATTGTTTCTCATTTATTTGATTTTCATGTTTTAGGATTAAAAGGCTATTAAATTCTAAACCATTTATCTGAATTAAACAAAACTTTCGCAGAATGCACAAATAAACATATATGCCTTACTGTCAATTTTTCGAAGTTTTCTGAATAGTTTAAGATTTAAGATCAAAATTTAGACCGTTGGATGGCAATCCAACAGAGATAAGAAGGGCTGAAGTTGCAAAGTGACTTTTTTTAGAGAGCTTTTTTTTAGAGAGACGGTGAAGAAAATGGAGTGATGATATTTCTTACCTGGCTGAAAAACATCTAGTTTATCATTCATGAGACCAATTTGGAGGATCTAGAAACGCACGTAAGTCTAGTTGTTCACTTTATAGCCCATGGTAACACAAAGATTGAAGCAACAACTTTTTGACAAGCTTATTTATTTTTGCAAAAAAGATGGTGCATGTACTCCCATTTGTAACGTGAGACACATATATAGGAAGATCTCCTTGGAACTACAACATTGTTTCCTTTAGTATCATGTTCTCTTCATCCATGGATTGATTAAAAATAATAGTTTGTGTTGTCAATTTTAAGTACATAGATAATATGTCTATACCATGTACTGGTTTCATATTTTGCTTCTGAAATACAACATGTTTTTTAGTATATCTGTGTGTATAAAAGCCCCGAGTTTTTAATAAATAACAAGCAAAAAAACGACGAACAAAAGCAAAATCAACACACAGGGAAACAAGATTTAACGTGAAAACACCTTCCAAACAGGAAGAGAAAATCCCACCGACGTCAGCCATCAATATTTCACTATATCGGGAGAGGTTACAAACCTAAGGGACACCACCTAGCGGTGGAACCCTAAGTCGGTAATCATCCGACTCGGCAACAATCTGTACCGTTCCACTCAGACCAAGCCTTTCGGCGATGGGGCTCCTTCCGCTCGTCAGAAATTAATATTTATCTTTATATAAATTTGAATCACAATGAAACAACATGATTGCCGTGTTGCCCCTAGGCCCTCAAATGTATGAACCGGCCAATGGCAACATATGAGGCTTAGAGCATCTCCACCGGGGGCCTCCAAATGACCCCCCCCCCCCCCCCAAAGTCCCATTGGGGGTCCGGACGCAAAAAAAAAGTCACCAGCGGCAACCCCCAAAGGGTCGCCCCGAGCAATTTCGTGTCCGACACCCCGAAAGGGCCTCCAAGTTTGGAGGCCCTCTCGGGGTGCCGGACATGGGGCGGACATGGCCTCCGACAGGTCTGGCCCACCCGTTGATGGCGTGTTAACGGTAGAGTGTTTTATTACTTCCCAGCAACAGCACAAGAAGATCTGCTTGTTGACCGTGACAACACACGTTCGTTGGGAGACCCCAAGAGGAAGGTGTGATGTAGTACAGCAGCAGTTTTCCCTTGAAATATGATCAAGGTTTATCGAACCAGGAGGACACGGAGGTTCTTCAGAAGGTTGTCAGCGGCGCAACTGACGTGGAACCTGCACACAACACAAGCAAACTACTTTGCCCCAACGAAACAGAGAGGTTGTCAATCTCTCCGGCTTGCTGAAAACAAAGGATTAAACGTATTGTGTGGAAAACAGTAATGAGTGCAGAAAGTAACATAGAATAAATGATTGCAGTTGGTGGTATTATCAGTATGAGGAAATGGACCGGTGTCCACAGTTCACTAGTGGTGTCTCTCCATAAAAGATAACTAACATGTTGGGTAAACAAATTACAGCTGGGCAATTGACAAATAATGAGCGCATGACAATGCAATATATGACAAGATGATTATTATGAGATTTAATTGGGCATTACAACAAAGTACATAGACTTGCTATCCAAAGAATCTATGCCTAAATAATCCACCTTCCGGTTAGCATCCGCACCCCTTCCGGTATTGAGTTGCAAACAACAGATTATTGCATGAAGTAAAATGTGTAATGTAAACAATGCAAATGACACGTAGACAATGCATCATTGTTTTATCCCTAGTGGCAACAGCACATCCACAACCTTAGTCGTTTCTGTCATCTCGAGCCCAGATTACTAGAGGCATGAACCCACTATCTAGTATAAATACTCCCTCTTGGAGTTACAAGCATCTACTTGGCCAAAGCATCTACTAGCAACGGAGAGCATGCAAGATCATAAACAACATAAATAGATAGATTGATAAACAACTCGCTCATAGTATCAATATTCATCGGATCCCAGCAAACACAACATGTAGCATTACAATAAGATGATCTTGATCATGTTAGGCAGCTCACAAGATCTAAACATGGAGGTACAAGGTGGAGAGACAACCATCTAGCTACTGCTATGGACCCGTAGTCCAAGGATGAACTACTCACGCATCACTCCGGAGGAAGGCATGGCGGTGTAGAGGCCTCCGGTGAGGATCTCCCCTCCGGCAGGGTGCCGGGAAGAGCTTTAGAACCCTCCCGATCTAGGGTTGACGACGGCGGCGGCGACAGAACTTTTCGTGGAATATGATCGATGTTTTTAGGGTTTTCGGGACATCGGGAATATATAGGCGAAATGGCGGCGTCGGGAGGCGGCCGAGGCGGCCACGCCAGGGTTGGGCGCGGGCCCACCCCTGCCGCGCCCTAGGGTGGCGTAGCTGTCTCGTGGCCCCACTCCGTCTCCCCTTCTGGCTTCTGGAGTCTTCCGATGAGATATTTGCACACGTTGATTTTCGTCCAATTCCGAGAATATTTTGCGACTAGCCTTTCTGAAGGAGAAAAACAGCAGAAAACAGGAACTGGCATTTCGGCATCTTGTTAATAGGTTAGTCTCAGAAAATGCATAAAAATGCTATGAAGTGTAAATAAAACATGTAGCAATCTATTATATACTAAAAGCAAAATGAGTTAACTTTTAGAGCCACCACGTTGAGCCACATCATCAAAATTAATTTTAACAGTTCGATATAAAACATGTGGCTGCGATATAACTACAGAACTATGTTACGTTGCAATTTTGATAACCAGAACACGTTAATCCAAGTCCTAGACAAAGATAGCGTCTAGGGATCGAACACCAGACCACGTATTAAATATGGCTGGACTCTTTTTTGGTACGAAAAGAAGTGTCCGTAATCAGATCTGTCCGGAGCACAGGCGCCACTCGCTAACTTTTCCGTTCAGAAGTAAATGGGATGCAAATATCAGAATCGTCGGCCGGCCGGACGCCGTCGGATGCCATGAACAAGAAGCGTTTTCTCGACCTGTTCCAACATGCATCACGCTCTATTTTTATGCTATGATCGTTGGTAACGTCCACTGGCCCTGTCGACTAAAAGAACGCATGCAAGTATGAAGTATTTCACTCAATGCAGCGAGAAAACGCAAGCAGCTGGAGGATGCATGGCTAACTAGCATGCTGCATGCATGCATGCCCATGATGACAAGAGCGAAATTGAATTAATTGATTGAACCCCTAACCAATGATGCGAGATAAGAGTATGTGGTAAATCAGATCAGGTACATTATATATGCACTTCACGATAAGACTTTGGTATTAATTTATTAGGTTTTCGGATATATTTTTTTTCGAGTGTGAGCTGCTTCATCAAATCCATTTTTGTATCCTATCCATTTGTGCTCCATTCCTATCCAGCTAATAAGAATGCTTTGTATCCAGGTAATGATTAGGGATATCAGTCTTAAAATAGTAGTATTACAAATACGTTAATTGCTAAAAGAGCATTTTCTAGGCCCAACAATATCAAAATGTAAATAGTTTTAAATTTGATGTTTTATAAGAATAACTCACATCTAAAGAGACAATATTTATAAATCTTTAAGAGGAAAACAAAATATTTTTCGATGAAACATTCATGTTAATAAAAAACTCACGTGCATCTCAATATTCTATTTGCTCACAAAGTTTTTTCAAAAAAGAAAGATTTGTTTGTCATGTGTAAAAAGACAAAATTAGAGGAAAAAAAGGCTTTTCACTTGACATAGTTTTGTCTTTTTAGGGATGCCACAAAAAATGTCAGTTTTCCGCGATACTTGGCGTGCGCAACGAGAATGTCGAGAAGTACTCTCCAAATGTTTGTTCAGACATTTCTGATATTTTAAAAAAAAAATCCCCGTATGTGTGAGCATATACATCTAGGGGACAAATCGAATTTCTGAAGGTAATATTCTAATACCAAAAAAAATGATTAGAACGTCCACAACTACAAATGTATACAGTTATGACAAAAACGAAATATCTTCGATTTTTGGTTTAGGAATTGTAGGAGTTTTCTCTGCTGTTACACCCAATTTAAGAGGAAACTTTGTCAAGTCTACACGCGAAAGTATATATGGTTATGTGTTGTAGCAAGAAATATATGCTATGTGCCAATTCCTAGGATTTGTTGTAGTTTAAGATTAAGGACGACGGGCTATTGCAATCATAAGTTATTTAAATACTTATATGTTTATGTGCATAAAAAATCTCTACAATATTTTTTGGGTACATTGACGCTACTAAAAGTGTTGTTACCGAGTAGAGGCTCAAATTAGCGGTGGCATCGCGTTCCAAGAGATTGTGTAGGTGAAGACAAATAGTAGAAACTAATAGTTGTAGGAGTTGTTCCTATAGGGATATTTTATATTTAGGATTAGAAATGTTAGGAATAATTTCAGTTTATCACACTCAATTTGAAACGAAAAGTTTCTCGAGTATAATATTTTTTAAATGATCTAATGATGTGTTTCCAGTTAGACAATTAAAACTCACTTTTTTGGATTCTAATTGTTTAATATCTAATACAACGTGGTATCAAAATGTTGTAATAAAACCGGTAAGAACGAAGATGCCAAAACAATATCGGACAACAAGTAGGTCAGACACTTAGGATACAGGAGTGACATTAAAGCCTAATTATATGTAAGTAGATTAAAAAAGTATTGGTAATGATAATGGTACCTCCATTTTTAAATTAACGTTGTAAAGAAAACTTGCAACCAAAGTCTCAAACGTTTGATTGTCGATGTATAAATGTATATTGAAAGAGTACAAAAGATAAACCGTACATTGAAATAATAATTTTATATTCTTAATTAAATTTAGTTGTATATTTGTATACAAATAAAGGTATAAGTTGCACCTTGGATAATGTCCGAACATGTGTGTAAAATGTCAAGTATTTTCAAAGAGAGGGAACATCTCATATTTTGTAGAACAAAGAAGTAAATGAGAATGACATATCTACAAAGTAAAGTAAAACTCTTAACTATTTCAGTGGCTAATTTTTCGATGAGGAGAAATGATACTCTCCCTTTACTAAAACTATAGTTTTTTTAACTTAGCCAAGTTGTTCTGTCATTCCATTGAATATGATCTAAATATCTTCTAGATGTATTGCTCAGGTGAAGCATAATATGATTTGGGCCACAAAAAATGGTGTTTGTAGCTTCAAATCTGATACAACAATTGATAAACTGAATTTTAATCTGACATACCATGTACAAGTCACACATATGGTCAATGAGGGTTGATTTGTAAATGACATAATGGATCCACCACACGTGATAAAATTAAATGTCTCCATAACCATATCATTTCCTTTCGTATTATGTGAATATGTATGGAACAATACATATAGGGTGTGTTTGGTAGCCTGGGTGGCCTATCTCAGCACATACAAGCTGAGCCTAGCCATGCCAACCCCATGCAATTGTGTTTTATTTGCTGTGTTTGGTAGACTGTATGAGCTGAGCCGAGCTCAATTGAGATGTTGTTTGGTACGCTGTATGAGTTGAGCCAGGACATACAAAAATAAAAAGCAATCCTGGCTACAAAAAAATAAAAGCAATCAGATCCCTGCCAAAAAGTCAATCAGGAGCACCGTGCTTCCCGAGCCGCTCGGGATTGAGCACCGGCGCCGGCATGCGCCCGCCGCCGCCGGCGAGCTCCGCCGCCACGGGTCGCCTCCTTGCGCCGCCACCACGGGCCTCCTTCGTGCGCCACCACGCACAACCAGGAGGAGGCCAACAGCTTCCACTCCTCCGCTCGGGTGAGGCCCAGCCCCTCCTGCTCCTCGCACGGCCGAGGCCGAGCGCCATGGCCGTGGAGAGCTCGCTGGAGGGCTCGCTGGAGGATGGAGGGAGGCGGGGCCGTCCGGAGAGCGAGGCAGCGCCGGCCGGAGGGTGGCGGCGCGGGCGGATAGTGGAGATGTGCGTGAGAGTGGGGAGACGAGGGAGGAGACGCGGGGGAAATGAGGATGGATTTCGGGAGGGGCTGTCCGCACGGCGTCGCGGTGCGGCTATGGGGCCCATGCGTGGGAATTGTTTTGGTATGAGCTCGGCCAGGCTGAGGAGAGAAGCTCGATTCGAGCTTCTCAGTCGGGCCTGGCTGAGGGGCTGTTTTCGCATGAGATGGGCATGGCCCGATGTAGCCGACCCGACCTACCAAACAACAAATAGTGGGGTGAGGAGAGATTTTCTGAGTTGGCACGGGCTACCAAACACACCCATATATTTCGTTCACGTTGATGCCCTCGCATTGCGAGGGCCACCCTGCTAGTTGGTATAATAACAGCATGGAACATCAAAAATCATAGATACGTTTGAGACGTATCACCCGTCATAGACACGACGCGTTCAGATGTCATTTATCGCGCCGCGCAGGAGGCCAGTCTGGCCGCGTTAATGGCGAGGTCGTCGGCGGTTTCCAACGCGACGCGACTGGACGCCGGTGCGCCTGCACACACGCACGCCATTAACAGCGGCCAGGCGACACGACGGCTTCCCAGGCCACGCGGCCGGCGTTGCGGATTCCCCACGCGTCGTATTTACGTCGGCCGCACCGCCCATCGCCATGATAAAATCCGACACCCTGGCCGTGCTTATCCAAGCCGTCTCCTTTCTCGCCCTCACTCCCCTAGCCCTCACTCCCCTCGCCCTCAATCTTCTAAACCCTAGCCATGGCGTACAGCGGGCGCCCGAACCTGGGCGAGGACGCGTGGGAGCTGCACCGATACGGGCTCCCCGCCCCTCCGGACTGCCGCCTGCCCAAGCACTGGTCCATCTCGGCCGGTGGCCTTCCCGTGCCACCGCTTCCCGAGATGGCCGAGCAGATGGGGCGATTCATCGCTCGTCGGCGGAGCTGGATGACGCCGGCGGAGCGGCGCCTCCCCGGGAATGACGAGGGCGAGGCCAACTGGGGCCGTTGGTTCCAGCGCGAGCGGGAGGCGGTCATCTCCACCAACGACGGCCCCAGATCGCGCGAGATGCGCTACAACACCGGCGGCCGCAAAGCCTAGTGGGGGGGCAACCGGCCACACGGTTGCCTCCGTGATCGAAGCCGCGCGCCGACACGCTGCCACGGGCAGCGCCATCCCCTTCCACCTCCTTCCTCCGGTGCCGCGCTTCCCTCCACCGCGCCCCGTGCCGCGCCAGGTGGTCAAGGAGGAGCGCCGCTCACCGCCGCGTGGTGGAGGCGGCATCACCATCCGCGAACGCTGCCCGCGCGGGCGTCTCTTCCTCCGTCGCCCCAGGGCGGAGGCAATGCCGGTGGAGGTCATCCCGGCGGGCTAGAACGTGCCGTCCAAGATGCGGAACGAGCACGACGGCGACAGCCCGGGCTTGCTGGTGGCGCTCTCCGAGTCAGTTGTCGACATCGAGCACGACTCGCCGGGCCTCATGGCGACCCTGGCGCTGTCATCCTCCTCCTCCTCCGGCGGCGCCTCCACCAGCTGTGCGCACGACGGCGCCTCCTCCAGCCGTGCGCCATGCCACGACGGCGCCTCCTCCAGCCGCGCGCCGCGCCACGACAGCGCCTCCTACAGCCGTGCTGCCTCCTCTGCGGCGGTGATGAAAATCGAGGATGACCGCGACGACGACTCCTGGTGGGACAAAGAGTAGGCTAGGCGGCGGATAGGATTTAGGTTTTTCAAATTTCGCTCAAATATTTTGTAATTTGCACCGAATATGAATAAATTTTGAAATGCCTTTAAATTCGTTTGAATTCAAAAAAAAAATTGGATTTGGGTTGCGCCGCTGTGGGCTGCACCCCAATTGACCAGACACAGGTCCGGCACCCCCCAATTAGGCTTCAATTAGGGGGTGCCGGACACATATTTGGAGGCCCCCGGTCCAAGTTGCCAAACTACTTGCGTTCCATATCACGCAGACACAGCCAATTTGTAGTTCACATGTCGTCTGTGCCTTTAACTGACTTGTCGTTGGCTTATTCGATCTGCCAATTACTTTCGGAATATGAGCATAACAGAATGTAGAGGAGCATGCCATGAACAGTAATATCACACTTCCTCATTTTCCCACCCAACCAATTTCCACTCATGCTTGCTGTTTCACGGCGTAAACAGTGAACTAATTACATTTGCTTCGAAATGTGCCCGCTGTATGCCTGTAATTTCCCTCAATCTTCTGTAAAAAAACTTTTAAAAATAAATGGACACGTAAAGAATTTATGCAGCAGCCAGCTCGATCTTGACGGGGAAAGAGAACGAGAGCGCGTCGTCTCCGACGAGGACGGTGCTGACCCCGAAGGCACGACTGTGTACGCGGTCTCCTCGACGATGGCGAACGCCTTGCACACGTTGAGCGTGAGGGGCACCTGAACCGCGCCCCCCGCGGGCACAAACACCCTCTGGAATGCCACCAGCTGCTTCAGCGGCGCGTCGTCCACCTCGGGCGGCGGCACGGTGTAGACCGTCACGACGTGGGTGCCGTCCACGCCACCGACGTTAGCCACGGTCAGCTCGAAGCTGACCTCATCCCGGCACGCGTTACCGGCGACGTTGGCGGCCGGGCATGCCGCCGAGACCGTCCCCGGCTTGTAGGTCAGCTGCTTGCAGGAGTCCCGGGAGCCGACCCGGACCGCGACGGACGCGCCGGTGGTGGCCGACGCATAGGTGAAGTTGGTGTAGCTGAGGCCGTGGCCGAACGGGTAGAGCACCTCCGGCCCGGCGTAGAACTTGTAGGTCCTGCCAGGGTACCCCTTGGCGGCGACGGGGCGCAGCGCCATGGACGTCATCGGGATCTTGCTGATGTAGTCGTTGGTGTACCACGTCAGCGGCAGCCTTCCACCTGGATTGTATTTCCCGAAGAGCACGTCCGCGATGGCCGTGCCGCCTTCCTCGCCGGGGTACCCGGCCCAGAGGATGGCGCCGATCTTGGGGTTGTTCTGCGCGAAGGAGATGTCGACGCCGCCGGCGGAGATGATGACCAGGACGATCGGGTGCGGCGAGGCCTCGGCGACGGCGTTGATCCAGCTGGTCTGGTTCCACGGCAGGAGGAGGTCCTCCCTGTCGTTGCCTTCCTTCTCCACGCTCATGTTGAGGCCGGCGATGACGATGGTCGCGTCCACGGTCTTCACCCATCCTCCCGGCGACCCGCACGCGCCCTTGTCGCACGCGTGCAACGACGTGGCGCTCGCGGCCTTCCTTATCGCGTCGTATGGCGTCACGACCCTGCAAGGTTTGCCTCTGTAGTCTCCGAGCATGACGTCCGACGCATTGATGTGCTGCAGAAGGCCAACCAATGCCACCGAATTAGCGGCGTTTAATGGGAGCCGGCCGTGGTCGTTCTTGATGAGCACCATGCCCTGCCTCGCCGCGTCGGCTGCCAGCTCCTTGTGCTCCTCTGTGCAGACGTCGCTTGCGCCGAGGGACTCCAGCTCCGGGATGCCATCGAAGAAGCCGAGCCTCATGAGGACGAGGTAGACGTTGTGCAGCGCGTTGTCGACCTCGGACTCCCGCAGCTTCCCCTGCCGCACGGCGTCGAGGCCGAAGGCGTGAAGAAGTCCTGCGCGCCCTCCCAGAACATGCCGCAGTCGAGGTCCAGCCCGGCCTTCATCGACGCCGCGACGGCCTCCACGCCGTTGTACCCAAGCCACTTGGCGTCCCTGACCATGACGCGGACGGAGTCGCAGTCGGAGACGATGTAGCCGTGGAGCTGCCACTCGGCGCGGACGGTCTCGGAGAGGAGCCGCGCGTTGGCGCAGGCCGGGACGCCGTTGATGCGGTTGTAGGAGCACATGACGCAGCTGGCGTCGCCGTCCCTCACGTGTTGTTTCGATCTCTCTCTCTCGTGCGTTGCGTGTGAACTGGAAAGAGACGAGACACCGATGTTTGCAGTGTTCAACTTGCTACTGCTTTTCTGTTTTCACTCCTATTTAACAGACTACGATCGAGGCCACGACCATCGACTGAGTCATGCCATCCCATGACTAGATCGTGTGCAACTGCGATCCTACAACTACGGAGCTGGGCGCACAGACCGCGCCCTAGCTAGCTTATCCACTGCTAACTGAAAACTAACAGTATCCTATGCCTGAAACACCTAACTGAAAATTATCCAGCCGTTGCCGAAAATAGCTTGACGAGCTACAGTGTACAACGACAGTGCTTCAGACCTTATTCCAGAATTCAGAGAGGAGCAGTGTTTGATCAACATTTCTCCCCCTCAAACCTGCACCTTGATGACGCCAAGCTTCTCCCTCATCTCGATGAAGCGAGTTCTTCCCAACGCCTTGGTCAATATGTCTGCCAACTGTTCGTTGGTTCTGACATGGTCGACGTCGACCTTGTTCTCTTCAATGCAGAGACGGATGTGATGAAACTTGATGTCGATGTGCTTGCTTCGATCATGGTGGACTGGATTCTTGCTGAGGGCGATCGCAGACTTGTTGTCGATGAAGAGCTTGAATTTCTCTGTCGAACGCCCTGTCAGATCAGCAAGCAGGCTGCTGAGCCACTCCCCCTGACATGTGGCTGCTGCAGCTGCGACATACTCGGCCTCGCAAGAAGATACGGCCACAACCTTCTGCTTCTGCGAGCTCCAAGTGACGATACTGCCACCGAGGAAGAACACCACGCCAGATGTGCTCTTTCGGTCGTCAGTGTCTCCGGCGAGATCGCTATCACTGTAGCCAATCAACTCCGGTGTTCCAATGCCCTTCTTGTAGCGACATCCATAGCTCAAGGTGCCACGGACGTACCTCAGTATTTGCTTCACTAGAGCCAAGTGATTTGAGCTGGGCTCCTCCATGAACCTGCTTGCCACCCCAACTGCTAGAGCGATGTCAGGGCGCGTGTTGACGAGGTATCGCAGACATCCGATGATGCTTCTGTACTCAGTGGCGTCGACCTTCTTGGCACCATCATGCTTGGACAGTTTCAGGCGAGTTTCCATTGGTATGTGACAGGCATTGCACTCGCTCAGGCCGGCACGCTCCAGAATCTTCTCTGCATAAGCTTTCTGACAGAGGGTGATCTCGCCGTGGTCTTGCTTTACTTCGATGCCAAGGTAGTACGACAGTAGACCAAGATCACTCATCTTGAACAGACGGTGCATCTCCTCCTTGAATGCCGCAATCTCCTCGACATTGTGCCCGTGATGATCAGATCATCCACGTACACTCCCACCAGCAGGTAATTGTCGCCATCCTCACGCCGGTACACGGCATGCTCCAGTGGGCTTCGAGTGAATCCAAGGTCGGCGAGCGAGGTGTCGAGCTTGGCATACCACGCGCGCGGCGCCTGACGCAGCCCATACAGAGCTTTTCTCAGCTTCAGCACCAACGAAGGATTTTTGCCGTCCACGAACCCCGGTGGCTGCTGAACATAGACCTCCTCTGCAAGTTCCCCATTCAGAAACGCGGACTTGACATCCATATGATGGACTTGCCAACCGCCGTGCGCCGCGAGTGCCAGGAGGACGCGCACTGTCTCCATTCGCGCTACAGGAGCAAAGACCTCGTCGAAGTCCACTCCCTGTCGCTGCGCATAACCCTTAACAACGAGTCTGGCCTTGTGCTTGACCACGTTCCCGTCAGGGTCCTTCTTCAGCTTGAACACCCATTTCAGTCCGATGCCACGGTGGCCGGCTGGGAGTGCGGCCAGTGTCCAAGTGTTGTTGTCGAGGATGCAGCTCATTTCTTCTTCCATCGCCTTCTTCCAGGCTGGGATAGCGAGTGCCTCTTCTGCACTAGAGGGCTCCTCCGCTGACACGAGCTGGAGAACCTCCGATTCTTCCTCGTCCACGATCGGCGTGCTCTGGGTCGTGGCGTCAACGACGGGCACGGCGTACCGCGGGTTCGGGCGGAAGATGCCATTTTGCGCACGTGTCACCATCTTGTGCGTGGGCTGCAGTACTGGAGGTCGTGGCCGCGCTGCAACTGGAGACTCCTGGGTCACCTCGTCGTCGCGCGCGCTCGGTGGACTCGACGTCGCAGGCAATGTCGCTGGCGTGGCGACTGGCGGCGGTGACCACGGGCACGGACTTGCCTCTCCGTGTCCATCACCACCTGCATCCACCACAGTCGTGTCCTCACTCGTGGTGTACACCACAGTGAAGCTTGGTGACGCCGTGTCCCCTTTCTCCGTGAGCGTGCGGTCCAGTTCCACGCACGGCGCTCCTCGAACGCGACGTCGCGCGTCGTGTACAGGCGCTTGCCGATGGGGTCGTACACCCTGTACGCCTTCGCTCCTTCCTCGTAGCCCACGAAGATGCCAGGTACGGAGCGATCCGCGAGCTTGTCCAGCCCCGGCCGAGCTTCTTGACATGGGCGACGCAACCGAACGTGCGGAGGTGGTGCACGCTCGGCTTCTTGCCATGCCACGCCTCGTACGGTGTCACACCGTTGAGGCTCCGCGACGGCGCCCTGTTCAGCAGGTACACGGCGGTCTTCACCGCCTCCCCCCAGTACGGACCCGGCACGGCCATGGCCTTGAGAAGGCAGCGTGCCATCTCGACCACCGTTTGGTTGCGGCGCTCGACCACACCATTTTGCTGCGGAGTGTACGGCGCGGTGGTGTAGTGTCTGACGCCGTTCACCTCGCAGAATTCAGTGAACTCTGCAGAGTTGAACTCGCCGCCACGGTCCGACCTGAACGCGAGCAGCTTGCAGTTCTGCTCGTTCTCCGCCAGCGCCTTGACCTTCTTGAAGAAGCGCAGCGCCTCGTCCTTGGTCCTGATCAGCTCAAGCCACATGTATCTCGAGTAATCATCAACGATCAACAAGAAATACTTCTTACCGCCGGCAGTGGGCGGTGTGACAGGACCACAGAGGTCGGTATGCACCAGCTCCAGGGCGCGCTCAGCACGGAACGCCGTGGCGCGCGGGAACGGCGTGCGATGTTGCTTGCCGATCGCGCAGCCGTCGCAGAACTCGTGGACGTGCTTGATCTCCGGGATTCCTCTCGCCATGGCCTTGCTGGCGAGGTTGTACAAGGCGCGGAAGTGCAGGTGGCCGTAGCGAGCGTGCCACAGCCAGGCGTCGTCGTCCTTCTGCGCGAGCAGCACGACAGGGAAGGCAATCTTCAGGCGCACCGTGTACAGCCTGTTGCCCGTCCTGCCCACCCGCGCCATGATCTTGCGCGCCTTGTCGAGGATGCGCATGACGCCGTCCTCGATCGTGATCTTGCACCCTGTCTCATCGAGCTGCCCGAGCGAGATGATGTTGCTCTTTAGGCTCGGGATGAAGTAGACGTCGCTGAGAACGCGCTGATCACCAGTGAGGCACTCGAACACGACCGTGCCGCGCCCTTCGATCCTGACGACAGAGCCGTCGCCGAAGCGCACGGTGCCGCGCACCGTATCGTCCAGCACCGTGAACATCTCACGGCAGCCAGTCATGTGGCTGCTAGCACCTGAATCCAGGTACCACACACCGTCAGGTGAGGGCACAGGAATTACCTTCTCCTCGTTCAGGTTCACCTCCTGCGTGCCGTCAGCGCCGTCGCCCTGTGTCAGAGTGCAGAGCTGCGCCATGTACAGTCCTGGGCGTTCTTCTTCCTCGTCCGCCTTTTCCTCAGCCTGGGCGAGATTTGCAACCTCGCCGCGCCTCTCGCGATCACGCTGCTTCTTGCGGCACTCCTTTGCCCAGTGGCCAGGTTTGCCGCAGTATCGGCAGTTCCCGGGCTTGCGATCCACCTTGCCCGTGTTCGCCGGTCCGTCGCCGGACGGTGCCTTGGGCTTCCCGCTCTTGTCGCCGCCACCAGATGACGGCGAGCCCTGTGGACGTTGGCGCTGCCGAGCCGCCCACTGTTCCTCTGTCAGCAGCAATTTGCCGCCGATCTCCATCTCCGTCTCGCCGCCGCGTCCCTCCGAAGCGGACAGACGACCACTGAGTTCCTCGATGGACAGCTCGCTCAGATCTAACAGGGTTTCGATCGAGCAAGCCATCTGCGAGTATCTCGGCGGCACGACGCGGAGAAATTTCTGGACAGCAGCGAGCTCCGTCACCGTGTCGCCCAGAGACTGCAGCTCGGTGATGATCCCGGAGAGGCGCAAGGAGAAATCCTCGATGCCCTCCTTGTCCTTGAACGCCAGGTTCTCGAATTCCCGGCGCAGCTTCTGACGGCGTGCCTCGCGGACACGATCGACGCCCACACGCATCACCTTGATCGCGTTCCAGGCCGCCTGTGCGTTGTCCTTGGCGGCGAGCACCGGTATCATCTCCGGCGGGACCGCGCGAAGGATGGCGCCCAGCGCCAAGCGCTCCTGCCGCTCGTCGCCCAGAGGCACGCCGGGGTCGATCGCCTCCCAGAGGCATGCCCCCTGCAGCTGCACGCGCATGAGGATGGCCCACTCGGTGTAGTTCGTCCGAGTCAGCATGGGCAGGTGCATCGACCCGCCGCCGCCACCGCTCTCCCGCACCACCTCACGCACGACGATCTCGCGCGGCTCGACGCTGTTCCTGCCGCGCCGTGACAGGCTGCTGCGTCCGCACCATTCCTCGCCGATGCCGATGCCGATGGAGTTCTGGACTTCGCCGGAGGGGACTGGCTCATGTCTGATCCTGTCATGGCGACGAGCCAACCAGGCTCTGATACCAAGTGTTGTTTCGATCTCTCTCTCTCTCTCTCGTGCGTTGCGTGTGAACTGGAAAGAAGACGAGACACCGATGTTTGCAGTGTTCAACTTGCTACTGCTTTTCTGTTTTCACTCCTATTTAACAGACTACGATCGAGGCCACGACCATCGACTGAGTCATGCCATCCCATGACTAGATCGTGTGCAACTGCGATCCTACAACTACGGAGCTGGGCGCACAGACCGCGCCCTAGCTAGCTTATCCACTGCTAACTGAAAACTAACAGTATCCTATGCCTGAAACACCTAACTGAAAATTATCCAGCCGTTGCCGAAAATAGCTTGACGAGCTACAGTGTACAACGACAGTGCTTCAGACCTTATTCCAGAATTCAGAGAGGAGCAGTGTTTGATCAACATCACGCACATCTCGAACGGCCGCTCGAACGTCTCGATCATGTCGCGCTCCTCCACGCGCGCGTCGAACGTGTACCGGTCGGCGGTGAACCACGCGTCCACGTCGTAGGCGGCGTAGTGCTTGCAGCAGCTGGACACCTTGAGGGGCCGGGAGAAAGGGTCGGCCACGGCGGCGCCATTCGGGATATCCTGCATTGCGCGGACGAAGCTGACGGCGTACCGTCCGACGAGGAAGGGGTCCTCGCCGGGCGTCTCGCTGGCGCGGCCCCACCGCGGGTCGCGCACCACGTTGATGTTGGGGCTCCAGTAGGTGAGCTCGGCGTGGCCCAGGTTGTACATGGCCCTGACCTCGGTGGACACCGCGCTGCCTATGGCGCGCCACAGCGTCTCGTTGAAGGACGCGGCGCTGTTGATGACGAGCGGGAAGCTATTGGCGCCCGGCACCACGTCGCCGAACCACGTGCCGCCAGGGCCTACGTCCGACACGCCGTGTAGGGCCTCGCCCCACCACCGGTACGGCGGCAGCCCGACGCGCGCCGCTCCCTCTGCGCGGTCGCCCAGGTTGCGCACCTTCTCCTCGAGCGTGAGCCGGCGGACGAGGTCTCGCGTCCGGTCGGGGTACGGCAGGGAGGCGTCGCAGTACCGGAAACCCGCCATGTCAAGACCCATGGCCGCGAACCGGGCCGCGTCGCACACCTTGCTGTAGTTCCGGCCATTGGTGCTGATCGGACCGAGCCCGGAGGAGCCACCTCCGGATAAAACACAAGTGAATGCGGCGGTGCAGAGAAGGAGCGAGGCCAAGAGCACGCGATGGCGACGCGAGGACGCCATTGCGGCTCTCTCTGCTCACTCTTGGTCTACCACCGACGAGGTGTGCACTCACAGTGGGACAGTGTATATAGGACCATACACCATTGGGGTCCTTCCTTTCTTTGAATCAGACATCCAGCAGCTGGACCAGCTGGTTGCAGATCAGACAGGAGAACCGATCGACATAAATCCAAAGCAGGGAATCTGGTTGTTGATAGATTACAAGATCAGATCGGGCACATGGAATGCACGACGAGGAATTGATGGTGATCTTGTTATCTTCTCTTCGCATTAATTCACTGCAGCTAGCGATGATAAACTGTTTAGCAATGGCTGAACGTGCCCTCGAGGACAACGAGGCTGATTGTCCTTGATCTTCCCACGAGCGCCACTGCTCCAGAGTCCGGAGCTCCGGTCATGGACTGTCGCAATTTCAAATCATGATAAGCTATTTAGCTGTTTTCTTCAGAAGATTGCTCTGCTGCGCAGCCAACGAGGCATGCTTTTATTAGGTTGTCTGCTTGCCAGAAAAGCTTGGCGTCAGAGATTGTGCCAGATGCATGATGCATGTTGCCGATCCTAAAAACACACTTCTCCCTAATCTTTAGAATTTGCGTTTTCATAGGAACCCAAAAGGTTTCAGATTTGGGATCTCCCTCTATCTAATATGAAATGCAGCTTTCGAAATGAATGCCTAAATCGATATGCAATGATCTTCATACGCATTACTGATTAAGACAGGGGTATCGTAATTGTAAAGATGTTCTCGTTCACGCAAAGGAAAAAAAAAACTTTATTTGGCACTAAATTAAAATGTGCCTCCTTATTTGACCTTTAAAATATTTTTCTTTCTTATTTGACACGACTCAAATTTTCTTTACTAGTAATATACTATGACATTGTCTTCCATTCGGTTAGACTTCACCGTTAGTTTTTGTTTTTTTAGATACAAGGCCAAAGGCCCGACGTTAAATTAATAACGCCCCGAACGGCGACAAGGGTACATGGTGCTGAACCCAGCATACAACAACGAACCGCACGCACACACAAGAGAAAGGACAACCGAAGAAACACCAGCGAGGTTGGCGCCACCTACGAACTACTCCAAAGACGCTGCGAACTAGCAAGGCGGGCAAAACTGTTGGGCCGAAGCTCGCCGTCGGGGAAGACCGGCACACCGACACACGCTGCACACCGTCAACACGGGCAAAGTCGTCGGGCCGAAACTCACAGCCAAGACCGGCGCACCAACAAGCACTGCACACCGCCGAGACCTGCACAACTTCCGAAGAGACAGCCAACAGGGGAGCAACTTCTCGCTGAGGCAAATCAAGGGTTCACACAGAGGGGCACCGCGAATGCAGAACAAGTCACAAGCTTTGCCGGAGGAAGCACGCCAAAGAGACCTCCGACGCCATACCTCCGGAGAGCTACCCATGAGCTCCAAGACGGCGTCTTCAAGAAGAGCACGACGCATAGCGCCGCCGCCGCCCGATCCGAGAATCTTGGGTTTTCACCCGGAGCACGTAGGAGGGGAGAACAGCCACAACGACGCCTTCAAGAAGGGGACAACGTCAATGACGCCGCCGCCGTGGCCCTGGACAAACGTCCTGGGCGAGGGATTCCCCTCGACATAGCCTCTCCACCCCCCCCCCCCCCCCCCCACACACACACAGGGGTAGGGGTGCCGCCAAGACGGCCACCGCACCACTGCCACGGGACACAGCTCACCGAACCCCACGCCGCCCACATGGCCGTGGTTCCAGCAGCACCAGAGTCACGGGCTCGCCCGCCAATTCACAAGACTCCCGCCTTCCAGGGCCGCCGCCCCGGCGTCCAGGCACAACGCCCCCCGGCAATGAAGCGAGAAGAGGAGAGAGCTCCGCCACCAGATCGGCGGCCGGCAACCCCCACGGTTGCCGGCGGCACCACATCCGGGCCAAGGTTAGTTTTTGTTTCATGGAGCAAATTACCCCTCGTTGAGTAATTAGACAATGCAAAAGGAGACCAAACCCTCCACTCTCTTCCGAGCAAACTCGTCTCCCTCTCCCGTCTAAAAACAAAAACACCACTATAGCAGACCCACCCCTCGTGGAGCCCAACTCTACTTCTGGTATGCGCTACTTTATTAGAACATTTCCAACAGATGGCTTAAATTACGACACCAAAAAATGGTTTTATGGCAACAAAAAAATGATTTTTGGGGAATATAGAGCATCTGGAATTTTTTGCCATAACAAATGCCCTAAAATAGGGCACCATAAATTTGCAGGGGGCCCTTGGCGCAGCGGTAAAAGCTGCTGCCTTGTGACCATGAGGTCACGGGTTCAAGTCCTGAAACAGCCTCTTGCGGAAATACAGGGAAAGGCTACGTAATAAAGACCCAAATTGGTCGGACCCTTCTCCGGACCCTGAGCAAGCGGGAGCTACTGCACCGGGGCTGCCACCCCCCCCCCCCCCCCCCCCCCCCCAAACATATATATGTTTTCAATAAAAATAGCACATACATTTAAACAAATGAATATCAAACTCATCTCAAAGGAATCCAACACAAATATAACACAAACAATACTTAATTAATATATAGTTCATCAATTCATAATTAAAAAATCAAGTTCAAGTTCATCAAACATACAACCACAAACACATAGTTAATCACATACTCTAATGTTACGGTACACCTAAGAAAGCGTGAGATCGGTATTCGCTTCTACGCGGCCACACGGTTGCGGCATAAGATCGTAGGGGCTATAATCTAACAATCTCTTGATTCAAAATTAGGGAGTCGTGTATCATCTGATGAATCCACTTTCTTTTACACTTCCATATCTCACTCTATCTTATTTTTTTAGCATTATCTAAAATAACTGATGAATTTTCCATAACTTAGATAAGTGCTTTACCAACATATGTAGCAAAAATAAATAAAAGGAATTTAACCCTTTCATGCCGACTTTATCTAGTTATTTCGATTTTCTACTAGTTGCTTCAACTATAACCCTAGTTCTATTTATTGGCTTGAACAAGATACGTATTATTTGAAATCTTTTCCACTCATTCTTAATAATCATATTGTGAATGATCACGCAAAATGTCATGATGTACCAAAGAATTTCTTGTTTGCAAAACCTAGCTGGTCCTCGCACAATAGCAAATTGGGCTTCTAAAATACCAGTGCCCTCTCCACATCTTTCCTATTGCCACTTAAGTATTATGAAAAGAAAGTTGTTTCTTACCTTGAGGGCATGAAGTGTCACAAAAAAATCCCACTTCGGATATATCCCATCTACAAGGTAGTGGCCCATGTTGTATGTGTGGCCGTTTGGTTAAAACTCCACCGGTGGTGTTTCGCCCATGGATAACTTTAGAGTGTTGAGCACCATAACATATTGATGTTATTACTGATATAGACCATTCCAGCTTTTCTCGGCTAAAGTGGAATGGAGTCAACCGGTCCAACCAAATAACTTATTTACACCCCTCCTTGCCTAGTATTAGCGTCACCATCCTCCCAATGGTTGCCACATGTTCCGTACAGTCGCAAACCTTATCTTGACGCAATGGAGCATCGAACGGCTTGTACCGACATCAAGTGATTTAGGGTTTTCTCGCAACATAACGATTATAAATCCTTCATCTTTCTCTTCTTATAAAAATACCATCTGCCCTATCATCCCTTGCCGCATACCTCCCATCTCTATTCAATATTTGCCTTGTCCCAATCTACAACCTGCCCTCCACTTTTGCAGAGATTATTGTTGAGAGCAATAATCCAGACAGACAAATTCTTCATCGCGTCTTGAAAGCCGCTAGATCTCCTAGTATCATGTCAGTACTTCGTCGGTCCAACCATCACCATGGTGGAAATTCCTGATTATCTTGGTGACCAGACCGATGAGTTCAAGGTCAGCAAGCCCGTCATTGATCAATTCACCGATAACCAAATCTATGAGTGCAAGGTTGATAAGAACATGTTGGATCAGTTTGTTGATGTCCATATCGCAGAGTTAAAGCCAGATGTTGCCTCGAGCCGCTTGGGAAACAACAAATTTTGTAGGTTCCTCTTTTTTTCTTGATCACATATTTATTTACGTTTTCTTTGTTCTCTGTGTGCATTGGACTATTATTGAGAATGTAGATATTTGTAGTGACGGTGTAGAATCAGAAAAATCTGAAAAGTGATGAAGTTTAGTTCTAGCGTGGGAGCAACTACGTGATCCAATTCCAATTTTTTATCTATAGGTGTCTTATTACGGTTTTTTGTGGACACAGAACAGTAGGGACCGTGGCATTTCCTATTTTTTTTTATAAATGCAGAGAATTTATGTAAGTTTTTTCATGGGCACAAATTGTGCAAAGGTCAATTTGAGATGATGTAATATGTTCCTTCAATCTGTTTTCGTCATCTAAATCCTAAAACAACTCATGGCTATTGTTTTTTCTCTGCATGGTCGCCGCACCCGCCCTAACCTTTCTCTCTAGGCCTTTATGTCTGTCGAAATAGGCCCAAGAAAGAATTGATATACAATAGGCCCATGAAACCCTATAGATGGCATATAACATAAATTAAAAATCTAAAAGTGGCACCACAATAAATGAAAATTCCAAAGATGGAACAAAATTAATGAAAATCCAAAGATAACACGGCAATAAATGCAAATCCAAAGATGTCAACATTAAATTTCATCCAAAATAGGGGAAAAGTCGCCACATCATCCCAACACATTTAATCACAACTCGGGAATACTTTAAAAACTTTCCTAAAACAGAGTCCAATTATTATTAGACCCATAAAAAATATACATGTGATTTGTTGCCCCAAAATAACATTACATTAGACCCCCTTAATTGTTCAACAATCACAAATTGCCTCTCATGTAAAGGGTGCAAAATATAGATGAAAGATGACGTGAGTAACTTGCCATATTCTTAGTATTTCTAGAACCTGTTTTGAAAATTCATCATGCTCCCCTACTCTATATAAACCCTAGGACTTCTCACTTTTTTCAGTGCTCCATTTTCGCTCATATTGTACTTATTTTTCTCACTTTAGAATTTACCGTCTTTGATCTTTGGGTATAGAAATATGGAAAGAGTCTGTTGAATTCTTGAGGATTCTGTAAGGCTCTTTGCTGTGTTATCTCTGATTTCCATCGTGTTTCTCAATTTAATTATCCTCATTTAGTGTTTATCTTCGAGGGCTTTGTGTTGTGTTTTAGAGAGAGAAAATTAGAAAAAATCTTTTTTTGCATTTCTCCGTATTTTGTCAAAAAAAGAAGTAGCTCGTCCAGTCACTTTGAGGGGCCATGAGCGCGGGCGAGGCGGCCCATGATGCGGGCATGCACATGAGCCATCTGCAGCCTCAGCCTCAACCCAATTTTGGCGTTCCCCTGTCCTATGCCCACGCACCGGCGCTACAGACCTACAATGGCTTTGCGCCCGCCATGAGCGCACCCAAGCGGAAGCGCGGGCGCCCGCGCAAGCACGACCACATGCCGCTGGCTACCATGCCGGCACCTTATCCAGCTGGCTACCTGTGGGGCGTAGGCTCGGTGAGGCCCCAGGCGCCACCAGCGCTGCCATCGCCGCTGCCACCACCACCACCTTCAGCAAATGCAACGGCCAACAAGAATCGGCGGAAGGTGATAACGGCAGGTATATACTTAGTTATGAAGTATAGAGTAGAGAAAAGCACATAGATGGCTTTGATATGATAGTATTTTAGCTGAGCTACTCGTACTACTAGTATTGATAACACGTTGTCGTGCCAACAAACAGTATGTCATCAGGGTAAGTAAGTTGTACCCAGAGAATGCATGCATGGAATAGTTTGGGGGTAGTAATGACTTTTACCCCTTTCTCCTTATGCTAAAAATACATGCTAGACCTAACTTGAGAGACGAGTTCTAAAATTATGACGTGTCTCAGATTCCTTCAAGAAGAATACTTGAATTCTATGTGTTGCGGCTTTTTACGAATCTGTCTTAATTTGAAGAGATTGGGCTTTGTTTTACAGGGCCAGGTGTGATTGGGTTGAATACTGAGGTTATCACAATCCAAGTTGGAGAGGTAAATTAAACCACTCTTATAATGCTTCTAGATACGTATACTAGTGCGGTAGTGCCCTATTAACATTGTGTCATAATATTAGATATCAAAATGTCTAACTGAGATTTTTACTTATATACAAATATGACTTATCGTGTGTATGTGGTTAGTGCTGAATACGCTGATGAAGTTCTTTTTAACTGAGCACAATTGTCTCGGTGCAATACTATGTGAGATGTGTTTACATATTTTGCACTTGAACTTGTTTTTAACTTTGATTGAATAATCCTTCTTACTTTGGCCAAATTGAAGCTCGAGCTTAGTGAGAAATAATTATGCTTGCAATTTTTTTTTTCAACATATTCAACGGTTATTTCATCTTGAAAATTTATGTTCATGAAGCACGATATATGTCATAATTTTTTTTTTCATACCGGGCTAGCTGGCCCCCCTTTCCATTACTCGAATAAGGAAAATACCAAGTTTTACAAGTATCACAAGCAGGGGCCGAAAAGTAAGAAGTGAATTCGATGCACTAAACATAAATTTATTTTATACTAGATCGACCATTCGTTAAATAATTAGAGCTTCAACTTGAACCTCGTGATTTCATCTTTTCCATAAGCTCTCATGATTTCATCTTATATTTTAATAATACTTACCTTAACTCTCTCTCTCTCTCTCTCTCTCTCTCTCTCTCTCTCTCTCTCTCTCTCCCCCCTACCAAAGCTTGTGCTTGTGCATGTTGTGTTGTTAATGCTAACAAACAAAGGATCCACCATTTCAGGACGTTGCAACAAAAGTCATGTCCTTTTCTAGGAATGGATGGGCAGTTTGTATCATGTCTGCCCATGGTGCTGTATCCAACGTGACACTGCGTCAAGGAGCTTTTTCTCATGAAACAGTTATCTATGAGGTATGCTCAATTGTTTTATCTTGAATTCGGTACAATTGAAATCCATGTTTGCTCGTAGCGTGATATGAATTATTCCTCAGTTCCAACCGAGTTTCGAGAATTGGATAAATGTGAGGTACTATATAACTATGATCTAATTATTTTCTCTTAACGGGCCTATCGGAAGGAAAGTATGTCATTTGTAGTTCTCTAGTCTTTTGGAAATGAACTGCTATTGTCTGACCTCTAGATTTGCATAATTTTCTGAATAGTAGTACTATCATAATTATTTGCATTATTAATTATGCAGGGTTACTTTGAGATTCTCTCTTTGTATGGTTCGTATCAATCATCAGAAACTGATGAAATGTGCAGCCACAGAGGTGGACTCAGTGTTTCACTTGCTGGTCTTGATGGCCATCTTTTTGGTGGTGGAGTGGCAGGACCTTTGACTGCAGTTTCACCTATTCAGGTAACCCAATTCACTTGATGAACATGTTTCTAACAGTCCAGCTAGGGTGTTTACACCGTACACGTCGACAGCTATATATTTCTGGTTCTTACTCTTTTTTTTTTAGAAAAGGGTCACCCCAGCCTCTGCATCAAAATGATGCATACTGCCGCTTTATTTCTTTTATTCAACAATACGTTGCTAAAAGCCTTACAACAAACGATCATACAAGTCGAAGCCAACCAAAACAGTGAAACACCACAACTAGCACAAACGAAAGTCTTACTCTGTTTGTTGGAGTTAAATATTATGTGCTTAGTGTGTTGGGAGTTTTTTGCCATATAATTAATCTACCGTATTATACTATCCCTATGTAAAAATGTTATATGCTTCTTAGGGATGCGAGAACGGAAATTTTGATCAAAATGGAGGAAAAGTGGGACAAGCGGGACCCGTTCTCGCATCCTTAGTGCTTCTGTTTAGATATGGCTTATTTATATAATGGCGTCGTCTTATGAAACATACATGTATTAGAGTGGACTTCGTGTTTTCTCCTAATGGTTTGTGTTGTTGTGCTAATCCTCAGGTGGTTATTGGAAGGTTTCCAGTTGATGAGAAAAAGAAGCTGAAAAGCGCTGCTACGACAAGTGGCATTGCAGGTGCTAGCAGTTCTACACCGAGAGGTGCTCTGAATGGATCCTCTGCTAGGACTAGAAGCCCACCAAAACAGAGTGCCTATGGCTCATTCAACAGCAGCAGCCACCCAGTGTTTTCCAACATCTCATGAAAACGAGCTTCAGATGAATCTACAACATCCCATGAAGGAACCGATAGTTTTTGGAATTTGATTAGCATCGCCAGATTATTATTCTCATGTAATGTCAGTCAGCTTTATCTTAGATTTTCGCTCCTAGCTCGCTCCAAATGATTAGATTTTTGCGCCAAGCTTGCTCCAACTGCTTAGCTTTTCTCTCCCAGTTGTTTACCCTTTCGCTCCAAATGCCTAGCTTTTTGCTACTAGCTCCAAATGCGCAGCTCTTGTTCCTGATCCAGCTTGGATAGCTGTGACATTTTTTCTTTTCTTTTGCTGGATAGAGTAGACCCCTGGATGTGGTCTAGTTAAATTATGTTGTAACTGAATGATACTTTGGTATAACTAGATAATATCTTGCACGCAGATGCGGAAATTCATAGAAATATACATTAGCAATACTTGGAGCTCACGGTCATAGCCCTCTTGTGGTGCTGGTGGCGCGAAAGAAACAAAGCGAACAGCGGCGAGTCACACGCTAGTGTGGAGAAATTTCAGTTCATGGTGACTCAGGAGACATGTGAGTGAATATACAGAATTTTGAAGAATTAGAAGGCCGTATGGGTTCCACCAACAGAATGGATCAAGGTTAATCTGAACGGCGGGGTATCATTGATCAGGTTTCAAGCGGGGCGGGTTGCGTCTGCTCGCTACTCTCCGCTGGCGACCTAATCGATCCTGCCGGTTGTTTGCGGGATAGCCGTCACGCTCCGCTTGAATCAGCGCGGGGCAGAGCGGTGGCCCGCTTCGGCCCGCCAGCACCCGCGCGCACAGCTGCGCTAGTAGCACTGCTAACTGAATCTCCTAGCAGTCTGCTGCCCTGCGTACACTGCTAACTGAATTTTGTTGCGAGTAAGGCAAAGCTAGCTCAAGTACGTCCAGTCAGCTAGCTCAACAAATTGAAATGTAAACTGCGAACTGCACCAGCTAGCTCAACATGCACCATCTCATAATAGTACAATTCTGAATAGTATATTACACAATCCACAATAGTATATTACAAAAACTTCACAATTCGCATTACTGCACCAAACAACACAGCTCACAATAGTGCAATCTGGAATGTCGATTACTAGCCAAATAACTTATGCATTGTTGCAAGACACACACAGCATATTCCAGTCACCCTGCGACTAACCAAATAACTTATGCAGACTGTTAGGACAGCATTTTTGATATTTGCTCCACATTAGAAATCAAGCATTTCCTCCTTGGCCTTGCAACATCAGGAACACTTTCAGGACATTGTTCCTCTTTGTAGAACTGCAATGAAAGAAACCACAAAGGCTGAGTAGTACTCCAGAAATAATAAGAAGAACAAAAGAACCTAATCCAGAAATAAGAAATAAGAACACACTGATTTTAGTTTCCTTCAAAACGAAATAGAGGGGAACTGGAAAATGCATTTTGTAGCTGGTCGAAATTACAAGGATACTGTCTCAACTGGCCTTTGGAAATAATAGCAAATATGAATTATTTTCCATGTTCTTGCATAATACGAATTTCAAAAGAAAACAGCTGAAGGCTACCATTATTTTTCTTATTCAATACTAATTATAAAGCACGTAACTTGTCCCCTCCAGGTTCACAACAATGTATCTTATTCAATTTTAATTATAAAGAAAATTTGAGCAACTTGTCAAACGTAGCAAACAACCAAGATAACAGCTAATGAAATGCTACTGAATCATGTCGAATATTTGATGTCCTTCGTGGATGCACACTGAAAAGGGCATATCACCAAAACTGTTGTGACCAAACATATGAACTAGAGCATGTCAAATGCAGCAATGATGCATTAACAACGATCAGATTTTAGGGCTTACCTAAGCTAATCAAGGGCCAAGAATATCATCATCTCTTCCATAAATGTCGGCCCGTGTTCCATAAATAACATCAGTTGTTATTGTGTTGACACGAGTAGTTCCTGTAATGACAGAGAATGAGTATCAGCAAGTTTTTTCAGAAAATAAGTAATGACCATAGCATGCTAAATACCAATAGGGGAGAGGTAATTACCACGAGGTCGCATCCAATCTTGCAAACATATGAGAGACTCAACCGTGCTGCCTATTAATCTGCTCCTATAGTCACTTAGGACTCTTCCTCCGGTGGAGAAGGCGGACTCCGATGCCACAGTTGATGCAGGTACAGCCAAGACATCCTTTGCTATGCAAGATATGATGGGATACTTGTTTTCATTTACAGACCACCAATTTAGGATATCAAAGCCATCACCTTGTGGACAGAGATCTTCTTTCAAGTAAATGTCAAGTTCACTCAGCTTTGCTCGTTTTTGGTTATGTTCCTTGACCTGTACCTCCCATTGATCCCATGGGTTACTAGTACCTGTCACAACATTGCTGGTTCCTTGATCCATTTCTGAGTCACCATCATGTGAAGAATATTCAACAAAGAGATCCTTGAATGTTCTCTTCACTTTATTAAGACACTTTGTTGCCTCACTTTCAAGTCCAGATTTCAAACAAAATCCAAGAATTTAAACTTATATCTCGGGTCAAGTATGACTGGAAGACAAATGTTCAAGAACGATAGCTTCCAATACTTCATGAATTTTTGCTGCATTACTTCAACCATTGAATTAATGACAGCGTCTGAATGCTCAGCCTCTCTTCCCAAGGTTAGATGGATCTTCCAAAGTTCATGGAAGTATAAGTGGGCTGTTGGGTACAATGTACCAGAGACCACCCTAGTGGCATCGAGGAAAACCTCTAGCAAGCCACAAACAGCTTCTGCGGTTTCCCATTCACCACTTGAAGGTAGACATGTGTACGAGGTATCTTGCAACTTTAAAGCGGTGAATGCCCTCCTATACTCTAGAGCTGTTTTAATCATCAAGTGTGTGGAATTCCAACGCGTAGGAGCATCTAGAGACAGGTTAGTCTTGCAAGAGATCCCTTCTTGGGCAATCATGTCCTTAAACTTCTTTTTCCGAGGTGGCGAGCTTCTAACAAATTTGATGCTTTCACGAATATTATCCACTGCCATGCAACTAATCATCAACCCTTCTTGAGCAATAAGGTTGATGACATGGGCTGCACATCGAACATGTAAAAGATAGGTAGAATATACATGGGAACTTACAAGGAATCTCATACTGTTTTGGCGAGGATCGTTTGACACCTATTGTTTTTGGGGATGTTTGAGATAACATTGCATTAATCCCGGGGATCCAACTACAGGCACTAGAGGTGACCTGCTCTTCTTTGGTGGTGCTTTTGGGGGTCTTCTTTTTTCTCCTGAATTGTATTACAAATTAAAATGAGTTGTTGACCAGACCATTAATCCATAGAAAAATGCACAATGTGTCATGCAAGTAACCATCTAAATATAGAGGCAAGTGGTAATAAATTCCCTTCTTTTCAAGGAAGATAGTGTCATGGTGAAACGAACTAAAAAACTACTGATCAGGTGTTGGCAATTCATCATCAAATACATCCTTGAAACGAACATCATGTGGTGCTTGCAGGCTGGTTGTGGCGAGCGGCATGCGACTTTCCTTGTTCTCGGAACAGGCAAAGCACATGATGAGCGCGACGCCTACCATGAACACGCCTTGAAAGCGAACGCATAATCCCAGTCAGATTCCTACTCTTAGCTATTCACCTGTAAAAGAAATCACCACCACTCGCTTCTCCTCCGCCAACACACATCTGGACTGCGAGAATCAATTACGCAAGTGCTGATACAAACATACCGTCGGAGGGGGGCGGGGCGTTGTGTGCGGTAGTGCGAGTTGGCACCGCAGGCATGGAAGTGTCGGCGTTGTGTTGAGTTCGGAGGACAATAGAATGTGGGATTGAGGGCGCAAGAAGATAGGGCCACCGTTGAGCAGGGCGCCGCCTCGCTTGTGGCCGGCGTGCAGGACGCCGCCGTTGTGTGCAGGAAGGCGGCCTCGATTGCTGGTCTCGACCGCGATGGGGATGGCCTCGTTGATGCCGACCCAATGAGTGTGCTGAGACGGACAGGGCGCGAAGAGTTCAGCGGCGGCGCGGACTGAGAAGGGCGGGGCGCGGAGAGTGCAGCGGCGGCGCGGGCTGCGAGAAGCGGGCGCGGATAGTGCGTGGGTGGGCGGCGTGCGGGGAACGGCCGCGGCGCGTGGGTGGGGGCTTTCGTCTGCGTTTTTTTTTATTAATGAATAGTGCACAACATACATCATTGGACAAATCTGAGACGTTGGATCCGGCCTGATGAACGGTCCAGATCTCCTCCGGATCTGACAGACTCTGTCTTTTTATATTAGTGGAGATAAGATTTCCAAGTTGCTGAATCTGTTAGCCAAACTGAATAGTAGCATGGCTTTGCACACTGAGGTCAGAATCATCAGGACATAGGCGTACAAAGTCGTTATTTAGGGGCTCAGCGCCCTATATGTGTGCAGGATAGTAGGATAGCATTCATCACTTATACAAACGCATACATTGCCAGGCATCGCACATTTTGTTCCGAAGTCCATGATCTGAATAAATTGTGTCATATGCACTAAGCAAAACAGTACGGAATGACGAACTTGGTTGCAGTACAATCATTATATATCGCAACTTCACGAGCAGCACCTGCGCAATAAAAAAAAAGGACCATGGATGACTAAATATAGGGAGGTTTGCATTGCTTCAAATATCAGGTTGGCAGGAGCAAACAAAAAACTGACAAACACTACACGTCTACATATAGCATCCAACTTGAATAAAAGAAACGCTGCATTTTTTTTGTTCGGTCCTTGGATGCACCAGGATGTATTTGTCCTTTCATCATCATGACGTTTCAGAAACATGAACTAGAAAGACAGAAGCCATTGCATACCTTTCTACTCATGCATTCTTTAACACTTTCAAGAGTGTTAATGCCGCTGTACAAAACAGCCTTCTGGGTTGATGATTAGCTATTGGCTGTGGAACTCTGCCAATCAGTCGACCAAAAGTAGATCCTATGCCGGTTGATTTACTCAAACCTCTATCATGATGGATCTGTTCAACAGTGAGCATCGGTTTTATGAGGACATCTTCGCGGAAGACTGGCGTTTCAACACTGATCTCCCGTCTGGAAAGAAACTTCTCCTTGCATATTGAAGCTCATCCTCTAGTCATTTTCTTTATTGGGCCCTGGCTCATAGGTTAATAAACATGTGAAGGTTAAAAATCCCGAAACATCAGGTACTTCAGTTCACATGAGATCAAAATATTTGGATTATTACGGAAAATGCGATGTCACTAAACTACAGTAACATTCTGTTGCGAAATACTCAAGCCTTTAGAATTCTAGACAGATAAGAGTGTTAGTTGAACTACTAAAGGATGGCCAATAAACCATTTGACTTTATAGGCGAGTTGAAGCCTTGCTACAGAGGAAGTAAACAATAGGATTCGTCGATTCAGAAAATCCTTCTGTTCCTCATTTCATATTATTCTAGCACAAACTTACTGACAAACAATTACTACTATCGTTCACTGAAAAGTTAGATCTACATATCTGCTAAGTATGAAAAAGGTATCAACCAATCAAGTATTTGTCACAGTTGCATCTTCATTTTCATTGCAGATGTGCCTGCTTACTATTGTACTGCTCCAATTTTTTCCTTGCTACCACAGTATGACACGTTGTACAGAACTCCATCACAAATTGGAGTAATTCTTGAACTTACCATCAATTCAGCTTAGAAAATACAAATATGAATAATCAAAACAATCCAACAAAAACTTATTTTGTACAACCCATATTACCGCATGATGTAATAGAAGTATGGAAAAAATATATGTAACAAAATTCTGCTACACTTGAATCTTTACCTCTGCATTCACAGCATGAAAGCCAACTTCTGTAGCTGACTTGGTTGCAACCATCTCCCCTGTTTTCCATCTCAAAATAATTAATGTTTGTTGTCTAGAAAAGTTTTAAGAAACTTTTCAATCAACAGAAACATGTACCATGTGTGCGTAGATCTTCAGTGGACAACACATTTTCATACGGGCGGCTTCAAGAACAAGTAGAAGAATTAAAACAACATCATATTGCTTATGTTTTGTTACTTATAATAACTGAAGAAATAGAAAAGGTATGTCAGAAAGTACAGGTTTTCAATGTCTACAAGTCCTCCAGTACAACAAAAACCATGTTCCTTCAGAATCAATGAAACACGTTCAAGGACTTCCGAATGGGGTGCCTGCATAACATAGGGAACCTGCACGGCAATTTCAATTCCATGTGAGAGAGATTCCTATGGCACATAACCAAATGAGTAGAACTCTTCCATATCTCAATATTACCATACAATCATTTATATAGCCATTAGATGTCACATGTGCCAAGCATCAAGAATGTAAATCTGGTGGAATGGCACTAACAATTGTTCTCAGAAAAAGGTGACCTACCGTAGGGGCGAGCAGGGGCGGTCGCCTTGGGTCTCTCGGCATGGAGCAAGGTAAACCCATGCCGACCCCTCTTGTTTTCTATCGATCAAAGCGACGCGATGGACACTTCTGTGTTTCCTGTGTCGAAGGGGTATGGGGCAGAGGAGGAAGAAAGCCATACTGGGTTGGACTAATGGGCTTATGTGAGAGATAAATAGGCCCCATTTACAAAAAAAATCCCAGCAGTTAGCACAGAACGCAGGCAGAGGAAAGTCGATCAAAGCGTTTCAATCTGGAAAAGACACGCACCAGGCAGCTTGCAACCCACAGGTCTCTCCCAAATCCCAATCCTTAGTGGTATTTTACCCTATCGGCAATTTGTTTCACCTATGTGATGAATAGGTAATGTACATTGTACTGTACAGTACCGAAAATAAGAAGCAGATCTTTGAATTTTGGTACCAAAATTGATGCCATAGGACATTTCACAAGCTGATGTGATTGCCGATCCTGTATCCGGAGACAAATTGAAGAGCACGTTACCCTCAAAAATTGCAGATTTGAGAGTATGCTACCCTGAAAAAAAAATCCTCAAATGTCCGCCCTGGCAAACCTCAATTCTTACAGCCGGGCAGCCTGAAGGGCTCCTGCAGGATGCAGAACTCACGCATAGCTATGTCAGCGCTGAAGCGCGGCTTCACGGGAGGTGGGGTGATGCGCTGCCGATAGCTGGCTGGACCTCTCCACTGGTTGTGCATGCAGGCGACTCCGGTCGTGGGGTACTGGCGATGGTGGGGCCATTGCCCGTTGACGGATCAGGTGACGTCAATGGTGGTGGAGCAGGATATGTGACCAACGTGATATGTCTCTAACCAATCGAAAACAAATCAAGAAAACAACCAACTTACCCAAGAACATGCATCTGCCGCATACCCCTCTCCTGCCAGCACGAAATGTCTTAAAACACCGACTGTGGGACCCAGCACGCGGTAAGACGAGGAGCAACGAGGGCGCTCCATTTCATTCGTCACTCATTATTGGAGAAGATTTATGCGAAAATGTGAAGGAGAACCTGCAGATGCCCCCTCCCAAAATCTGGCCACACATTGAAGGCATCAAGACATCCATTTTTCATATCCTTCCAACATATTAAATGTTCAAAGATACCATATTCCTCCCTATTGTTCATGTATGCATGGCAATTGATTTCACCGGGAACCACCACTGACGCCACACCATGAATACGGCAATTGAGTCTGTTAAGAGAGATATGAAGGATTGGAATATTACCAAAGAACTAGTCATGGATAGGGTTGCGTGGAAGTTAGATATCCATGTGCTAGAACCATGACCTGGTTTCGAGATCTTATGGGTTTCAACTCTAGCCTACCCCAACTTGTTTGGGAAAAAAAGGCTTTGTTGTTGTTGTTGTTGTTGCCAAACAACAAGATTAATATTGGCTGCCAAAGATATCTTATATCCTACTCAATCAATAGTGAGTTATATATGGATTAGAAATTTTATTATTTCTCTCAAAATCAATGTGACTACTTCTAGCATTTTCATCTTGTCAGATTAAAGCAGGAATTTCATTAAAGCTACTCCCTCCATTCCGTAAAATAAGACATATAACAAACTTTGCATGGTTTGACTTTTCAAAAAGTTTATAGGCCTTCTTTTACGAAACGGAGGTACTAATGCTTAATAAACGGATACATAAATATATAGTAAAAAGAAGAAAACAGAGCCGGTGTAACTACAAGTACCAACAGTTTGATACCTTTGGGTGTGCCCGAATGTATGAATCAAGAGCTTCACCAGCCCGGGAAATTATGTCAACAAGGAACAATGTCACACTATTGATATTTATCTTCCTCGGTTGGTTTGGATCCATTATGTTTTCACATGCCTCGGGAAATTGTAAAGCAATGCTGTGCACAATACGACCAGTGATAATAGCAAACCCGTCCAGCTTACTATTGTCCTTTCTTTTAATGGAAGTTCCCGTACGGATCTGCTCTTGAGCTGCCAGCAGCAAAACAGCTGTCTGGGCAAGCTTTCCATCTTTTATGTAAGTCCAGAGCTGATCATGTAAATTATCTGTGTGTTTTGCAAGAAGCCTGATTGTATCCATGCAGATCTTCTGCAAAAGAACATAAGCATAGAGCAAAATTGAGTGCCTTTAGCATTTATACGCAAGGAATTAGCGCTGATTAAGTTAAAACTGTGTCATCACCTAGAATCAAAAGAATTGTCGTTTCTTCACGTTTGACACCAAAAACAAGAAAAATGTTGTCTTTTTCTCTTAATTAAAAAAGAGCAGCATGTTTGCCAAGTCGATATATATAACACATAACAAGAACTATTCCATCTCCAGCAAGTGGAGAAGTTGCTATGTAAGTGCTTTGAGATATATAATAACTTCTTAAGGGATGGATGTGCGACATACCAGTTCTGGTAGGCACAGAAGATGGATGAGCTTGTAGACATAGTTCGCATCTGCATGCTTTTGATCATGAGATAGACTGTCCTCGAGATACTTATGCAGGCAAGTGTTTTCAACTGCAACATGGAGAGGAAGAATACAACTATTGACTTGCACAAGTTCCTCCCTATATATATTGTGCAATTAGACGATGCTCTAATTTAGACGGCGCTCTAATTAGACATTGATCTAATCTCTCCCTAGTAGTTCTCATGTGTTGAGAATTAGACCTCTCCAGTCTCATATAGCTCTAATCAAGTTCGATTAGATCTACCACCAAATCTACGCCGAAAGGCAGTCTCTCTTCGTCGGTGCTAGTAGCTCTAGGCGGCGAACTGATACGTCTCAAACGTATCTATAATTTTTGATGTTCCATGCTTGTTTTATACTTATTGCTACATGTTTTATATACACACCATAACATTTTTATATATTTTCTGGGACTAACCTATTAACAAGATGCCACAGTGCCAGTTCCTGTTTTCTGTTGTTTTCCGTTTCAGAAAAGCTAGTCGGGAAATATTATCAGAATTGAACGAAAATCAACGGAGCCCAGTATTTCACCAACACGAAGACGAAGTCCGAAGGGCGCACGAAGAGGCGACCCAGGGCGGCCACACCACACCTGGGCGCGGCCACCCCCTCTGCCGCGTCGAGGTCGAGTGTGGGCCCCTCAAGTGCCCCCACGCGCCGCCCTTTCGCCTATATATTCACCTCCTCCCGAAAATCCTAAGGACCCGAGCAATTATCCACGAAAAGTTTCGTCGTCGCCGCCGTCGTCAACCCTTGTTCGGGAGGGTTCTGTAGCTCTTCCCGGCACCCTGCCGGAGAGAGATCATCGCCGGAGGGCTTTACATCACCATGTCCGCCTCCAGAGTGATGCGTGAGTAGTTCATCCTTGGACTATGGGTCCATAGCAGTAGCTAGATGGTTGTCTCTCCACTTTGTGCCATCATGTTTAGATCTTGTGAGCTGCCTAACATGATCAAGATCATATTATTGTAATGCTACATGTTGTGTTTGCTGGGATCCGATGAATATTGAATTTATGATCAAGTTGTTTATCAATATATCTATTGTTTTATTTATATTCTTGAATGCTCTCTGTTGCTAGTAGATACGTTTGAAAGTGCATGTGTTGCTGATGACGTGAAAGCACACGTTCGTTGGGAGACCCCAAGAGGAAGGCATGAAGCAGTGCAGCAGCAAGTTTTCCCTCAGTAAGATATCAAGGTTGTCAGATCCAGTAGGAGTAAAAGGCACCTCTGAAGGTTGTTGGTGGCGCCGTTTACTCGATCACCAACGTGAAACCTGCACACAACACAATCAAACTACTTTGCCCCAACGAAACAGTGAGGTTGTCAATCTCACCGGCTTGCTGTAAACAAAGGATTAAACATATGGTGTGGAAAATAGTGTTTAATTGCAGAGAATGAAAAGGTACAATGATTGCAGTTGGTTGTATTATCAGTGTAAAAGAATGGACAGGGGTCCACAGTTCACTAGTGGTGTTTCTCCATAAAAGATAACTAACATGCTGGGTAAACAAATTACAGCTGGGCAATTGATGAATAGAGAGCGCATGACAATGCATATATATGACAAGATGACTACTATGATATTCAATTGGGCATTACAACAAGATACATAGACCGTTATCCAACAGCATCTATGACTAATAATCCACCTTCAGGTTGACATCCGTATTCCCCGCTGGTATTAAGTTGCAAGCAACAGATTATTGCATTAAGTAAAGTGCGTAATGTAAACAATACATTTATCCTTAGACAAAGCATTACTGTTTTACCCCTAGTGGCAACAGCACATCCACAACCTTAGACGTTGTTGTCACTCGCCCAGATTACCGGAGGCATGAACCCACTATCTAGCATAAATACTCCCTCTTGGAGTTACAAGCATCTACTTGGCCAAAGCATCTACTAGTAACGGAAAGCATGCAAGATCATAAATAACATATAAGATAGATTGATAATCAACTTGATCATAGTATCAATATTCATCGGATCCCAGCAAACACAACATGTAGCATTACAATAAGATGATCTTGATCATGATAGGCAGCTCACAAGATCTAAACATGATAGCACAAAGAGGAGAGACAACCATCTAGTTACTGCTATGGACCCGTAGTCCAAGGATGAACTACTCACGCATCACTCCGGAGGCAGGCATGGTGATGTAGAGCCCTCCGGTGATGATTCTCCTCTCCGACAGGGTGCCGGGAAGAGCTTCAGAACCCTCCCGAACTAGGGTTGACGATGGCGGCGGCTACGGAACTTTTCGTGGATGGAGGCTCGGCTCTCTAGGGTTTTCTGGACGAAGGCATTATATAGGCGAAAGGGCGGCGTCTGGAGGCACCCGAGGGGGTCATGCCACCCCCGGCGCGGCAGGAGGTGGGGCCACGCCGGCCCCTGGCGTGGCTGCCTCCTCGGTCGCCTCCGTCTCTCCTTTGGACTCCGTGTACGTGTCGGGAAAATAGAAGGTTCTGTCCAAGTTTCGTCCAATTCCGAGAATATTTCCAGAACAGCTTTTCTGGAATACAAAAACAGCAGAAAACTATAACTGGCACTGTGGCATCTTGTTAATAGGTTAGTCCCAGAAAATGCATAAAAATGCTATGAAGTGTATATAAAATATGTAACAATTGGTATAATATCAACATGGAACATCAGAAATTATAGATACGTTTGAGACGTATCAGTTGCCCCATGTGTGGTTTTGGTAATTAATGGTAATCCTTATGGACTAATTTTGCATTGAGAATATTCTTATAGATCTTGTCCATGGGAAAAGATTGAGTTCATGTGTTGAACCCTAGAATACTACATGATGATCAATGCTCTCTTCTAGGGTTTATATGAAGAATGGTCATGTGTAGAGTTGAGCTTATTGCAAGCATGGCTTGGAAAAGAAGATTGAGTGAACTTTCATGTTATCTCCAAGCCATCATATATATCAAGATAAGAAGATGAAGCGCAAATGGATTCATGAAGACGGAGCTTAGCAAGGCTGTCCCATCATGGTGTATGAGGGAGTATTTGGAGAAGTCTTCATCAAGCATGTGCTAGCAAGCACAATCAAGAAAGGTGTTCCAACTTGAGAGAGTCAAGATTGTCATCATCTAGCTCAAGTGGAATGCGCAAGGCAAATGTATGATATTGATAGGGTTTCTATTTTACCGGTCTCGTGGTGTTAGTGGGAGACCGGGTTATAGGATAGACGGCGTACTATCAAGAGGGGCTCTCAAGTGAGTAACTTGATCGCATCTTTGGGGAGAGCTCAAACCTTTGCATATTTGGCATATCATCTTTCTTGGTTCTTATTTGGATTTTATCAATGTGAGAATTTAGAGCTTGTGTTCATCTCCATACCAAACTCTAGTTCATCAAAAACGGATTTCATTTGAATATCTTGTTGCATTTTTTATGTTCGAGGTTTTACCGTTTTGTCTTTTCTAAGAGAGGTCAAACTCTCTACTTGTGGTTTCCTCCTCACATGATGGACTATGATGTGTATATGTATGATCTTGTAGAGCTTATGATTATCTTCGGAGCAAGCCCAAGATCATAGAAAACGGAGTCCGGATGAAAAACTTGTTGTGTTTTCATGTTGGAAATATTATCGGTTTATCCTTGAGGAAAGTTCCACACCTTCCCATGTGTGCAATTATTATCGGTTTATCCTTGAGGAAAGCTCTTGTCGCTATCTTTCAAACAAAGTTGGTTTCATCCCATTTGGAATTTTCTTGCAAAAGTTAGAGGTCGAAAAAGTTTTGTTTCTGGGTGGCCAGCCCCCCCAGCCGGCCAAGGCCGGGTCACAGGCCGGTGGCCTCGGCAGCGTGGCCGGCCCCCCAGCCGGCCAAGGCCGGGCACACGTCGGTGCTCGCAGCTGCCCTGCCGGCCCTCCAGCCGACCAAGGCCGGGCACTAGGCCGGTGCTCGCAGCTGCCCTGCCGGCCCTCCAGCCGGCCACGGCCGGGCCCGGGGCCGGTTCGCGCTACCACCCAACCGACCCTCCAGCCGACCAAAGCCGGCCCCGAGGCCGGTTCGCTCTGCCACTCGGCCGGCCCTCCAGCCGGCCAAGGCCGGCTCTTCTTCCCGCGCGACGAAGCTACGTACCCCTTCAACGGTCACCTTTTTAGGGGACCTATCTAAGGGGCTTTCTTCCCCAACGTTTCTCTAACCTTTTGAGCTCGTTTTTCCGCTCTCTCTCCTCCGTTGTTGACTTTTGGAAAAGCTTGTCTTCCTCTCAATCCCTCCCATGTTTTTTGCATATCTTTGAGGGAAAGTGAGAGGAGATCTAGATCTATATTTCCACCAATCCATTCCTCCTCTAAGTGAGGAGAACCTAGTAGATCTTGATCTTAGAGTTCTTGGTGTTCTCCTACTTTGTTCTTCCTCTCTTATTCCCCCACAAGCATTTGTTGCTTTGTTGGAATTTGAGAGTGAAGGACTTGATCACTTGTGCCCTTGCCATTGCTTTGTGCATCGGTTTGTGCTCTCCATGAGGATTCGTGGAAGTTGAAAGCTTGTGAACTTGTTACTCTTGGGTCTTTGGACCCTAGACGCCTTTATGGTGGTTGAGACCTTTGTGGTCACTTGTAGCTGTTCGGGAGCCCCCAATTCGGTTGTGGGTGTGTGCCCCGGATCGTTGTTGTAAAGGCTCCGGTTTCCGCCTAGAAGGATTCCGATAGTGGAAGGTGAACCAAACCTTTGTGGTGCGGTTCATCGGAGAAGAAGGTGAAACCTTTGTGGCGTTGAGATCGACCTTTGTGGTGCCTCAAACCTCTCCAACGAGACGTACTCCCCTAAAAAGGAGGAACTCGGGAATACATCCTCGTCTCCGCGTGCCTCGGTTATTTCTATACCCGAGCTTTTTACTTATGCACTTTATATTGTGATAGCCTTCGTGCTTGAAGTATTCTTGTTGCTATCACCTTGTTGCTTGTCTTGCTTAGCATAAGTTGTTGGTGCACATAGGTGAGCCTAGTTTACTTAGGTTGTTGGCTTGTTAATTTAAACACCTAGTTTTATTCCGCAATTAGCAAGCCTAAATCGGAAAAGTTTTAATCGCATATTCACCCCCCCCCCCTCTAGGCGACATCCTTGTCCTTTCAACGTTGGCCAAGTAGATGCTTGTGACTCCAAGAGGGAGTATTTATGCTCGATAGTGGGTTCATGCCTCCAATAATCTGGGCAAGTGACAGCAACGACGTCTAAGGTTGTGGATGTGCTGTTGCCACTAGGGATAAAATAACCGATACTTAACTTAAGGGTACGTCTGTTAAGTCTAATGCATTTGTTTACATTACACACTTTGCTTAATGCAATAATCTGTTGTTTGCAACTTAATACTAACGGGAGATACAGATGCTATCCTGAAAGTGGATTATTTAGGCATGGATGCGGCTGGTAAGCGGTCCATGTATTATGTTGTAATGCCCACTATATACTACAATAAACTAGCTTGTCATATATTGCATTGTCATGCACTCACTATTTGTCAATTGCACAGCAATAATTTGTTTACCCAACATGCCTGTTATCTTTTATGGAGAGACACCACTAGTGAACTGTGGACCCCGGTCCATTCCTCTACACTGATAAAAACACCTACTGCAATCATTTGTTCTCTGTTATTTCCTGTAATTATTATTACTCTCCACACCATATGTTTAATCCTTTATATTCAGCAAGCCGGGAAGATTGACAACCTTCATGTTTCGTTGGGGCAAAGTACTTTGATTGTGTTGTGTGCAGGTCCACGTCAGCTGTCGGGGATGTGATCCCCGGTACCCCAAGGTTGATGGTCTTATTGAGTTATTAAAAGAGACAGTAAAGAGATAAAAGATAAATAAAGGGAAAGGTAGAAAAAACAAGCACGGGCGGACCGAGCTGTCCCAGCCTCAGTAGATCGGCACTGCCGTTAGGCCCCGGGCGGACCGAACTATGCGTCGCACCCCGGTGTTGGGCCGAATCATCCAAGCCTCGGAGCAGGCGCTACTCCAGTGTCGGGATAGGCCAAGCTGCCTCCAGCCTCGGCGTTGACCGACGCATCCCCAACCTCGCCCGCGCCTCGACCTCGGCGGTTCCCCTACGCCCGTCGGCCGCCCGTGACGGCTCCGAGCTCCTGGCACCCTGGCCGCGCTTCCTCGCGCCCCGTCCGCGCCGTCCTCACCCCAAGCCCGCCGGATCTCCCCGCGCCATCCTCACCCCGTCTCCCCCGGCAACTCCTCGTCCCGGCACCTCCCTCGCCTCGTCCGAGTTCACCTCTACCTCGGCCTCCTGCCCGCGCCCAAGTTCGGCCGCCCTCGGTCTCCTTCGCCTCACCCGAGTCCGCCCCTGCCTCGGACGCCATGGCACCCCGACATCACCTCCTCGACCTCCTCCCGCCAAGGCCGCTTCCGGCACTGCTCCACCTCGGCGCCCTCGCCGCTCTGGCTGCACCGCCCCCTGCTCGATCTCGGACGACCGCGCCATGGTCAACCACGGCCTCCTGCGCCTCGTAGGGTCGCCTCCAGCGTGGACCGAGGCTTCTCAAAACTCGGCTGGGCCTGGCACGCAGCCTCGGATGGGCCGAGGTATCCTTCCCTAGGATGGGCCACGCCAGTATCACCAGGCCGAGGTTCGCTGCCTCCAAATTGCTACCGAGACAACTGTGACCGAGACCAGGAAATCGTTCCTGGGAGCAAGACCAGCCAGCACCGAAGCTTCTCTCCATGCACCTGTCCAAGATCACCAAGGGGCAAGGCCAGGCATTGGATGCCCTGCCGTCCACAGGAGAAATATCTACGAGAGGATAAGGGTGCTGACTAGGAGATTCCCAGGACAAGCACTAGAAGACAAGTATAGTGGACTGACGTGACATGTGATGTGACTAGAGTACAAGTGGGACCCGTGCATAGTGTTTTTTGTCTCCTTGTCCCCTGGGCCTCCTCTATATAAAGGCACCAGGGGGAGGACATGAGGAGAGGCCTCACATGCACGGGAGCTCATTTTCCCCTGCCTCCTTCTCACTAGCTAGTTGAGCACTGCGCTGATCTCGCATACAGCTCGAGGAGCATTTGTACAGACCGCATATACAGAGGAAAATACACAGAATAGGATAGATGCTGCAGTAGGGGTTTTATCTCTCAGGAGAGCTCCGAAGTAGGGTAAATCCTTGTGTTCGTCTGCTTGTTCGTGTGTGCTTCTTAGCACGCAATCCCTCCCCGAATCCTCAAGCGTACGTTCGGCCCCAGACTAAGCCTACCCCTAGGCATCTGCGTGATCCCACCACGACAGTTGGCGCCCACCGTGGGGCTGAGTGTGGCGCTTGCTGGATTAATTCGGATGGGACCTTCGTCATCAGTGCGGGGACTCAACTTCGACATCGCCCCCGTGTGAGGACTCTTTTTCGAGTTGGCTACAGTGCGAATCCGAGCTGTTCTGGAATCCGAGGTGTTCTGGAATCCGAGCTGATTCTGCAATCCGAGGTGTTCTGGAATCCGAGCTGATTCTGGAATCCGAGGTGTTCTGGAATCCGAGCTGTTCTGGACTCCGAGGTGTTCTGGAATCCGAGCTGTTCTGAATCCGAGGTGTTCTGGAATCCGAGCTGATTCTGGAATCCGAGGTGTTCTGGAATCCGAGCTGTTCTGGACTCCGAGGTGTTCTGGAATCTGAGCTGTTCTGAATCCGAGGTGTTCTGAAGTCCGAGGTATCCTGGGAGAATCCGAGTTAGGACTTGGAAATCTGAGTTAAGACTTCTCCTACAGCCTGACCGTGTAAGTATCATTTATATGTCTGCCCATGCTTCTAGATATTCTCAAACAGTACTCGGGGACTGGCCCCTCGTTTCTACCTTGTTTTGATTAGTTGTTCTACCCGGGATAAGATGTCTTGACCCGGGGACTGGATAGCCAGTCTGTTTTACACCTCCTCCTAGATAAGAAAAGTGACTCGGGGACTCGGTTGAAACCGAGTCTAGTTTTTTGTGCATAGTGTATGATGTTAGATTCGTTTTCTGTCAAGTGCTATAGCTGGTTTGCCTCGGTTAGTATAATTGTTATTCCCGTCAAATATTCTTCATGATATGTATGTTGAACTAACGTTGAAAGGTGACATCGGTTTTGTTGAGAATGTTCGTTACTGAGGCATCCTGGAAATCCGAGGTATTCCAGAAATCCGAGGTATATTGGTAATCCGAGGTATATTGGAATTCCGGGGTATGGTGGAAACCCGAGCTATAATGGAGTTCCGAGGTATATTGGAAATCCGGGTCATTTTGATAATCCGAGGTATATTGAAAATCCGGGTCATATTGGTAATCCGAGGTATATTGGAAATCCGGGTTATAATGGAAATCCAAGGTATCATGGTTATATTAGCTGTCTCAATTTACCCAAGGTACCCTGGCATTATCAGTATTCTCTAGATCGCCGTTTGTTTCGGTTTGCCATAGTATCACGACATCATTTCATATCCCCAATCACCGTTTATTCCGGTTTGTCACAATATCCTGGCATCATTCCATATCCCAAATCATCGTTTATTCTATTTGCCAATGTATTATGGCATCACCTGTGTACCAGATCAGTGTCTATGTTGGTTAATCAGAGGCAACCTTTGAGTTGTGTTTTTGCAGGTTATATGTCAAACCAGCAGTGGCTGGAGACATCTATGTCGGTATACGCCCGAAGTGGCTAAAACCGGCATTCGAGATATGCTTATGTCAAACCAGCAGTGGCTGGAGACATCTATGTCGGTATACGCCCGAAGTGGCTAAAACCGGCATTCGAGATATGCTTATGTCAAACCAGCAGTGGCTGGAGACATCTATGTCGGTAAGCGCCCAGAGTGGCCGCCGGACATCCGAGGTATTGAGACATATGAGTAATGCCCAGAGGGGCCGAGGTATCGAGATATATGATATGCCTAGAGGGGCCGAGGTACCGAGACATGTGTGATATGCCCAGAGGGGCCGAGGTATCGAGATATGTGATATGCCCAGAGTGGCCGAGGTACCAAGACATGTGAGATACTAACTTGCAGGTTTATGTCGGTCTAGCCGACGCTGGCGGCATCCCAATTCGGTAAAAGCCAGGAGGGCTAACCGACGCTGGCGGCATCCCAATTCGGTAAAAGCCAGGAGGGCTAACCGACGCTGGCGGCATCCCAATTCGGTAAAAGCCAGGAGGGCTAACCGACGCTGGCGGCATCCCAATTCGGTAAAAGTCAGGAGGGCTAACTAACGCTGGCGGCATCTGAGTTCGGTAAAAGCCAGGAGGGCTAAGAACCGACATATAATGGTGACCATTCAGGCAGCATATTTCCAGTGCAAATTGTCCATCTCGTTGTTGATTCGGGTAAGCTCGGTCAACCGGATGTCACTTTTGGCCTGAAAGGCAAGGAGCTCGTGTACATGGAGGTTTCGATGGTGGCATTTATTTTTGTAAGTCTACGCGCGACTCTGCGAGTCCCCCGCAGCCTCGGGGACTAATGTCGGGGATGTGATCCCCGGTACCCCAAGGTTGATGGTCTTATTGAGTTATTAAAAGAGACAGTAAAGAGATAAAAGATAAATAAAGGGAAAGGTAGAAAAAACAAGCACGGGCGGACCGAGCTGTCCCAGCCTCAGTGGGTCGGCACTGCCTTTAGGCCCCGGGCGGACCGAACTATGCGTCGCACCCCGGTGTTGGGCCGAATCATCCAAGCCTCGGAGCAGGCCGAGGTAACCGCTGCCCCGGGCGGACCGAGCTACTCCAGTGTCGGGATAGGCCAAGCTGCCTCCAGCCTCGGCGTTGACCGACGCATCCCCAACCTCGCCCGCGCCTCGACCTCGGCGGTTCCCCTACGCCCGTCGGCCGCCCGTGACGGCTCCGAGCTCCTGGCACCCTGGCCGCGCTTCCTCGCGCCCCGTCCGCGCCGTCCTCACCCCGAGCCCGCCGGATCTCCCCGCGCCGTCCTCACCCCGTCTCCCCCGGCATCTCCTCGTCCCGGCACCTCCCTCGCCTCGTCCGAGTTCACCTCTACCTCGGCCGCCTGCCCGCGCCCAAGTTCGGCCGCCCTCAGTCTCCTTCGCCTCACCCGAGTCCGCCCCTGCCTCGGACGCCATGGCACCCCGACATCACCTCCTCGACCTCCTCCCGCCAAGGCCGCTTCCGGCACTGCTCCACCTCGGCGCCCTCGCCGCTCTGGCTGCACCGCCCCCTGCTCGATCTCGGACGACCGCGCCATGGTCAACCACGGCCTCCTGCGCCTCGAAGGGTCGCCTCCAGCGTGGACCGAGGCTTCCCAAAACTCGGCTGGGCCTGGCACGCAGCCTCGGATGGGCCGAGGTATCCTTCCCTAGGATGGGCCACGCCAGTATCACCAGGCCGAGGTTCGCTGCCTCCAGATTGCTACCGAGACAACTGTGACCGAGACCAGGAAATCGTTCCTGGGAGCAAGACCAGCCAGCACCGAAGCTTCTCTCCATGCACCTGTCCGAGATCTCCAAGGGGCAAAGCCAGGCATTGGATGCCCTGCCGTCCACAGGAGAAATATCTACGAGAGGATAAGGGTGCTGACTAGGAGATTCCCAGGACAAGCACTAGAAGACAAGTATAGTGGACTGACGTGACATGTGATGTGACTAGAGTACAAGTGGGACCCGTGCATAGTGTTCTTTGTCTCCTTGTCCCCTGGGCCTCCTCTATATAAAGCACCAGGGGAGGACATGAGGAGAGGCCTCACATGCACGGGAGCTCATTTTCCCCCTGCCTCCTTCTCACTAGCTAGTTGAGCAATGCGCTGCTCTCGCATACAGCTCGAGGAGCATTTGTACAGACCGCATATACAGAGGAAAATACACAGAATAGGATAGATGCTGCAGTAGGGGTTTTATCTCTCAGGAGAGCCCCGAAGCAGGGTAAATCCTTGTGTTCGTCTGCTTGTTCGTGTGTGCTTCTTAGCACGCAATCCCTCCCCGAATCCTCAAGCGTACGTTCGGCCCCAGACTAAGCCTACCCCTAGGCATCTGCGTGATCCCACCACGACATCAGCTGTCGTAAACGGCGCCACTGACAACCTTCTGAAGCACTTTTGACTCGTACTGGATTCAATAACCTTGGTAGATATCAAGGGAAAATTGCTGCTGCACTACATCATACATTCCTCTTGGGGTCTCCCAACGAACGTGTGTTTTCACGTCATCATGAACATGCTCGACGGATTGACACGGTGTACGTGTGGATACTGTTAGAGCGGGTTGCGCAAGTAGTTCCTCGACGACGGACCGGCAACAATCTCACCTGCCGGCGTGGACGTGAGATTCTTCATCAGGCTTCACCGACATCTACTTCGACAAACACAAGATCTTCCGCAACGGTGTTTGTAAGTATCTAGATCTAGCATTATGGGGTGCAACATATCTTCATATAATAGATCTTGGCGGCATGATTATGATTTTTTTAAAGTTTTTACCGCAACCCAATAGTTCGTACGGTGCCCGAAGCGTCGTGCCGCGTGGGCAGCGCAATTACTGCGGTAACTATCGTTTTTCACCGTGTTTATAAGGAAGTGAGTGGGGCCGAGGCTAAATCATTTGCCACTTGCTTCGTCTTATCCTCCGCGCTCATTGTCTTTCGCCTTATCTTCTTCTCACGCTCAAGCTCGGTGAAAGGACCGAGTAGGTTGTCTAGAGGGGTGAATAGGCAACTACAAATTTTCGTTTTCTTTTAACAAATTAAGGCTTTGCTCAAAGTATAAGTTCTCTAGATATGCAACTAGGTGAACAATCCTATATGATGAGCAAGATACAAGCTAGCAAGATAATCTAAGCAATATATGGTAGCACAACAAGTCAAGGTAGGTTAAGAGATAACCACACGGTGACGCGGAGATTTATCCTAAAGTTCACTTCCCAATGGAAGCTAGTCTCCGTTGGAGCGGTGCGGAGTCACAAAGTGATCCCCGAATAGCCGTGATATGGCACACCGTATCTCCCTCATGTTATCCTCCAATGAGGAGATCCACGAGCCACTATATGATGCCCTTGAGATCGACAACAAACCTTTACAAGGATGAGCCACACTCCACAACCGAATTGGAGGCTCACCGGAGTCCGCGGCTCCCCAAGCAACGAGACTCACAAGGCCGAGTTGTGTCGCCACAACTTAATTGGAGGCTCCCGACTAGTTCCCGTGGCTCCCAAAGCCACAAGAACTGCTTGTATCTTCCAGGGTTCCAATGAACCAAATTACACAAGATATACAATGGATTAGGTCGATATAAACAAACCGTCTCGGTGAAGATGTAGATCTAGGGCTCCTCTATCACTCCTCAAAGTCTCAACGAGTTTGAGTGCTTGGAGTGGGAGCACTAGTAGATTGAAGCTTGCAATAATGGTGGGGAGAGAGAATTCAACCTTGGGTCCTCTAGAGAAGAAGACCTCTTTTTATACTCTCCCCAGATCTGGCCGTTGGAGAATGCTGCGCGCATGGCTGGAAGTTCCGAATGAAACGTCAGAACCTCCAACCGATAGGAATCTCTAGGCCAACAGACGTAGGTCTTGGTCTTCGCGAGTCCCGCCCAACCGGAACTTCCGAGTAGCAGGCCGGAAGTTCCGCAACCACGGAACTTCTGACCAAACCTTCGAGACAACTTCCGCTTCGCGAGTGCGTGACATCCAAGAGCAAATTTCAGTGGCAGAACTTGATGCGGAACATCTTCCGGAACTTCCGACAGGAAGACCAGAACTTCCGAAGCTCCGGAACTTCCGACAGGAAGACCGGAACTTCCGCTCAGTCGGAACTTCCGTCAGTAACTCTGATGTAACTTCCGCTTCATGAAGGCACGACATCAGAGAGCCAAATCCTGTGGCGGAACTTGTCCCGGAACTTCCGAAACCCCGTACATCCGATAGAGCGATCGGACCTTCCGACATGTAGAACTGTGAAAGCTTGCCGCAGCTCAGAACTAATGAACATCGGAACTTCTCTGGTGGGAATTTTGGAACATCCGAAACCTTTATCTTCATGAGAAAATAGAGATAGAATATCAGATATTTTATATAAAGTTTATGCATACAAGTATTCAAGTCGTCTAATGTTGGGTATACCTGAAAATATCAACGCACATTAGCGTGCGAGTTATTGTTGTCATAAAACCCCAAAACCATCTAGAGAGAGAAATGCCCTTTTTGGTGTTTGATGACAACAATAATTTGCAACAAAGTGGTTTATAACATATAGACGAAACCCCCTTTTAGATAGATGTATCTCTGTGAGAAAATCATAAAATGTAGAGAATACACACAATCTATAAGCAATGGGGCTCCCCCTACATTTTATACACCAAGCAAGTATAATACCATAGAGGAATAAATCACATTTCTTGCACAAAATATAACACATAGAACTAAAAGTCTCAGCACACAGATATTAGCTAGATAGGTTCACATGTCTTACACCATATAGGAATCATAAACCACATAAGGTTCTAAAAGTGGGAACACTTAGCAATGGAAATCATCGAAAAAGAGGCAAGCTTGTGAACCCATCCCATGCAAATCCCGCATACATCCTAATAGAACACTTCTCCCCCTTTTGCATCAAGACACCAAAAAGGTAGAAGCGCGATGCTAACGTCCCTATGCAGCAGGGTCAGTAGGGGAGCGCTGGGGATCCGCAGACTCAGCCTCATCATCACTCCAGTTGCGGTGCTTGGACAACTACTTCTCTTTGGGAGCGATACTTCCTTCGGTTCCATCAGACACGATGAGTCCCATCTTGATCATCATCTCCTTTTTGATGGCATGCAACATTCTTATGATAGCGATGGGCTTCATACATGTGCTCCTCTAGGTCCAGCTTGAGGCAGAAAGACTTCTTGAGCTTGATGCATGTGAAATTTCTTAAGCCACCCGGGTTCCTCAACCGGTGTACTAGGACCAGCAGCATCATGCTTCTTCTTGGGATAATTTGGTTGCTTAATCCGGAACTTCTTCACGGGATGCTCTTTCAATTCCACTCCAAGGTCAATGCGGTCCCCATTTTTTACTTTAGCCCAGCAGTCACGAATCAGCCTCATCACATATGGACCAAACGCAGGAGCCCTTTGATCCATGACTGTTGTCGTGGATTTGTCCCAAGGGGTCCAACGTAGTAGTGAGTTCATATAGGATCCATCTTTACCCATGACCTGACTCTGCTTACTTATAGGATCAAAGCTAGGCAGAAGGATGCTCTCTTAGCTTGGATTTAGTCTCTTCCTTAGGTTGGATAGTTAGATTGTATTTTTTAGCTATATTTTACCTGTTGTACAGTTGTGCTTTTGGCAGTAAATGTTTTGTTGTGAGGTCGTTGTTGCCTCACTGTTCAGGTCAATTTTTTTAACGCGAATAGCACCCTAGCAAAATCTGTGTTAAAGTGGGCAGGTTCATCACCATGGACTCGAACCACTGAGCCCACATTTAGTTCTCTTTTTTGGGATAACTATGAGGGCGCTGATGGCCCTTCACGTAGTTACCCCACAATGGCGCCAGAAAACAGTTGCTAGCCCTTCGTGTGGTTACCTGCGTGAAAAGTAAATGGGTTAGGTTGAGACTCCAAGTGCAGAGTGTGTAGTAAGTGGAAGACGTGTTTTCCCCACGAGGGTGACTCGAGGGTTTAATATCGAACTCTCGGGGAATCAGTAGTGAAGATTTATCTTCCTATCCTTCTTTTGGTTACCTACAAAACAAAGTAAATGTTTTGGTCCTCAACCTCACCTAGTGGTTGTCAAGCACAAGGTGTTAGAATGATATCAAGATAATATGCAATGCAAGATGTAAAAGTGTTTTTGTATTTTCGGATTTAAATGGCAGAAAATGGTAAAGTGGTAAAAGTGGTTGGAAAGGTGTTTCTTATGATTAAAAATGGACCGGGGTTCATGGTTTCACAAATGCACTCTCTCTTTAATAAAGTGGTAGACAATGGAACACTAGAGTTGACATATGAGATTGCAACACAACAGTTTAATGACAAGTTATAATTATATGGGCATCACGTCCTAACATAGAGACCTTTTGGTTATTAGTCTCTCTTATACTCCACCAAGATGCGAACTAAATCATAACACCTCAGTAATTAAGATAACTCAGAGTATAGCAATAAGTATCATGACATGAAGTTAAAATAAGAACATGCTAGATCTAGTCATGGAGTAGTGGCAATGGTCACACCCACATCTCCGGTAGCATGGTATTTCTTTTTATCCCTAGTGAGGCAACAAAGTAAGGTAAAACACCCAAGTGGATCGCAGAACTTTCTCTCACGTTCACTGCACTAGCCACCCCCCGTTACTCCAACTAATGCACACGTTCCCCCTCACACGCTCTCATAAACATGCTTGATCATAACAAGTAAATAAGAACGGGGTACATAATATGCATCTACTTTCATAACTGAAACAAAACCATTGCAATCTCAAACATATATTAACTCATAAAAAGATCCACCACAAAGGTATTACATAGATGACCGTAATCATGTTCAGCAGCTCATACGGTACTAATTAGTGAAGCTCAAGAGAGAGAGATACATAAGTTACTTCCACAAACCCATAGTCCAGAGGTGGACTACTCCCTCTTCATCATGGAGACGGTGGAGAAGTCGTTGGAGAAGATGGAGACCACGCCGGCAGCGCCCCGCCGGAGTTTTCCCCCTCCAATCTGCAGCTCCAGGTCTCTGTTTCGGTGTTTCTGTGTTTCTGCGGCGCTCCTTCCAGAGAACGTCGGGGACTATTTTTATAGGCGTTTTTAGGTCAAAACGGAGTCGGTGGAGGAAAGATCGACGGCAACGGAGCTCCGAGGCCCAAGAGGGTCCCACGCGGCCAGGTACAGGGCCGCGTGGGCCCACCCTTTTGGCCCTCGGGCTCCGTTTGTTCGCTTCCTTCCCCCAAGTCTTCTTCCTTCCAAAATGATGCTCGTAAATTTCAGGTCATTTGGACGTCGTTTGGGTCCCTGAAACATTAAAAAAGAAATAGGGTTTTCTGCCTGCGCAGGGTTAATTCCATAAAAATAGGAAACATATCAAATATTCCCAAAATCATTATAAAACAGTGATATAACCCTTATATGATGCAAATATGACTGGAATATAAGTAAAATAATGCAAAGTTCATGTATGCATTTTACATGCATCAACATCCCCAAGCTTAACCTATACTCGTCCTCGAGTATGAAGGTGATAAAACTAACATGGACTTTGCAATTTAATACTATCAATGGATATCAAAGATGATTACTATTGCTACATAGAGTCAAATGATTCATTCTTAAAAGGAGTAGCAATATGCAAGATAGTTTATGAAGTGATATCAAGTATTCAATGCAAGGATGTTCAATGATAATTCACAAAGTGTAACATAGAGAAAAGTACTATGGACCACATGTATGCATAATAATAAGTAAGAACATCCTACAATGGTCATAGAGTATTGTGAAAATCTGAATATAAAAGGTGGACACTTTGGAAAGATATATATATGAGTAGAGGTAAAGCATGAATAAATTTCATCTAACTTCTGAACTTCTCTACTTAAGTTAATGATTGTAATATGGTAATCCTTGGTGTCAAGCTCTCATTCCCCTATCATAGCATCTTGAATGATTAAGTTTAAAGTGAAAGCAATAGAGTAGTGTGCTTGACAAAGTACAGGTTGAAAGTCTCATGCCCCTTGAATACAAGTACCTACTCCATGTGTTACTCAACTTGGAAAACAAAGCAAGTTCAAGTTAAATATCATTGTAAGTAATAATAGTATCATTAAGAGCGTCAACTGGGGTACCTCTTGTCCCAGGATATGGAACAAGCCCATATCAAAATGACAAGACAAACAAACATAATGAACAATCTCAACACCCTTTTTATTTACCATTGGATAGCTTTTTATTGTAAGGTGTATCACAGAAGGTTCACCATAGCATGTAAGTAAATTTCCACCATGAATGATGCATGGCTTAGATTAGCGGCCCAGGCGTCTCTCTAACCATTTATACAAACTCATTTAAACTCACTTCATTTCCCATTTATTTCACCCATGGTAAGCATCCATAAACAAAAGTACATGATATCAACTAAATGAGATGATGTGCAATGTTGAAAGCTTGCCATGTGACAGCACATATGAGCTAACTCTCAACCAAAGACATTTGTCAAGTCCACAACATCATAATTTTAATCACAATGGGTCATATTTATTTATGCAATGAAAGTAAAGTGTGCATCAAGTTCGGAGAGCTATATAACCAACTTTTCCCACAACAATTAACAACATAAGCATTTTCATTCAGAGGTATAGATAACACAAATATCATGATAAACATACTCGGAATAGCATAAAGCTAATAGGTAGATATGGTGGACTCACTGGAAAAACTTTGGTTGAAGGTGTTGGAAACAAGTTTTTGCTTGTTGGAATTTTTGGGCTAGCAAGAGGGAGAAAGTTGACCATCTAAATGCATGCATGAGTGTCCATAGAACTAACTAATCCATGTTAAACAAGGTAAATAACATTTAGCATCAAAACATGAATAAAAGATAGCTCTTGATAAAATATTTGCAAATTATTACTCATTAACAAGCTCATGAATCATGCAATTATATGTATCTTTTAAAATTAACTTAACATCCCTTTTCCCAATCTTATAATAGCATCCAACATAATTCAACCCAAATTTCCAGTAGCTCTCTCATATATAAATGATAGTGTGGTGGTCTCACAAAATAAAAATCTAACCTAAACAAACAAAAAGACGCTCCAAGTTTATGCGATAAAGTGTTTCGATCGAAAAACAGAAGTTAGACGTGTGCAAACCGAGAGTGTGTAGGTCCAGTGGGGTTGTCTTCACATCCCCAAGCTTATGGTCTTCACCATCCTTGGATAGCTCTTGGTGCATCTCCTCTAATCCCTGTGAAAAAACTTCAAAACACCGTTTCTCCCATTTCTTTTTCTGTGGGGCACATTAGTAGTGATAAACAAATAGATTTCTTGCTGCATATAATCCTTAGACAAAAATTCATATGAATGTCCAGAAATGTATAATGTTGTATGCCTACTCATAAACTCAATTGGATCAAAAAGATTCATGTTAAAAGTTCTAAGCATGCATCAAACAAAATGGGACAGAATCTGTCCAGAAAAACAGCAGCAGCTAAACGTATTTTTCTACCCTACTTAACTTTGTCGAAAATTCCGAAAAAATTCATGCATACAGAGGATGAAAAGTTGCCTACAGTTTAAATATGAGCTCATTCGGAGTTACAGAATAAGAATTAAAAATCATACCGTGCACAGATTCGTGCAGGAATAATATCTCCGAACGCTATAAGCAACTTTTCATACCAAAATGAGTAAAACTTGGCACTTTATTAAAAATTCCAGAAACTAAACTAAACACTAAGTCTCTTGTTACAGCAAGAGGACACAAAGAAAATCACAAATAAAAACAACCGGGTTGCCTCCCGTAAAGCGCTTTCTTTATAGCCATATAGGCTTCTTACTTGATGTTTATTGTGGACGAAGCTCATGAGGGAGCTTGAACTTTGTGTGTCCCTCTTCCTTGGGAAGTGTTCATGCATAATACCAGGATCCCATGGTGTTCTCAAACCAATCAAAATAATAGTCAAGTTGAACCCTAGTTGAGAGAAAAACAAAACACAAAAGTAATAACAACGAAGTCTAACTTTCTTTCTATGCATTGGCATTTTGTATATGAATGAATCACCATAAATAGAAGTTTCCAATGCATATTAACAATATTTACTTGCAGCATATAATTATTAGTAACATAAAGAGGGTTCTTATCACCTTCTTTCATAATAGTTGCAAGTAGTAGAAATAAATTCAACCATATAACCACAAGAATCATTCAACTTAGATAATTTAGGCACATAAAGAGGATTATTAAATTTATTATGGAATTCATTAGCATGCTTCCCTCTTTCAAAATAGTTAATAAGATCAATATCAAGTTTAATATCATGGTTGCAACAAAGATTTGGAACTAAAGATAATTGCAAACCACATAAGTATTTCTCAACATAAGCAAATTTCTCCTCTATGGTGTAAGTAGGAGAATTCAGAAACAAAGTAGGACTCTCATGAGTAAGAGTACATCACAAACAGCAAGTATATCATTTTTATCCTCACATAAATTAGTAACAACTAAACATGGAGGATTATCAATAAGCATAGGACCATCATCTAAAGCATTATCATATAGCATATTTAAGCAACACTCCTCATTATCATCAATAAGTTCACTAGTAGTATTACTAAAAGTAAAGGAGCATTATTAGTTTCATCATAATAGCATGGGTTATCATAAACTTCTTTAGGAGTAAAATACTTAAGAAAGAAAACCTCCCTCAAAATACTCCATTCAATAGTGACTTCTTCATCCAAAGACCTGAACCAAATACGAGCATTACCAGATAAAGACAAATATAATAGCTTCCTTTTCACCTGATCATTAGAAATACCAGGAAGCCTAAATAAACCACATATGTCTTCAATTGTCTCCACGTGTTCACGTGCAGACTTAGTTCCATCCCCTGTAAATGGATTTTTATAACACTTTTAACATGACCAACGGGAATTTTAAATCCCACTTTAGGTACCTCAGACACAGTAGTTTCAACAGCTTCAGGAGCAATAGCATAAGCACTTTCATATAAAGCAAGATTCAGCGAGGCACGATTCATAAGTGCCATAGTAACAATGAGATAAAACAGTAAATAAAATTCAGCTTTCAAGTTTCCTTATGGAGTGTTTGTGAAATCACACAACTTATTTCTATCTCTCATTGTTGCAAATTTTTATGTGTTTTTTAATTTTTTATGCAAAACTGAAAATAAATATGCAAGACAATGACATAACAAGATAAATTGCTTTGAAGGTAAAGATGGATAAGATGATGCTCACGTAGGTGCAACCTCCCCAAGCTTAGGTGTTAGCACAAGTTGGTGATGAAGTTGACTTGGTGAGATATCCTTCGATAAACCTTTCAGCAATGATTCCCCGGCAATGGCGCCAGAAAACAGTCTTGATGGCCCTTCACGTAGTTACCCCACAATGGCGCCAGAAAACAGTTGCTAGCCCTTCGCGTGGTTACCTGCGTGAAAAGTAAATGGGTTAGGTTGAGACTCCAAGTGCAGAGTGTGTATTAAGTGGAAGACGTGTTTTTCCCACGAGGGTGACTCGAGGGTTTAATATCGAACTCTCGGGGAATCAGTAGTGAAGATTTATCTTCCTATCCTTCTTTTGGTTACCTACAAAACAAAATAAATGTTTTGGTCTTCAACCTCACCTAGTGGTTGTCAAGCACAAGGTGTTAGAATGATATCAAGATAATATGCAATGCAAGATGTAAAAGTGTTTTTGTATTTTCAGATTTAATAATGGCAGAAAATGGTAAAGTGGTAAAAGTGGTTGGAAAGGTGTTTCTTATGATTAAAAATGGACCGGGGTTCATGGTTTCACAAATGCACTCTCTCTTTAATAACATGGTAGACAATGGAACACTAGAGTTGACATATGAGATTGCAACACAACAGTTTAATGACAAGTTATAATTATATGGGCATCACGTCCTAACATTGAAACCTTTTGGTTATTAGTCTCTCTTATACTCCACCAAGATGCGAACTAAATCATAACACCTCGATAATTAAGATAACTCAGAGTATAGCAATAAGTATCATGACATGAAGTTAAATAAGAACATGCTAGATCTAGTCATGGAGTAGTGGCAATGGTCACATCCACATCTCCGGTAGCATGGTATTTCTTTTTATCCCTAGTGAGGTAACAAAGTAAGGTAAAACACCCAAGTGGATCGCAGAACTTTCTCTCACGTTCACCGCACTAGCCACCCCCCGTTACTCCAACTAATGCACATGTTCCCCCTCACACGCTCTCATAAACATGCTTGATCATAACAAGTAAATAAGAACGGGGTACATAATATGCATCTACTTTCATAACTGAAACAAAACCATTGCAATCTCAAACATATATTAACTCATAAAAAGATCCACCACAAAGGTATTACATAGATGACCGTAATCATGTTCGGCAGCTCATATGGTACTAATTAGTGAACCTCGAGAGAGAGAGATACATAAGTTACTTCCACAAACCCATAGTCCAGAGGTGGACTACTCTCTCTTCATCATGGAGACGGTGGAGAAGTCGTTGGAGAAGATGGAGACCACGCCGGCAGCGCCCCGCCGGAGTTTTCCCTCTCCAATCTGCAGCTCCAGGTCTCTGTTTCGGTGTTTCTGTGTTTCTGCGGCGCTCCTTCCAGAGAACGTCGGGGGGTAATTTTTATAGGTGTTTTTAGGTCAAAACGGAGTCGGTGGAGGAAAGATCGACGGCAGCGGGGCTCTGAGGCCCAACTTGATGGGTCCCACGCGGCCAGGTACAGGGGCCGCGTGGGCCCACCCCTTTTGGCCCTCGTGGCTCCGTTTGTTCGCTTCCTTCGCCCACAAGTCTTCTTCATTCCAAATATTGACGCTCGTAAATTTGCAGGTCATTTGGACGCCATTTGGGTCCCTGAAACATTAAAGGAAAGAAATAGGGTTTTCTACCTGCGCAGGGTTAATTCCATACAAAATAGGAAACATATCAAATATTCCCAAAATCATTATAAAACAGTGATATAACCCTTATATGATGCAAATATGACTAGAATATAAGTAGAAATAATGCAAAGTTCATGTATGCATTTTACATGCATCAGGCGCCATAACTATCATATGACCAATTAGGGCTATTGACCTCGAAATAGGATTTCGCCCTGCTATATTAATATAGCAACCGACCGATACAACGACAAGACCACTGCTGGGGCAAACAGCACAAAGCACGCCCAAAAGAAACAAAAAAGAAAAAAGAAAAGAAACAACGCCGACAATGGCGGTTCGACAAAAACTTAGAAGACTCGCAACTGCTGCACCCTTAGGAGAATTCCCACCACACTCCTAGCACTCTGATGCGCCGCATACCAAGCAGCACCTCCAGGAGGGTGAGCGACGACGACGACGCTGCTGCCCGAACCGGGACTAGGGTTACCCCTGATACACGTCCTAGGGTTTCCCCCGGTACGCCATGGGGGAGGGGAAGAGGTATACCCGACGCCCTTCAAGAAGGTCGGCGATACCCGCAGGCGTCACCGCGTCGGTGTCAAGAATGACAGGGATTTCTCCCGACCTCTAAAAACCACACCCCCGACGCTTCGTAGTGCTCCACCAATTGAAAGTGCATGTGTTGCCCCATGCGTGGTTTTGGTAATTAATGACAATCCTTATGGACTAATGTTTGCATTGAGATATACTTGTAGATCTTGTCCATAGGAAAAGATTGGAGTTCCTGTGTTGGACTCTAGAAGATTACATGATGACCAAGATTCCATCCAAGGGTTTATATGAAGAATGGTCATGTGAAGAGTTTAGCTTATTGCAAGCATGGCTTGGAAAAGAAGATTGAGTGAACTTCATGTTTATCTCCAAGCCATCATCTATATCAAGAGAAGAATATGAAGCGCAAGTGGATACATGAAGACGGAGCTTAGCGAGGCTCTCCCATAATGGTGTATGGGGAGCATTTGGAGAAGTCTTCATCAAGCATGTGCTAGCAAGCACAATCAAGAAAGGTGTTCCAACTTGAGGGAGTCAAGATCGTCATTATCTAGCTCAAGTGGAATGCGCAAGGCAAAGGTATGATCTTGATAGGGTTTCTATTTTACCGGTCTCGTGGTGTTAGTGGGAGACCGGGTTATAGGATAGACGGCGTACTATCAAGAGGGGCTCTCAAGTGAGTAACTTGATCGAATCTTTGTGGAGAGCTGAAACCTTTGCATATTTGGCATATCATCTTTCTTGGTTCTTATTTAGCTTTTATCCATGTGAGAATTTAGAGCTTGTGTTCATCTCCATACCAAGCTCTAGTTCATCAAAAACGGATTTCATTTGGATATCTTGTGGTGTTTTTGATGTTGGAGGTTTTACCGGTTCGTCTCTTGTAGAGAGGTCAAACTCTCCTCTTGTGTTATCCTCCTCACATGATGGACTATGATGTGTATATGCATGATCTTGTAGTGCTTGTGACTATCTTCGGAGCAAGCCCAAGATCATTGAAAACGAAGTCCGGATGGAAAACTTGTTGCGTTCTCGGTGTTGGAAATATTACCGGTCCTCCTCGAGATAAAGTCCACACCTCCCATGATGGAAAGCTCTTGTCGTTACCTTTCTAACCTTGTTGGTTTCATCTCGTTTGGAGCTTCCTTGCAAAAGTTATTGCGGTTTTCTTTATCTGTTTCTGCAGTTTCTTCTTAGGCCGGTAGTACCGACCCAAGCCCGGTACTACCGGGTGACCTCGACTTTTTGGCCGTGCGGCACTACCGCAGCCAGTACGGGTCACTACCGCATCTCCGGGAGGATTTCTGTATTCGAGGAATTTTTAACCGGTAGTAGCCCCGGTAGTGGCTCGGTACTACCGGGAAGGAAGTACTACCGGACCGGCCGGTCCGGTACTACCGAAGCGGGCCAGCGCTGGGAAGCTTCCTGCAGTCTTCGTTGCTTCTTCGAGTCAACTCGGCTCGGTACTACCGGGATCGGCCCGGTACTACCGTTGCGGCCTTTTTCGTCTGCAACGGGCAAATTTTTTAGGGGACCTATTTAAGGGGCTTTCTTCCCCAATGGTTCACTAATCCCTTGAGCTCGTTTTTCCCCTCTCTCTCCTCCATTGTTGACCTTTGAAAAAGCTTGCCTTCCTCTCAATCCCTCCCATGATTCTTGTATATCTTTGAGGGAAAGTGAGAGGAGATCTAGATCTACAATTCTACCAATCCATCTCTCCTCTAAGTGAGGGGAACCTAGTAGATCTTGATCTTGGAGTTCTTGGTGTTTCTCCTCCTTTGTTCTTGCTCTCTTATTCCCCCATAAGCATTTGTTGCTTTGTTGGAATTTGAGAGTGAAGGATTTGAGCACTTGTGCTCTTGCCATTGCTTTGTGCATCGGTTTGTGCTCTCCACGAGGATTCGTGGAAGTTGAAAGCTTGTGAACTTGCTACTCTTGAGTTTTTGGACCCTAGACGCCCGTGTGGTGGTTGAGACCCTTGTGTGGTCACTTGTAGCTGTTCGGGAGCCCCCAATCCCGTTGTGGGTTGTGCCCCGGATCGTTGTTGAAAGGCTCCGGATTTCCGCCTCGAAGGATTCCGATAGTGGAAGGTGAACCAAACCTTTGTGGTGCGGTTCATCGGAGAAGAAGGTGAAACCTTTGTGGTTGTTGAACCATTGTGTTGGTTCACACCTCTCGAACGAGACGTACTCCCCTAAAAAGGAGGAACTCGGGAATACATCCTCGTCTTCCCGTGCCTCGGTTATTTCTATACCCGAGCTCTTTACTTATGAACTTTACATTGTGATAGCCTTCGTGCTTGAAGTATTCTATATTGCTATCACCTTGTTGCTTGTCTTGCTTAGCATAAGTTGTTGGTGCACATAGGTGAGCCTAGTATATTTAGGTTGTTGGCTTGTTAATTTAAACACCTAGTTTTATTCCGCAATTAGCAAGCCTAAACCGGAAAAGTTTTAAATCGCCTATTCACCCCCCCTCTAGGCGACATCCTTGTCCTTTCACCAATCTTGCCACCCACCAGCACACGCCACCACGGTCTTGCAATCATCACCGTCGTCTCGCCGTAATCCATGTTGCAAGGCCAGAAAGACTGAGACGAAGGGGCACCGGCGAGGGATGGCAGTACAGTAGCACACGGGAGGGATCGACCTCCACCGCCGCCAGCGGTAGCCGACCGGATGCAGCAACCGGGACACCAGGCCCTCACTGGCCCGGCCGAGCCTAAAATGGGCCCGTAAAGTCCCAGCGGCCGCACTGCAGTAGGCGCGCCACCGTCCCCGCAATCCCGGCACCAGCCCCTGCTCTACCGTCCATTGGAGATACCGCCACCACGTTCGGGCGGCCCGCCCAAGCCCAGATGGGGCCCAGATCTAGGCCGGGGGGCGCTGCCAGCCGCACTCTGGCGACCAGCCGGCCGCCGTCGGACTACCACGGCACCCAGCCGCCAAGCGGCCGCTCCACCGCCACCAAGGACACCCAGACCGCGCCGGACCAACACCGGTCGAAGGAGCACTGCCGCTGGCCGCCGTTCGCCGCGCCGCCACGCCAAAAGGACAGGGAAAAGCTGGCCGCTGCTGCCGGCACCAGCACCGCACAGGCCACGCCCGGCGGCCGGCCCCAGCGGCGGCGGAAGGTGGAGAGCAGAGGAGGGGGAGCTAGAGGCGGCGGCGGCGAGGGTTTCCCCTGTTCACCCGCGCGGGGGCGAGACAGGGGACGAGGCGTTTTTCTCGTTCCTACCAGGGCCATTAGGGCTATTGACCTAGAAGATTGAATATATAGGTTTGGTGTTTTTTGTTTAGTTGAGATGAACTTGTATTTGTTTGCATCTTGGATCAAGAGGCATCACCTTGATGATCCTAAGAGGCGGAAGGCGTGGAAATATATTATTGAAGGATCCATATATTTGTGCTTGTCTTGAAATTGGCCTTTCTCCCTTTTTGAAAGGGGTTAAGTGGGATAGTACTGGAGCTGCTAGGGTGGGTTATCACTAGAAAGTTGGCAACGATAAGAGGGTGAAATTCTGGGAGGCTCACAAGTTTAGATCTGCTATCCAGTTTTGTGATTTTTACATAATTGATAATGGTTAAAGCTCTATGATTTCTCACGATTGGGATGATGTTCATCTTAATTTTACCTTTAGAAGGTCTACAGATCACAACCTATTATTTAGATAGTTTGATCTAATGCACATAACCATGAGGAGGATGCAATTATTTGGAAGTTGAAAGCTAACGGTATTTATTAAATTAGGTCTTTATATTATGTAGTCCATTTGTTCACAAATGTACAACGTTTTAGCTTGCTTGCTTGCCAAAACATCTTACATTTGTGAACATAAGAAGTACTTAACTTTGGAGGGCCCGCCTATCCATAAACCAGCTGAGTGGAAACTATCAGTCCCTCGAAATTGGCATGACTGTTGCATGTCTTTCGGTGTCTATTACAGACCTGGGCATATCCCGGGCCGGGTTTCGGGCCGGGCTTGTAAAAGCCCGCCATGCAAAAGTCAGGCCTGAGCCCGGCCCGGTCCAGCGGAAAACACCTATTTGTATTAAAATATTAAATAAATCATTTTTGGAGTATAATAATACCTATTATTTCTCTAAAATGCTAAAAATCATCAATTTCCGGTCTTTGTCGGGCTTCCGGGCGGGCTTATTGCACAAAACAGAAACCCGGGCCCGGTCCGACGCCGGGCTTTCGGGCCGGGCTGCCCATGCTCAGGTTTAGTCTGTTAGCAAAACAATAAGTTTTTTTTTTGAGATCGAGGGATTACAGATCAAATAACACAGAACTAGCAGTACAATCCTCAGGAAAATATGGAAAAACAAACCCGAACTTGAGGATCCACCACCACCGACGCCGCCTCACCACGGTGACCGCCAACCGCGCGCTGCCGCCGAACTCCACCCGAGCCGGCGTACTGCAGCGAACCGCGGCCAGGAAGCCGCCGACGAAGCCGCCGTCTTCAGTCAACCGCCTGGGTCTTGGCGGAGCAGATGAAGCTGGAAGACCACCAGAGCGCAGCCATCGCCTTGGATCAGCGCCGATGCCGTCGACGCCGAAGACGACCAGGAAGATCTGAACCCCGGCCTCCTGCACACCATCACGAGCCCCACCGCCGCCGGAGGGATCGACGGCAAGGTAGAAGCGTACCTGTAGCCCAAAGCCCGCCGGAGACGAAGCCAAGGAGGGGAAGCCGCAGGACAGCACAAGCGCGACGGCGCCGCCCTTCCCGCCACGGCAGCGCCGTCCGCACCCCGATCTACTCACCCGGAGCGCAGATCCGGGGATTCCCCGCCCTCCCGTCGTCGGAGCGGCCGGCGGAGGGTGAGGGATCCACCCGATATGCCTCTGTCCACTGTAGAAAGGGGGAGGTTCCAAAAAAAGTGAGGTGTCTTAAACAATAAGTTTTTTACTAAATACAAAACCTATATGATATGTCTTGCTTGTTTTGTCTTGGGTATAAATCATGCATGTATTTATTCTTTGATTATGCTGTAGCATGAGAGATGTAGAGACTGATTACATGGACAAGTATCGATATTGCGTATTACTAGTTGGTGGATTTGGGATAAGAGTCGTAAAGTTTCCAATATTGTTCGTTATGAAGGTTGGGAACGATCCGAGCTTAACAGAGATGGGTGGTCAGAGATGCATGTGTTGTTCAAGAGAAATGTCTATACTCTTGCTCAATGTAAAAGTAAAACCATGTGTCCCGTTGGCATAAAATATTGGCTGGACAATGTGATTAGAGGTCTAGAATGTGTAGCAAGAGGGCAATACATGCTCCCTTATCGTTGTGGCCAGAACCTGGCTGAGAAATGTTGATGAAGATGTTCATTGTTTGCTTGTAAAGCTGCTGAGCTCTAAATTGTGTGCCATCTCAAGGAGTTTAGCACAAAACTTGGAGACGAAGTCATTGCAGCCGGTGGAGGGAGAAGGGGCAATGTCGTCTATCGGTGGAGGAATGTCATTCAGTCTGTTTGTGAAATACTCCCTCCGTTTCAAAATAGTTGACACACATTCGTCAAAATATGGATGTATCTAGACACTAAACAAGTATAGATACATACGTTTTTTAACAAGTGCAAGTCATCTAATTTAGAACGGAGGGAGTAGGTGTAAGCTGAGCGTCTTTTGTGTTTCTAATAATCATACACTATGCAAAAACTATATTTGTAGATGTGCGAGTGTGTTTCGCCGAAAGCTCAAAACTCATGCAAGTTATTTTTAGAACAAGTTTTTTAAAAAATACTCATTTCGTGCCTGGGAGGTCTACCATGGAAGCCATCTTCTTGGTACGACAACTTATGGAGAGATACATGGAGCAAAAGAATGACTTTCATATGGTGTTCATTGAATTGGAGAAGGCGTATGATAAAATACCACTGAATGTCATGTGGTGGGTCTTGGAGAAACACAAAGTCCCAACAAAATACATTACCCTCATTAAGGATATGTATGATAATGTTGTGACAAGTGTTCGAAAAGTGATGGCGACATCGATGACTTTCCAATTAAAATATGACTGCACCAGGGGTCAGCATTGAGCCCTTATCTTTTTACTTTGGTGATGGATGAGGTCACAAGGGATATACAAGGAGATATCCCATGGTGTATGCTCTTTGCAGATGATGTGGTGCTAATCGACGATAGTCGGGTGGGGGTCAATAGAGCTGTAGAGGCGGACCCTAGAGTCAAAATGTTTTAGTCTTAGTAGAACTAAAACTGAGTACATGAGGTGCAGTTTCAGTACTACTAGGCATGAGGAGGGAGAGGTTAGTCTTGATGGACATGTGGTACCTGAGAAAGACACCTTCCGATATTTTGGGGTCTGTGCTCCAGAAGGATGGTAATATCGATGAAGATGTGAGTCATCGAATCAAAACTGGTTGGATGAAGTGGCGCCAAGCTTCTGGCGTTCTTTGTGACAGTAGAGTGCCACAAAAGCTAAAAGGCAGGTTCTATAGGACGGCGATTCGACCTGCGATGTTGTATGTCGCAGAATGTTGGCCAACCAAGAGGCGACATATCCAACAGTTAGGTGTAGCAGAGATGCGCATGTTGAGATGGATATGTGGCCACACAAGAAAGGACCGGGTCCGGAATGATGATATACGGAAGAGAGTTGGGTAGCTCCGATTGAAGAGAAGCTTGTCCAACATCGTCTAAGATGGTTTGGGCATGTACAACGTAGGCCTCCGGAAGCGCTAGTTCATAGCGGACGGATAAACCGTGATGAGAATGTTAAGAGGGGTCGTGGTAGACCAAACTTTACATGAGAGGAGTCTGTTAAGAGAGATCTGAAGGATTGGAACATCACCAAAGAACTAGCCATGGACAGGGGCACGTGGAAGCTAGCTATCCATGTGCCAGAATCATGAGTTAGTTTCGAGATCTTGTGGGTTTCACCTCTATCCTACCCCAACTTGCTTGGAAATGAAAGGCTTTGTTGCTGTTACTCATGTAAGGTGGAGTGCTGTTTTTATTTAAAAATAACAAGTTTTTTTTAGGAAAAAGACAATAGAGTCCAACCCGTCGTCCTGTCCCATCGTCCTCTGTGGCTCGGCCCACTGGAACAAAGAGCCCAACCCGCCGTGGAATTCTCCACCGACGCAGAATCCGACTGGCCCGGAACAACGAGAAGGCAACCAAGCCCGCCCGGCCTGTTGTGGTACACGCATCCCGCTCCTGGCCATCGTCGCCACTTCCGGTCAATCCTCCGCTCCGTCCCAAATCCCAAACCCTAGCGAACTCGCCGCGACGATGCCGTCGGCGGCCGCGGGTCCGGTGGTGGTGGCGCCGGCGGTGAAGTCCTCCGCCCCCACCGCCGCCCTCCCGTTCGCCGGGATCTCGCCGGACCTGTACCCGACGGAGGACGACCTGCCCTACGAGGAGGAGATCCTGCGGGAGCCGTTCAAGCTCAAGGGCTGGTGGCGCTACCTCGTCGCCCGCGCCGCCGCGCCCTTCGCCAAGCGCGCCGTCATCTACGAGCGCGCGCTCAAGGCGCTCCCGGGGAGCTACAAGCTCTGGTACGCCTACCTCCGCGAACGCCTCGACCACGCGCGCCCGCACCCCATCTCCCACCAGGCCTACTCCTCCCTCAACAACACCTTCGAGCGGGCGCTCGCCACCATGCACAAGATGCCGCGCGTCTGGGTCCTCTACCTCACCTCGCTGCTCGACCAGCGCCTGCTCACGCGCGGCCGCCGCTCCTTCGACCGCGCCCTCCGCGCCCTTCCCGTCACGCAGCACGACCGCATCTGGCCGCTCTACCTGCGCCTCGCGTCGCTCCAGGCCTGCCCTGTCGAGACGTCGCTCCGCGTGTTCCGCCGCTACCTCCAGTTCGACCCCTCCCACGCCGAGGACTTCATCGAGTTCCTTGTCTCCTCCAAACGCTGGCAGGAGGCTGCTGACCGCCTGGCCTCCGTGCTCAACGACGATGGCTTCCGCTCCGTCAAGGGGAAGACCAGACACCAGCTCTGGCTCGAGCTCTGCGACATCCTTACCAAGCACGCCGACGAGGTCGCTGGGCTCAAGGTGGACGCCATACTACGGGGCGGGATACGCAAGTTCACCGACGAGGTTGGCAAGCTCTGGACCTCGCTGGCTGATTACTATGTCAGGAGGACCCTCTATGAGAAGGCACGGGACGTCTTCGAGGAGGGGGTTGCTTCAGTCATGACAGTGCAGGAGTTCAGCGTGGTGTTTGAGGCGTATACGCAATTTGAGCAGAGTATGCTTGCAGCAAAGCTGGAGGCAGCTGAAGAGGAAGTGGGTGAGGGGAGCGACGATGATGAGGAAGGGGGCAGGAAGAGTGGGATGGAGAAGCTATCCAATAAATTTCTTGCAGGGTGTTGGTTGAATGATGAAGACGATACTGATTTGAGGCTGGCAAGGTTTGAGCGGCTATTGGATCGCCGACCAGAGCTCCTTAGCAGTGTTCTGTTGAGACAGAATCCACATAATGTGGAGGAGTGGCACAGGTGAGAGTTGATATAGCACGTCCATTTATCTATTATTAGGTCTGCTTGGCTTACATTAAGCTGCTAAAAATGAAAATTGATCAATTACTTCTTTTGAAGGACAAGTTTCTTCGATTCTATAGTGTGTAGCGAGTTGCAAATCTAAATTGAAGAATAATTGTTGATGCTGTGCAATGTGAAATTACTGTTTCTAGTTTCTTTATAATTTCACAGCCTAAAATGCATTTTAGAACTTGATGGAATGGGTAACAGTGCAATCATATGTGCAGGAGGGTGAAACTGTTTGAAAAGGACCCTGCGAGGCAGGTAGCGACATATGTTGAGGCTGTGAAAACTGTGGATCCTATGAAGGCAGTTGGGAAACCCCATACTCTATGGGTGGCATTTGCAAAGATGTATGAGAAACATAAGCGTTTCGATAGTGCTGAAGATATCTTTAAAAAGGCTACACAAGTGAACTATAAGGTAGTGGACCACTTGGCTACAGTTTGGTGTGAATGGGCGGAGATGGAACTCCGCAACAATAATTTCGACAAGGCAATTGAGCTGATGAGGTTAGCAACGGCAGAGCCCTCTGTCGAGGTGAAGAGGCGAGGTAAAATTTATTTTCTTCAGCTGTGTTGATTTCTTGTGTATTCGAAGACGTTTTTGCTAACGATTTGCATTGTCAGCTGCTGCTGAGGGAGACGAGCCGGTCCAGCTGAGATTACACAAATCTCTGAAACTATGGAGTATCTATGTTGATCTAGAGGAGAGCCTTGGATCATTGGAAACAACCCGTGCTGTTTACGAGAGAATATTAGATTTAAGAATTGCCACTCCTCAAATAATTCTTAATTATGCATTTCTTCTTGAGGTAGGATCTTTGTTCCAAGTACACATTTTTTATGTTTAAAATAGACTTTACTACATGGATATACAATGGTTGTTTACTGTTTTCTTCCTCTGCAGGAGAACAAGTACTTCGAAGATGCATTTAAAGTGTTTGAAAGAGGTGTCAAAATATTCAAGTATCCCCATGTTAAGGATATTTGGGTGACCTACCTCACAAAGTTCGTAAAGAGGTACCAGCGAAGCAAGCTAGAGCGGGCAAGAGAACTGTTCACTGAGGCTGTCGAAAAGGTTAATAGAACTCTTGCCCTTCTTGAATTTTGTCTTCAGTCTACTTGAACTGCGTGTAATAAAAGCTGTTACAACTTACATTTGTCAAATTATGCTTCTAATATGTCACTGGTCATCTAATCACAAAGTTTTGTATTTGCTTTGCTTCTTAAGATCAGGTCATAATAGTTCTTGATCAGTGATGTGATTTTAGCATTGTTGCTTGGATTTTGCTATTAACATTTGCACTTGTTGCCTTCCTGTTTTGTCTCAGAACCTTGTGTTGCCGTTTTTTGTTATGTGATTATATGTACACTTCTTGTCTACTTAGACATACGCCCTAGGTTAATTCTTACCTGTTTATTCTCCTGCATGGCTCATCTAAAATATCATGTTCCATATATTGTCTCGTTACTTACATTTTGCTTCTTTGGATCAGGCTCCGCCGGATGAAAAGAAGGCCTTATATTTGCAATATGCTAAGCTGGAGGAAGACTATGGCCTCGCAAAACGTGCAATGAATGTATATGACGAAGCTGTAAGAGCTGTTCCTAACAATCAAAAGATGAGTATGTACGAAATATACATAGCACGTGCTGCCGAGCTTTTCGGTGTTCCAAGGACCAGACAAATATATGAGGTAAGCCTATTATCCTTGCTTGTCTTCTGCTTTTCGTTTGTGCTTTAGAGTGTTGCTTCTGGATTGGCACTATTTAGTCCCTGTTTTGAAATCAGCTTTGAGATATTGTGGTATTTTAGCAAAATTAGTATACTTATAATAGTGATCCCAGCTTCTTAATTATGTTTCTTACCAGTGGCGGAGCCACTGCCTGGCGAGCCTGGGCAGCTGCTCAGTCTCCGCTGGCGCAAACTCCATTGATTTTAGTATCGCAGAAGTGTTTTCTCTCTAGTATTTGTGGGCATTCTCTCGTCAAAGCTGCAGCTCATAGATCCTGCCCAGGCTCGACCAAGAAGCTGGAACTGCCACTGTTTCTTACTGTTTAGTTGCATTAGTTAATAATAATGCATGAACCTTCTATGCTCACTCTAGATTTATCCTGTCTGCTCCTTCAATATTGACAAATCGTAATACATGTACTAACTTTATTTCCGATGTGCTTCTTGACATCTTTGCAGCAAGCTATAGAGTCCGGCCTCCCAGATAGAGATGTTATGACAATGTGCATGAAATTTGCGGAACTTGAAAGAAATCTTGGAGAAATTGACCGTTCACGGGCTATTTATATCCACGCCTCCAACTATGCTGATCCAAACTCTCATCCAGAGTTTTGGAAAAAATGGAACGACTTCGAGATCCAACATGGTAATGAAGATACGTTCAGGGAGATGCTTCGCATCAAACGTACAGTGGCAGCTAGCCGCAGTCAGGTATGTCACATGGATCAGCTCTGTAGACAGTTTGGGCATCAACAAGCATCCTTATAATGTAAACTAACTGATCATATACTTATGCGCCATGTGCAGACTCATTTCATCCTTCCGGAGTACTTGATGCAAAGGGACCAGAGGCTAACCATGGATGAGGCGGTTGACACTCTGACGCGTGCTGGCGTCCCTCAGGACGAGATGGCGGCCTTGGAAAGACAACTAGCTTCTGGACCATCCACGGCACCAGCAGCAGCTCCAAGCACCAGTACGACACCCGCAAACAGAATGATGAACTTTGTTAGTGCTGGAGCAGAGGCTCGGCCCGAGAGCAGCTCGCAACAGGCAGCTGCTAACAACGAGGACATCGAGCTGCCCGATGAAGAGAGTGACGAGGAGGATGCTGTCGACGTCGAAGCGAAGCCGGTTCCTGAGACTGTGTTTGGAGAGCTTGGCAAGAGAGCTGCAGAGAACAGGGAGGAAAGCTCTTCTTCTGCTCAAGAGAACGAGCAGCAGCTGGGCGCTCTCGAGAGAATTAAGCGAAGGCGTCAATAGGGTCTCACTGTTAAGATAGTACCCAGGCACACTAGTACCTGATGCTGAGCTTAATGATGTTGTAGTTGTTACGTGTAAACATGTTCTTGTTGGCGTTTGCTCGACTTGTACAAGAATTTTACAGGAGTTGATCCATTGTTGATCCGCAACGTTTTTGTGTGTACAAACGAGAACTCTTGGGACTCATGTCCATCATTTTCAATGAAATTTTGTTGATTCCAGGAATGAATGACCGAGCTGGCAGTATATGCTTCCCCGTTGGGCTTTGTACTGTACTGAGAAATATACTCATTTGCATTTTAGAAAAATTTAATATTCATTCCCTTAATTTGAACCCAAAGGGCGAGTTACATCGAAGTAGCTCGTGGATTAGTTCTAGAAAGCAGAAAAGAAATGAAAAACTAGCAGTAAAAACTGTACAGTTTGGCCTACTAGTTCCATCTCGATCTACTATCATTTTCATGCATTTTTCACTACCTCATTTGTACAAAAGAATCAATCCTGTGGAAACTACAGACCCCTCTTGCAACTTACATCAGATCTCAGAATGCGTCACTTTACATAATCTGCACCGTCGAGAAAGCGTGCGTACTCTGTCCCATTGAGTTTGCTGTTCACATCCTCCCAGTTCCTGACAAGGTCTGGCAGCGGGCGCGTATGAATCTTTACCTGCCTGCTGACCAATGTCCTCAGTGGAACGCCGAGGAATTGTAGCACCTGGTATAATGCCTGCACACATGGAGATGATATCATAAGTGACCTGCAACGTTCTTGATACTTTCAGTAGGTCACTCAAATGTGCTCAGTACATTTCTGTTGCTGATTATATCCTCGTAGTAGAGGATCATGCGACGTGTCGTGTTGAAGCGGTCCAAGCAATCTCCCATGTACTTCTCGACGTCCCTGATGTTTGAGATCAGAGTTGACACGTCCAGTTCTGGTTTGAATTTCGCTAGTATCTCAGCCTAGCCCATAACAAAATGTACTGATCAGATGAAAGCGCTAGCCAATATGACCAACAAGTTGCAAATCAAAAGGCAGTAAAACGGTTGTTCAGAAGAGAAAAGAAGTGCCCCAAAGTGCACACTACAACGTTAGTAGTAGCATTTCAGAGCCCCATATAAGCGCAGTAGTAGTTAAGTTGTACAGTGTAGACCAAGTAAGAAAGCAAGGGTTCCGTTATTGATATGAAAGAGAGTATGGTTTCTTCCAATATTACAAAATGGGCAGAGTATAATACTAGACTCATAATACTATTCTAAACAGTAAAATATATGGGAACAGTGTAAAGTTATTGAATTTGTCTCTGCATGGAAAATACCTCTTCTTCCGAGTGAACATGAGATTTGTGGGTTCCATTCAGCTGCTTTGCATCTCTGTCGTAGTTGTTGGCCAAGACAGAGATAAGCCTGCGTAATGTATTTCTCCTGAACAGAAATATCACAGAGACACCTTTCTTATTCAAATACCTAAGTATATCATCATGATGGTCCATAAACCCCTGAAAAACACAATGAGAGCAGTTAATGCCATACATATTTTTTGCATTTTGTTGCCTGTAGGCATAAGTTTGCCAACGCTAATGGTACACTGAACAATATAAACATCAAAATCAGTAATATCCATTGACCTTGACCACTTTGGGTTAAGAAAAGTTCAGTGTCGTTAACATGACAGGACATAGCATTGAGATCTGAGAACTACAGGCATATTATGCTGTGAAACACTTCAAAATTCTAACTGCCATTTTAACCGAACCCGAACCCTTGACAAGCAAACCAGATCACAAGACCAGTCTGTTCTCCATATTTTCATCCATGTGAATTAAAGTAGAGTGCAATATATGTAACCATGTCAAGGCTAAGCTTGAAAGTTTAGAATTTCTGTAATCAGGGTAACAAAGCAGCCAGACACGAAAGTAAATCCGAACCTTAGACAAAGGTGAGGTCAAAATACCTGATTGAGCATCCACTTGAATCCAAATGCAGCCGTGCACTCATTCTTTGCTGCACTTGTGAACCAGTCCAAGTTATACAGTTTGTCGAGTGTTTGTACGATAGTTGATATATTTTCTCTTCTATCCATTCTGTTAAATATTTCTCCATTTGAGCTGATGTTAGGATGACTATTTAGCAAAGTCTCAAACCATCCACTTCCCGATCTTTGCATCGACACAATCACAAAAAACCGAACAGGAGTACACGAGCATTCCGCCCTATATATAGAAGGAAATAGAACGACCGAACATGTGTCAGAGAAACTAATTACAGAATAGAGAGATGCCAATGAAGGGTTTATCCATCCTAGGAGGAAAAATTACCTGTTATAACCATTTGGTTTTGGGAAGTGCACATATGGCAGCTCCACATGCGGGACATAAGGCATTGTGCAGACATTTCCTGTCTGCTCTTCTGCACCATTCTCCTCGCCTCTGTTCTCTAGCCTAATCTGGTTGAAGGATAGGTAGCATACATAGAGACCAACCATTGCGATGAGGAACACGAGAGTCGTCCGTGGCAGCAGCGGCGCCCCCTTGGAACCCTTAAGCGAATATGGGTGCTGCAGGTACCAAATTTAGGATCAGTTGTTGTTACTAACAATAAACAGATAGTACCAAATTCAGAAGCAGCACTTGTAGTACCATTTTCTCCTTGCTTGCAGGTTGCAACAGAAGAATCTAGTGCCGATTTCTGGTCCTCCTGCTTGCCCACAGCAAACTGACATATTGGGTGCTCATGGATATCAGCGAGCCGCCATGGCCCATGTGTGAACTGTTAATTACAGAAATCCTGCAGTCAGTAACGCCCAAAAAAATACAGCCCAACATCAAGAACTCGCCTAAAGCGATGCTTCGTAAACTTACCAGACCGCAATTCTACGGGATAAGGAGACCAGGAGAACCCTAGGAGACAGGGAGGAGAGAAACCCTGGAACAGGACTTAGCGGCGGCGAGAAATGGCGGAAACGGGAGAAGGCGGAGCCGAGCGCTCCACGAAATGCTGACACGAATCGCTCAGCGAGACTGTTGAGGACGCCAGGAAATCGACAGTCCCCAGGATGGATTTGAGCTCCGCCTCCTGAATGGCGGAGAATCCCACAAAAAGAAGAGGAAGTGGAAGGGAAGAAATACCCGAAGCCGGTCGGCTCGCTCGCTGGAGCCTGCCGGTGAGGAAAGCCGAGGTGAGATTTAGCTAAAGACCTCACCAGCTAAAGGAGCCGAGATCCTGACGAAAGGGTCACATGAACAACCCTCATCTGGTTCGTCAGCAAGAACCGACAGCTTCCTCTATTTCTCTTTCTCTGTTCCTAGTAATTTCTTGGTTTATAATAATGGGAGGCGACGGAGTAGGAATGAGTTTGGTTCATGAGAATGAGAGAGAGATAATCTAAAAATTAGTTTGGAATTAATTATCGAATCGAAACGAAAAAGGTCTGGAACAAGCGGATGGATTTATTTCTGACAGCAAGATACGGATGAATAAGTTATTAGGCGGAAGGATTAGTTGGTTCGAAACTCAAAGTGCAGACGGAGTAAAAGAGGAGAGAGAGAGAAGGGGATGAGCTGGAATGGTCGCTGCACCTGGTCTTGGCGGACCCTCAGTTTAAAACACAAACTTGTGGATCTGGCTGGTCTATTCGAACCAAGATTTGATTTGATGCTGGCAATTTCGCCGGCAAATACTTCTGCAAATGGCAAGAAAAGCGTAGCAGATTTGACTAACAGCCGTCTGCCTGAAAACTATGACTACCGCCACGACGTTGCATTCCGCTAACTTACTCTCTAAATTATAAATTACTATAACAAGAAAAAAAGGTTTGGCAGTTTGACAAGTAACGTACAACGCCCTGAATTATCTCACCGGACACGATGGACTATCTAGTGATCCCAATCGACCAAAACGTATAATGCAGCGAAAAGGTCTTCCAAATGTGGACAAATGGAAGTCATCTAATTTGGAACGGAGAGAGTATTTCATATAACATGCCACAACTTCACATTTTGAACCATCTCACTGTTTAGATACCAAAAAATCCAACTAATAAATAGCATGACGATCTAGGTGTCGTCCATCTAGGGCGCGCGTGGGTTGCCGGAGCTGGTGGCAAGGCTCCCTCTAGGGACATGGCGCGACCGTGGGTGTTGGTGCGGAGCTCCTCCGTACTATACCGACGATCCCTCCTCGTCAATCCTCCCTCGTTGGGTTGATGTTCTCTGAGCACTAGCTTCAGAGAATCATCTCGTTGTAATTTCCTTCCTAGTTTCTGGGGCGATGTTAATCGTTCTCCGGAATGCTGTTGTAAGACTTGGTGGTTTCTTTTCTATGAAATGGAACCGGGGCGGGGCCCTTTTTATCTAAAAAAATAAATAGCACGACTAATTATGTGAAAAGTCTCTCGTTCCGGGCTAATAAAATATGGTGCATGTGGTGGCTCTTTCTATATGGTTGCATGCAATGTTTACATTAATTAGCACCACTGCACGAGGTAAAAAAATAAGAGATAGTGGCCTTGTATAGAAGCAAAAAATATAATATTTGATAGTGACCTTGTATACAAAAACAGAGGGAGTCGTAGTCAAGCTTTTGCTGGGAAATAACATCAGAGCGCCTTCCTAAAGAAATGTTGCATTCACGACAATTTCATGCCAACAAGATTAAAGAAATGTACTGCTCCGAGTCTTTTCCATAAGTTGGATATCTCAAAAGTTCTGTGCACCGTTAACTAGAGTGTTGCAACACGTAGGTTTCAGCCAACGAGGTGTAACCTTATTAGCTTTTGGTGGCTTCGGCGTCCTTCGGAGCATTGCTGAAAATAAACCGAGCGCACCATGCATCCATGTGCCTCGTCTATGACAAGAGGGACCATTTCCCTCCAGGCTATTCATCCGTCATCGACCCTCTTCAAAATATCCTTAAGGGTGCATCTGATATGAATATTAGTAAGATCATACGCAATATAATAACGAGTGGCAAGGTGTCCATAATGAGCATGCGGACGATGAGAATTCCCTTCTCAATTGATAGTCTTGCACTTGGGGGTCTCGGCATCGTCAACCTTGATAGAATTGAGCGGGTGCTCCGCATTAGAGGGCCCTGGTTTTTGTGGAGGGAACCGGATCAACCATGGGTTGGATCCCAGCTCTCATGCGATAAAGCTAACATGGACTTCTTCCATGCATCCACCATCTTCACTATTGTGAACGGCGAGTGACATTTGTAAGGACCGCCTAGACCCAGGTGCAAGTTTGGACACAGAGATGGACGCAGGCTACGAAAGCGACATCTCTGGGTTGTGAGGCAAAATGCTCTCGTTGACCCCAAACAAGATCAAGCGACGATAACATAACATGAGAATCCTTTACACCATGTGGAATATATCGAAGGAGGGAATCTCCATATCTTCATTGGCACTTGTATGACCTACATTACACTAGAAGCTCTCGTCCTCGGCTCTGGCCCTGAAGGATAACAATCAACGCCGCATGGCATTTTAATGGCGACCGGCCAACCGAGTATGGGTATTGGTTAGTAAGTCATCGAGAGGTGTCTAGATTTTGAAGTTTTTTTTTGCATGTTCTCCTAAAAACATATCACTTTTGTAGATAGAACTCTAACTTCTAACAAAAAGGCACCACTCGTACCAGTTTCGCAAAAACAAAAAAAGTTCCAAGCTATTGTTATGGATAGTAAATTGAGCTATTATTCATAACATGATTTATCCTTTTGTTTTTTAAGTAAGTGCAGATCACGTTTGGATTTAGACTTTTTGGTGTGATAAACACATCTTGTGTCTGTGATGTAAAGCAGATTGAATCTTTTGGTTCCAAACTGTGAATTACTAGCGGCGCGATACATCTACTTCATTTTGGCGTCAGGCAAAATGAGATACCAGTTCAGGTACCGAATGTAGAAAATGCAAACCACACGGTCAAAAACCATCTCCGATTCATATAAACAAGTAGCAGGAGGGACTGTGAGAGACCAGAACCTGCCTTTTGTCACATTAACCGGCCGACAATGCAGTTCCTGGTGCATACCAACCGGCCAAAAAAAAGGCAAGATCTGCATGGCACAAGGGTCTCAACATTAGGTGGTGGAATCCCAATCACCAACGGGTCTCACCATCCATTCCTGTGCCGGTACGAAAGGCGAGATCAAGGACAAGCTCTGGTGGGTAGTGACAGTACACATTATCAGTTGAAGGGTCCAAATCGAAACTAAATGCTATCCACAATGGCTGTTTAGCGTCTTTATAGTAAGCATACAAGTGAGCAAAACATCCTAGAGCAAGCAGCATGATCCGCTTCAGGGAAGCTACAGACCAGCCCTTGCATGGATGCGTAGGAGCAACAGTGGACAGATCAGCGTCATGATGATGACATGAAATCGTTTGGATCAGTGATGGAAACTAAACTTCCTCGAACTCGTTATCTGATGAAAGAAAAAGATGTTACAGTCAGTAAGTTTGAAAATGCAGCAGCTATAGAGGAGTCACTGACAAACAACGAAAATGTATTGTTCTAGAGCGAACACAAGTCTAGGCTCTTTAACCACCATGCCATAGTACCAAAAAGGTTATCGGTTGCTTTATTCGGGCACGGTATTTTGTTACGACTTACGAGCAGAAAATTGTAATGTATTTAGGTTGCATTTCATCTTTGATGTTTTTACTTCAGTGAAGGAGTGGAATCACAAGTTAATAGAGCGCAATAAACCATAGCACAATACAAAAGTAAGTTCGGTTTGTTGAACCGACAGTTTATAAAACATATCACACTGGTGATTGGAGAATGATGATCTATGATGTACCACCAAAAAATAAATCATTCTTGATCGACCCTTTCTACAAAACAATCAGTTGGTGGCAACAACCATTGCTACAAAAATGGTAATTATGACAGGTTGCTTCGCACCAAAATAGAAAAACACAAAGCAGTAGCCCCAAAACAGATGAAAAACAAAACATTGAGTACATAAGCATCAAATATTCAGGCAGGTGATACTAGAACAGAACCTTTTCTCAATGCCAAAGCAATAATTGCGCCATTCTCCACCTACACAACATTTTTTTGACAAATGACAGCAACGCAGATTTCATTAAATAAGAGAACGCCGTACATACATACAGCCTAAAGGGAAGAGGCTGGGGTGAGGAAGCAGCCTACTCAGAATTTACATGAAAATATTAGTCAAAATCAAAATCAATTTCAGTTTTGATCTCGAAATAAAATTAGTAAAACACGCGAAAACATCTTGTAAGTCATGTCATGTTCGCCGTGCTTCTTCAGAACCGAGATGGATGAGAAAATGGATATCAGGGAGCTCCATGGTTCCTATCAAGTCTGGAATATCAGACACCAAGTTCAAGCCGAAGTATATCTGGATCATAAAGATAACCAATAACGTGATATCTCCTGATAACCAAAGAAGACTAACAAGTTTAGTAACCAAGGAGGACTAACAAGTTTAGTACTCCCTCGACATCAATTTAACACGCTACTAGTTACTTTCTACTCATTCAATTTAACCTCCATGGGTTTTCATAATATCATGCACACTGAGAGAAGTGCAAATAACACTAAGGCCTTGTTTACTGCAAGTGTTTAATCTGGGATTATAAGTGTTAAACAACCTATAGACAATGAAGGAGCCTAACAAGCAAGCAGGTACATGCAGTCCGTTTTGGTACTAGGATGTAATAAGTCAACGTGTTCTGAAATGTATACATCTGGCCCAAACATTTCAGTGTCGTGAGAAATGGGCTCGTGGGCCCTCAAAGGCCCAGCCAACGTGGTAAGTCATAGTACAAAGCCCTGAAACCTGCAGGTTCTCCAACCATGATCCTGACCATGGCTGCGCTAAGTTTATAAAAAGAGATGCCCTTGAACGATCAACTCATCTGAAAGATGATTGTTTCATCATCCGGTGTGACATCATGATTTGCGAAGACCCCAACACCCAGGATGTCAGTGCCACCATGTCTGACATAGGCCGGCATCTTGACAATCTCCTCCAAAATAAGGTGGGCACTGATGTGACATTCGAGGTCAGTGGTGAGACGTTCGCTGCACACCGGTGTGTGCTTGCAGCCCGATCTACGGTCTTCATGGCACAGCTCTTTGGCCCTATGAAGGAAGGCAGTACGTCAAGTGTCATACAGATCAAAGACATGGAAGCAAAAGTGTTCAGGGCTTTGCTTAGATTCATCTACACAGATTCAGTCCCTGGGATGGACATTGACAACACTAAGGAAGGGTACAAAGCAGAAGTACAGTATATAATGTGGCTGCAGGACTTGTTTGTAGCGGCAGACAGATATGATCTCCAACAGCTCAAGCTCTTTTGTGAAGAGAACTTGTCCGAGCACATAGATGTGCGCTCGGTGGCGTCTACTCTTGCTCTAGCTGAGCAGCACCATTGCCAAAGATTGAAGGAGGTATGCTTCAAGTTTATCCAAGTCTAGTCTCCCAAATGTTTGGATAAAGTAATGTCGACTGATGGCTGGGAGCAAATAGTTAAGACGTATCCCTTTGTTTTGAGCGAGCTCGTTGCCAAGCTTGTGTCCAATCAGTAGAAGGACAAGAAGAGGAAGTACCACAGGATGTAGTGTGGCTGCAAGTAACACTATTATTATGCATATATGGGATGGGATCCTCTAGGTAGATGGTAGTCTGTGTGACTTGCTTTTTTTTCGTCATGTCGTTTGCCTGCATGCTGAATCTGAAAGATCCAACAGATGGGAAAATATGGAACTGGATGATCTGTAATTTCAGCCTTTCAGGTGTAAGCGTATTTGTGCAAGTTCCCTAGCTAGTCGTTTCTCTGTGTATTGTGTCGTACATTGTTGCTTTGTGCCTTCCCCTGTCATGTAAAACCTTTTCTAGTGGCTATCAAGTAGAACTATGAAGATGTTTTATGGAAGGCAGGCTGTGAGCCCTTTCTAGATGCAGTTTTTTGTTTGAGCTGGAAGTTGTTTTGGCATGAAGTGAAGGATTTAAGCCTGTGGAGGTGATACTTGTTTTTGACTAATCTCTTGTACAGGATTTTTGGCATGGACAATTTCGAGTGTGTGATCTCTAATAGTGCTGCTAGACCAAGGAGAGTACGCTTTCATCTTTTTAATCCTTGTTTTCGCACACCTGGACTGTTTTTGTACTGATTCTAGTGATCTGCCAGTTTCATTAATACAAACTTTATTTTGATTCTAGAGTAACATATTTATTCTACTGCTGTTTTGTTTTTACAGTCCCTGAAATTTCAATTCCAGCTAAAGATATGTTTCAAACTACTTCCTGTAACAGCTGGCAGGTAAACAGCAATTTAGTTGCCAGCCATTCTTTTTAGTAATTCTGGGTGGCCTTATGATACAGCTTACAAGGATGTCTCCGAGGTCTCAGTTGGGGTAAGATAGTACTGGAATGATGACTGAATCTGGGCATACATTGGCTGTGTGTATAGATGAAGAAGGGGCCTGGGAGATGATTGGTCGGTCAGTGGTCGAATATGTACATGGACTGTATGAGGATCTGGGGATGCATATGTCTTTTCCTTGTCTAGAATCGTAGACCAGCGGATTCTTGGAGCTGCATGCCTTTTATTTATTTCTGCGCCCAACAAAAGGATGAATTCAGTGATGAAGCACAGCTTGAGATGGTTGCTGTCAGTTTGGGAAGCTTACAGTTTTAGAGTTGAGAATGAATTGTACGAGGAGCTGACCATACAAACTAACTGTAAAGTCCAAGATTCAGGTTTTTTTTTGGCCGTTCCATGGGTTATTACACAAGTGTTCGGGCACGATTTCAAACTCTCGTGACCCAGTGTACGTCTATTGGGTATGTCGTAAAACTCGTTGTTTTAGGGCTTTCTGACCGTTTTTATAGGCATAGTACATTGTTTTGGAGTTCAATGACGATTTCAAGGCCTCGTGACCGCAGAACATGGTTTGAGAGGCAGCACACAATTTGTTGTTTTGGTATTTTGGCCGTTTTCGTGAGGGTATAACCCACTGTTTTGAATTCGGGGACGATTTCAAGTGACAGTGACCCCAGATTCATGGTTGGTGAGGTGGCATGAAAACTCGACATTTTGGGGGTTTTCTTGTTATTTTCGTGAGAAATAGCATACTGTTTTAGGGGCATGAGGACGATTTCAAAGGCGTGGAAGCCCTGGTACACGGCTATTAGAATGTCATCAAAACTCGTTGTTTTGAAGTTTTCTGACCATTTTTTTTTGAGATATACCATATAGTTTTGGGATTCCAAGCTTGCGAGAGGGTAGCTGGCTGCATCTTGCATTGCGTAATTACATTCTCTTGCAATTGTTGTTTGCATTTTGGTGGCATGCTTATTTTCTAAAATTCCAAAATGTGGTGCCAGGTTAGGAGCATGCAATTGAATGCATCCTTTGATCCGAGAGTTGAGAATATATGGGTACCATGTATCATATTCCATAGTTGTTATTCCCTCAGTTCCAAAATATTAACCGTCCTTTAATTTTGTTGGTCAACGACGTCCAAATTTGATCATGCTTTGTACTTATAATATGTTCACAAAATTAGTATAAAGATATCTATGAAATGGAGGAATTTTGCCAGACAATCTAACTGTGCCATTTATACAATCTCAACCCATATAATGTATTATATATTAGTGGCCAAAGTCGAGCGTCAAAGGCCAGAAAAAATAGCGTGATTTATATTTTGAAACAGACGGAGTATTTAATATTATAGAGTGGCAACTCAAGGACCTAGGGTGAATATGAGTTTTGAAAACATTTAGGATTTTGGCTCAAAGATAAACGCAGAAAGTAACTACATGGTTTTTCACAAGTTCAAAACCCAAATCAACTAGGCTTAACTAGATGCACCAACAAGATAAGATGTGCACAAATTCGCAATTATATGTCACAAGTAATAAAGGCAAATTCTACACAAGATAAATGCACAAGTAAAGATAGACAAATATTAATTGTAATAAGGTAATAGAGACAAGGGGCACAAACAAGAGAGTGGATTTTTAGAGCCCGGTCTACATGGACCCTGGATTTTTCAAAATTCAAAAACGACATTCTGAAGTTTCAGAAAATTCTTTAAAAAGATTGTATAGGTAGATGATGTATTCTAACATTGTGCGAAAGTCCAAATCGAAAAACTCTGTATTTTGGGCTGTGTAAAATTGACAATACCATGGATCTGAAAAATTGAACGGTGCAATTTTGAAACCTTTAACATTTTTTCAGATTTTATCATTTTGTGTAGCTTATTTCACCTCGAGATTTTCCCGTTGGTACAATGCACATTGGCCACATCTAGAAAAAATCAGAATTATTTGAAACTTCAAAATGTCGAATTTAAATTTTGAAAAGTACCAGGAACCATGTAGCTGGGGCTCCAATTTAGCTTTCCGCACAAACCATGCTTATTAGTTGTTACTAAAGTTTGGATATACTTTATGGTCACATAGACTAAGGCTAGGGGTGTAAACATATAGAATAATTTCCGCAGCATTTTTTAATTACGAAACCGTTTTAAATAATCCATATCCGATTTGAAGAAATCCAGCAGATAAGGATATCTGATTTTGAACTTGACGACAGCATATGGTATGTCAAACATCCCATAATATGGATTATCCAAAAATTAAATAGGATTATCCGATGGTTTAAATCCGAAAATTTTCTACCGAAATGTCTAACCTAATAGATCATATTTGCATTTAGTGAGTTGTTAGAGAGTTCATCCGTTCACTACAACTCACTTAAATAGTCATTATGGAGGCTATGGAGTACAACTTTGTTAGGTTATTCAACGTTTTCTTTTGGCTGCATGGTTTGACAATATATTTATGTGCATATCAATCCGACTAATTTTGTTTCCGCTCCGAAACCACATATCCGCCTACGAATCCACAACCGGTCATTATCCGATCCGCTATGAATCCGATAAAAAATGTGGTAGAGTATATGGTAGAGAAAAAATCCGATCCAATCCGATAAGGACACCAAGGCCTATGGAGATCTCGCTCGAGAATTTCTCTCCTTATCCTCAGACTTAATTAGCAATAATATTTCTACTACAGCTAGCTCGTTGCACTGGAGATGGTGAGCCCCAAGACCACTTCACATAGCTTGTGTTCCCTCACAACTTTTCTTGAGGAGATTACCGAGGCGACAAATTCGTAACTAAGTTCCCTTTAGTTTTTTTTTAACTTTTCTAGGAGGTCGTGGCATATAGGAGTAACGAAACTCCCAGAGTTCAGTTTAAAAAAAAGACTCCCAGAGTTTTTCACGCAACAACTGTCGCATAGAGGGATTGGATATAATCCCCCTCATCACCCGATCTCCACAATTCCCATATTATCCCCCCAATCACTTCCAATTTGTAAACTTGCTAAACATAGGTGTTGCGATAATGGTATTCTTCAAGCAAATAAAGATTCATTTCTTACTGTCACCATGATGCACAACAGTGGTACACTTGTAAAAAAATCTAAGCTATACGGCAGGCACGGCTCATTCTTCATGGCTACACTGTCAAGATGCATCACAGATAGCCTCTCGTCAGAGTTCCTGTCTTTTAAAAGTCTCAGGATATCGTAGTTCACAGATCCAAACCCTGTATCACCCTTTGTCTAGTGCCAGCGTTCTTATGAGTGACAACCTTAAAACACAGTTCAAGCAGACAATTGGCGCATGTATGGCAATAAACCGTCAACTGATTTAACTCCAACTCTATCCATCATACACAGTACATCAATTAGTTCCTTGGAAAAAGTTATGTCCTGTTAATCGGTATAACTTGAGCACATACTATGGTGAGAACCCAGCTTCACAGATGAGGGCTATGGTTTTTGAAGGGCAGGACGCAGGAGTAAGTGACATACTTTACACTGTCAATAAGTACTACAACAAATATACGCGACAGCGACTTCGGAGAGATCCTCCCGTCAGCGTCCTCCCTTGGGTCGGCCAGGACAGACACCACCACAGATGAGGCCGGCTTATTTCCCGCAAAGCTCTCATTCTCGGGGTGCGCTTTAAGGTGATCGCTGTGGTTGGATGTTGAACCTTGTAGAGGAATGGCCATGGAGTGTAAGATCCTTCTGGTCTTGACCTTCTGAGATGGGGCGTCTTCAGTGAAGTTATGTGTTGAGTTGGACATGGCACCAGAGTAGACGGGAACAATGCCATTTGGATCAGCCGAGGTCGGAGATGTATCAAACTGGAACACTTCGGTGCACATACCAGAGCTTAACATAGGACCTGCCAACGAATCAAGAATAAAAAACTTCATATAAAATAAAGAAAGAAGCTACACAAATCTCCCAATGCCAAGCTACAAGTAAATTTTGCAGAAATATATGCAACAACTGTACAATAGCAACAAAAATAGTCATCTAGCCATATAAGTCCATGATTGTCTCATGGTGCACATTTCAAATGGTAGCTATTTTTTAACTGTCTACTGAGCCCCAAAGGGCATCTATTGCCTAGAATATTTGAAAAGAGAATAATATATGCAAATATATCCTGTTTCCAGTCATATTATTTTATCAATTTAATAATCTAGTACTAAGATGCCCGTGCTATGGTACGGAGCATATTTTAACCAGTGATATGTCAAATTGACCTCAAATTAATTCACCCTGGTGCTTTCCTTTATATATCCCGGTAGAGGAGACAGTAGCTTAATGTTATTGTCGTTCTCATGGTCCCAGTTGTCTGGACTGAGACAAGAATTGTTTACAAAGATTGAACAAACGGCCACCAACTCGAATCTAAGTGGGAAAGATATACTACAAACCCTGCAGGGAAGCATTAATAGCTAATCTTTTACTCTCAATGAGCCACATCATCAAAAATGCCGTAGCCGCTGGATTTGCTAGCTTGGTCAACTAGCAACCGTCTGATCTGTACATGGAGAGCCTCTCTGCCATGCAAAATGCATTAGTGTGTTCTAACTTCTAAGTGGGTCATAATCTCATGGCAGTTAGTTGTGGCAAGTTTAACTTTATATCAAGATTTTTGTATTTTCCTTTCTTGTGAAAACTTTTACGCATCTGGAATATTGTGGAATGAATTTATATGCTATGCGATATTTAGAAATCAAATCTTCAATTCCACGGCAATGTGCAGGGTATCATCTACTCATAAAAAGCACTTCAAGATATCTCCAATTAATCTTCATCCTTATGCTAGCTATCAGTTACTTGCAAACATTGAACAATTATTTAATAGCAGTTAGCAACGCCTAGCAGCTAGGTATTGCTATGTTCGTACCACTAAATGTCACAGTATCATTAACAAGCATCGATGTGATGTGGCACAAACAAAGGCATTTTTACGTCAAAACAGAATGGAGTATGTAACTTCTTTGTAGCAATCTTACCAGACATTGCTTCACTAAACCATTGTGGCAGCAATTCATCATCCTCCCTATATATGCTTCCATCTCCAGGAGGCAAAGCAATCAGTTTATTTGTTATTCTTTTAGCAGAATCCATGACCTCTCCAGAATCCAATTGACCCACATGGCCAGGAATTGCCAAACTAGTCTCTTCATTTCCTTGGTTACCAGAAATCTTCCCATCATAATGAGGTACACGCGAAGAAGCTTTCTCACTCGCAACAACGGACTTGATAACGAGATTTCCATTGATCTTGACATGTTTCCCATTCCTCGGGATGTACAATAACGCTGGGAGTGTCTCGGTTACATTCTGTTGCAGCTTCAAATCAATACCTTCCGATACACTATTCCTAGGCCCATCAACGGCCAGAATCCTGCCATGATGATGATGTGATGGATCAACCACGACGCCTTCTCCAGAATCAACTCCCCCATACATCCGATTTACTGCAGGGACAAGACACCCGCAAAGCATCATGAGGAACAGCAATCCAAGGAGACTAACACTTGCAACCTTCTTGGTCTTCTTGGCCTTCTTGGCTGGTGGCTCTGCCTCGGTAGGAGCAGGCTGCTTGGTTTTCAGCCGGGGTATCGGCATGAGCGGCACCTGTGAGCCCCTCATCGCATATGCCGGGTGGATCCATGGTGCCGGCATAGGGTACAGTCCCGGGTACATGGGCAGCGGGGGCGGGGCGCCCGCGCCACCGGCGCTGGCCAGTTGGTGCTTGAGCGCGGCGTTCTCGGCCGTCACGCAGGAGATCCTGGCGGAGAGGTCGGCGATGGTGGCCTGCATGGCCTTGACCTTCCCCTCCAGCTCCTCCACGTACTGCTTCTTCCTCTGCCGCGACAGGTGCGCGCTCTCCCTGTTGCGCACCAGCCGCGCGCGCCGCTTGGCCTCGCCATCCTTCCCGTCGGAGGGTTTGGTGTCGTCTCCCCCAGCGCTGGCGCTCCTCGAGGAGGACTCCGAGGACTCGTCGTGCTTCAGGCCGCCGTCCACGCCGGGGCCGGAGGAGGAGGAGGACCCCCCGCCAGGAGATGCGGCGGCCGAGGACGAGGACGTGGCGAGCGGCGGCGGCGGGGACGGGAGCTGCACGTCGTCCGTGGGGAAGAGGCCGAGGTCGAGGTCGAAGTCGATGTCTAGGTCGTCGAGGTCGAAATCCTCCAGGGCGAAGGTGTCGTCGACGGAGTGCGGGAACTCCGGCAGGTCGTCGGGGAAGGGCAGGTCGGCGAAGAGGGACGCCTCCGCCATGGTGGGGCGAGGGTGTGGGTCGCCGATCCGGTCACGGCGAGCGCATGCGCAGCGGTGGCTGGTGGGGGATTTGGGATCTGATTTGCGCGACGACGCGGTCGCCGTGGCGTGAAGGTTTGCGATGGTGGAGGAGAGGAAAGTCAGAAACAGAAAGGTCCAGAGGATTCGGTCGGAGTCGTCGGCTTTCCCATAGAGACGAACCGCCGTGCGCGGCCTCGTGGCGGGTCGTACGCGTCTGGAACGTTCTCTCTGGGCCGTCTTAATGGGCCTGAGAATGAGCGGAAAACAATTTGTTGGGCTGGAATTGCCATTGTAGGGTAGTACTACTAAGAAGGCAGGTTCGAGCGGAAGGCCCAGTGAAGCGATGACCAGAATGGCCACGACGCTCGCAGGCCGCCGCCTGCTCCTGCAGCGATGCGCGGCCGGCCGCCGGCTGCTCGGCACGGCGGCGGAGGCCTCTCCGGGCGGGGAGGAGGCGGGCGCAGACGCGATCTACGTGGGGAAGCCTTCTTCCGCGTCGACTCGGGACGAGACCTCGGTAGCGATGCCTATGTCGTTCATGACGGGGTCGGTGGTGGGGAAGCGGTTCTACCGCGACGCCACCGTGCGGCGCGCCGACGACGGGAACGGCTGGACGGTGATGCTCGACTACCGCACCCTCAAGTCGCCCGCGAAGCGGCAGCTCAAGCTGCACTCGCGCGCGCTCGCCATGGCCATCGCCACCGAGTGGGAGTTCCAGGTTCGGATCCCATACCCTGTGTTCTCCTTCTCGTTCTATTGTTTGTTTGACCTCGACTGTGGCACGTTCGTGTTCCGTATTATGGTTTGTGTGGATGTATGCTAGCAACTTAGCAATTAACAAATTGGTTCGTGTAAAAATGCTATGATTAGTGCTCAGTTTGACTGATCTAGCGTATGCAGTAGTGAATTATGAGAAGATTCAGCAACTATTTCATTCTATTTTACATTTCAAATGAAATCTATTCAATCTGGGTTTTCATCATACTAATTAAGTGCCGCCGACGACACGAATCACACAACTAAGTTGGTTCTAACATTCTCGTTTCTTCACTCTAACTTGCGGCATCGGCAGTTCTAGATTACCTGAATGATTGTTTGGCTGTAAGTAGGAGGAAACAAATAAACAGTGCCCAATATTGAAAATATAGTTCATGTATGCCCTGGAGTTTGTTTTCCAGATGGGTCAAGGCTGTTCTAGCCCATTTTAATTTTGTAAACTAGCAGATTTTGGTCATTTAGTTCATTGCCTTCTGTGGAGAATAGGGCATTTTATACTTGAATTTTTGGTTCTGATCTCTAGAGTGGCAAGAGAGATTGAAAATGAAACTAAAGTAGAACTCAATATGGCTGATGTACCTTCATATGCTGCAATGGCTGAATTTAAGGTTTACTAGTAGTTACATGATGCTTACTTAGTTCTGCAAATCTATGTTTCTGCATCATGGCTAAGTTTCTGCCTTCAAATGTTCCCTACTGTAATTATAACTTGAAAGTTACACCCAACCTGCTTTATTTGGTCTCTTGCTCAACTGCCACTATGTAGCAATGCAAGATTTTATCTGAATTAACTTCCATGCAAAAAAAGGCTTTCTGTATTTCATTCTCTGGTGTCCCCGATCAATGGACACTGCTACTGAAAGTTCCGTATTGTCATAGGAACAAGATGGCATCCGGCCTTTTACAATGCCTCTGATGAAGCTTGCTTGTACCGCACTGGAGAGAGTTCCGTTGACACGAACGAAAATTATTACCAATTTGATGCAAAAATTCCATCAGGATTTGGTATTTTGCCGCTCACCTGCCGATGATGAACTGACCAAAGGAGTTTATGGTAACATGCTACTTTTTTTCGTCAGATGTTGGTTCAGTTATTGTGGTCTAACATGAATTAACTGGCTTCAGCCTACTTAGATCCATATAATTAAATTGCCAGTATCTTGTGTTATTTCGCCTCTAACATTATGTTTTTTATTTATTTTTCTGTGCAGAAAAACAGAAGGAGAAAATTGACCCGATACTGGACTGGGTTAACACTGAGTTCGGGTTCAAGCCTGCTGTATACACAAGTTTTCTAGGGGGGAAGCAAGACGAGAGGCTAGCTAAGGCTGTAGAAACCGTTTTGAAGAATGCAAATGATCGTGAACTGGCATCTATTGATGCCATGGCTGCAGCAGCCCATTCCCTGGTAATCCCACTTGCAATATTTAGAGGAAGGTTGGGAGTTGAGGAGTCCATTGAACTGATCAGGCTTGAAGAAGATCACCAGGTGTGATACTGCAGCCATTTAATTCCGTTGTTTTAGTCATTATGCTTTCCTTTTTGCCTTATGATTTTTGTTTCTTGATATGTCCAGGTCGATAGATGGGGCTTGGTTGAAGGAGGCCATGATGTTGATATTGCTGATCTTAAAGTGCAGATGTCATCCGCTGTTGTGTTCCTTCATCTTTCACGACGGCAGTAAAACCTTCCGATCGATAATCTACGAAATGGTTTCGGCCTTGTTTTATTTTGTTTTGTTTTTTAGCTTGGATCGTGAAGAGTTGTAGACTAATAATTAGACGCAGATGGTTAAATGAAAACAAAGTAACCAGCATTCAGCCGGTGCCAATGTTGTGATTTTTTCATTATGGAGCTTAATATATTTGTAAGGGTATATGAAAACTCAAAATCCTTTTGAACTCTAGTGTTTTCTGGTTTGGTAGGATAACAGTGCAGCAGAAAATTACTGGGGAAGAAATTTTGCGGTCTGAAGCAACGCTGGCATCTGTCTATTTTTGCATTGTCCCATCAGCACCACCATGGAAGGTGGAGTCGTTTCTAACCATGCCCTTTTATGTGAATTTAAAACTGGATGAAGTCAAGAGTTCCCCAGGCTACTACGGCATCTCAGCCATGGCTTTCAGGTTATCTGGAAGATGTGTAACAATCAGTATTGGTTCTCAAACCATAACTGAATCCAGTCGTGTATGTCTATGTGTTTGCTTTGCTCAGTATCGTACGATCTACTGCTGTTTAGCCGTGGTCTGATGTTTTTTCAGGTCGAGATTTCCTGAAGCTACACTTCATGTTAACTGAAAACTGAAGCACGTACCAGAAAAAAAAAATGAAGCTGCTTGTTTCCCACTCACTGTCAACCTGTACCGTCGTGTACAGCCCAAGTCCAGATAAGAACTTGAGAGCGGTCTGCACGACGGCGATCGGCACAGTATCGGGGTCCACTCCTCACGCCGCACGCGCCAAGAGACGATGGAAGCGGGAAGCACGAACCAAAACGAAGTGCGAGGTGGTGCCAGGCGCCATACGCGCCCCTCGCCGCCGGCGCTGCCGTGCGCTGTGCAGCTGCAGGTCACCGCGTTCTCGGTCGGCATCGACGCCATCAACCGCCGCGACGGCACCGTCAACCGCTGCCTCTACGGCGTCGCGGACCGTCTCCTTCGCGTGCGCGCGGACCCCCGCCCGGACGGTTCCAGCGTCCGCTCCCACGACTTCGCCGTCGACGCCTCCCGCGGCCTCTGGGCGCGCGTCTTCTCGCCGGCCGCGTCGACCGGGCCGCGGCCGCTCCCGCTCGTCGTTTACTTCCACGCAGGGGCGAACCTAGAGAGAAAATAGTCCGGTGTCACTGTTTGAGTCACACATATTTTTTACTTGATTTTAGGGGTGTCATACACTACAAATGCATAAGAGGTCATGTGACCCCTGGTCCTATAACGTGGGTACGCCCCTGCTTCCACGACGGCGGCTTCGCGGTGTTCTCCGCGGCCCAGTGCTACTTCGATCGCCTCTGCCGCCGCCTGTGTCGCAGCATCGGCGCCGTCGTGGTCTCCGTCGAGTACCGCCTCGCGCCCGAGCACCCCTACCCGGCCGCCTGTTGTTGCAGCCCGAAGCTGCAACCCTCTCCTCTTGGACCTCTGCACTCGCACGGACAAGAAACAGGAGGTGGGAGACGATGACCGGAGAGGAGACACAGGTATTTCACCGGCCGGCGCACAGGGCGCCGCCGTGGGCGCACAGACGCCCTAATCTTTTTCTCTTCAGCTCACGGTACCAATGAAGTTACAGAGGAGTGGCTTATATAGCCGCGGTCTAGCACTGCTCACACACACGACTCACACATACGACGCCACGCCCTGCACTCACGCACTAACTACCTCCACTAACCATGCACTCACGCAAAGCTAGCTAACTACTCCACGCATGCATGACTCGGCCACAGCTAACAACCTATCCATGCGCTAACAAACTCATGCAAGATTATGGCTAACAAATTTCCCCCCTAATCTTGACATGGCTCCATCTTTTTCCTCCTCGACGACGAACGCCTGAGTTCCTCCACGACGCCGCACCCTGCACACCCTCGGCTCGCGCACATGCCGCGCACTAACGCTGGCAACGCGGCCGTCCGAGCTGCTTCACCTGGACGCGTCCGCCGTGATCCGCACGCCCTCAGCTCGCGCACACGATCGCGCTCCAACGCCGATCGACGCGGCCGCTCGAGCTGCATCACCTTGCGCCACGGTCGCCGCCGACGCCACCGCGGCTCCTGCGCCACAACGCAGGACGTCCACGGCCTTCTCGACGCGCCGCCGTGGCCGCTGCGCCACCACGCAGCACCTCCGCAGCCTCCGTCTGCCGCGCACGCCGCAGCCTCGCCGCGCCACAGCCCCGGACCTTGCTCGCTCTGATACCACTTGTTGGTGCAGCCTCTGCACCCTCTCACTCTTGGACCTCTGCACTCGCTCGGACAAGGACAGGAGGTGGGAGACATGACCAGTGAGGAGACGCGATGGATTTCAGTGGCCGGCGCCGGAGCGCCGCCACGGGCGCCCAGAACGCCCTAATCTCTTTCTTTCTTCGGCTCACGGTACCAATGAAGTTACAGAGGAGTGGCTTATATAGCCGCGGTCTAGCACTGCTCACACACACGACTCACACACACGACGCCACGCCCTGCACTCACGCACTAACTACCTCCACTAACCATGCACTCACGCAAAGCTAGCTAACTACTCCACGCATGCATGACTCGGCCACAGCTAACAACCTATCCATGCGCTAACAAACTCATGCAAGATTATGGCTAACACCGCCTACGACGACGCGACAGACACGCTCCTCTTTATCGATGCCAGCGGCGGCGTCCCGGGCCTCGGCGACGACGTCCCGGTGGACCTCTCCAGCTGCTTCCTCGCCGGGGAGAGCGCCGGCGGGAACATAATCCACCACGTGGCCGACCGCTGGGCTGCAGCCGCAGCCACACGCCAGCCCACCACCGTGCGCGTCGCTGGCCTCCTGTCCGTGCAGCCGTTCTTCGGCGGCGAGGAGCGGACGGAGTCGGAGCTGCGGCTGGACGGCGTAGCGCCGATCGTGAACCTCCGGCGGTCGGACTTCTGGTGGAAGGCGTTCCTGCCGGCGGGAGCAAGCCGCAACCACCCAGCGGCGCACATGACCGACGAGAACGCCCAGCTGGCCCCGGCGTTCCCTCCGGTGTTGGTGGTGGTCGGCGGGTTCGACCCGCTGCAGGACTGGCAGCGGTGGTACGCCGACGTGCTGCGGCGGAAGGGGAAGGCGGTGCAGGTGGTGGAGTTCCCGGAGGGTATCCACGCGTTCTACCTCTTCCCGCAGCTCGCCGCCAGCGCCGAGGTCATTGAGGACATGAGGGCGTTCGTGGAAAGCAACAGGGCGCCGTCGGCGACGCCGGAATCCTCGACGACCACGAGGTGAACAGAGGCAAGTTGGTTCGCGAGAACTGCTGCGTCCGACGAGAACGAAATTGATTTGAAATGGTTGTCGTAATTTGCGTGCACGTGTCGAAAATGTGGTTGTTCGAATCATTTACACGTACGTCCCCGTAAATGCACCAAAAAAACAAATTTCCTTGAATTTGTTTTTATTTCTTTTTTTTTTGAAAGCCTGCGTACAATCACCAGAGTACAACATACAGCGTATGAAGTACAAGAAACAAAGTACATACGCAGGGGAACGGAGCCAGAACAAGCCACCGCAGCTCCGCCGGCGAAGAAGACGAAGACCGCCGACCTCCATCAAGCCACGGCCCGAGGACACCTCCTTCGTTGAAGATCGCCGCAGAGCCCGTCCGCCGCGCCGCGGCGGAGCTTATGCCGGTGAACGAATACGGCGAGCGTCCTCCCGCTCCAGCGACACCACCTTGCCGCAGCCGCCTTCGTCCCCAGCGCCGGCAGAAGCTGCGAAGCTCGCCCAGCCCCGAGTTCCATCCTCCAGATCCTCCACCGAAGCTCCACCGCGTGGAGATCGACTTCCCCGCCGGCCGGCAAGGAAGAGGAAGATCCAGAGAAAGCCGAGAGATCCGAAGATCCCCGGCCGCCAAAAGTCGCGCGCGCCACGCCGGAGCTCCGAGGAGCGCCGCCGCGGAAGGGGAAACGCGCCGACCCCCGCCTAGCCACCGCCACCATCGCCACCTCCACGACGCCGCCGGTGGATCCTACCCCTACCTACACTATATACAGGCCGGGATCCGGGGATCCCCCACCCTCCCGCCGCCGGAGCGGCCGACGGAGGGGAGGAATCCCTCGAATCGCCGGCGAGCGAGGTGGTCGGGGAAGAAGGTTGCAAAAATTGCCCTCCGATCTACTGTAGAAAGGAGAGAGAGCGTTCGGCCAAGCTCTTCACTGAATTTGTTTTTATTTCTATTACTAGTATCTTGGTTTTCTTAGTTGTCGTTTTAGCATAAAAATACCAAAAAATTGTATGCTTTGCTTTTTTAAGAGATGATTAGTAATAGTATTTTCCGTGATTCTTTGAGAATTATATGAAAATCCAAGTGAGCCTATCAATGCCGAAAAGTGTTGGCTACTTAACTTCTTTCTTTCGAGAATGCAGGAGCAAAGGAGGATGGACACCATAATTGTTTCTTCTGGATGACTGGTACTTGAGTCTTCTTCTTCTACCAGTGAACTTGGCGGTTCAACCTATGTATGCTGCTTGGTAGCTCAGCACGGACAAAAGCATTCTTGTTTCGTGACATAATTTTGATTATTGTAATTTAGAGCTATTTTTTGATTATTATAGGATTATTACAACATTCCAATCTTTGCGCATAAAATCAATTCACATGACATAAATGCGCACAAGATGAGTACATGAGAATGCATATGTAAAGCAAAATAACATTGGAGATTGGACAAAACAAGAACAAATAACTATTCATCATTTATAGAAAGGAACCGAGATTGGAATTATTTAGACAAAAGTAAGAAATGCCATTTGTAGAGGGAAGGAGGGATTGACATGCACTGGATTTTTATTTCAACAATATACAATTAATAGATATTTTATACATATATATATTATTTTTTTGGTAATTGTTCCGTGTCCTACCCAAGATGGAATGGACAAGTCAAGCGTGCCAATTCTAAAGTACTAAGGGGATTGAAGACCAAAAACTTCAAAAGGCTAAAAGATTTGTGGAAAGAACTGGATAGAGCAACTCCCGAGCGCCCTATGGTCCATCAGAACCACACCAAGTCGAGCCCCTGGAGAAACTCACTTCTTCCTTGTCTACGGGACCGAACCAGTACTGCCGACTGAGCTCAGACATGGATCTTCCCGGGTATGTGCCTAAGATGAGGACACCCAAGCGGAGCAAAGGATTGATGACATCAATTTCCTGGAAGAGGTTTGAAAGTGCATGTGTTGCCCCATGTGTGGTTTTGGTAATTAATGACAATCCTTATGGACTAATGTTTGCATTGAGATATTCTTGTAGATCTTGTACATAGGAAAAGATTGGAATTCATGTGTTGGACTCTAAAAGATTACATGATGACCAAGGTTCTATCCAAGGGTTTATATGAAGAATGGTCATGTGAAGAGTTAAACTTATTGCAAGTATGGCT